>OX402057.1:9725133-10325133 GCA_947859365.1 Archips crataeganus | reverse complement strand
CTGCTAAGACTGGATGTTCATAGATACATATAAATTTACACGGAACCCTCGGCGCGCGAGTCCGACTCGCACTTGGCCGGTTTTTTAGGGTCCCGTACCCAAAGGGACGTACAAAAACGGGACCCTATTTCTGAGACTTCGTTGTCGTCCGTCTGTCCGTCTGTCACCAGGCTGTATCTCACGAAACGTGATAGCTAGACAATTGAAATTTTTACAGATGATGTATTTTGGTTGCCGCTATAACAACAACTGTGATTTTTCTACTCGTTTTTGCTCGATATTGATAACGGCAACAGGTAGACGCTTGAAATATTCACAGAATATTTAATTATATATTCACTGTAAAAATAAATAATTAAATTAAAATAAAACAAATATTTAAGGAGGCTCCCATACAGCAAACGTGATTTTTTTGGCGTTTTTGTAGAAAATGGTACGGAACCCTTCGTGCGCCAGTCCGACTCGCACTTGGCCGGTTTTTTAGATAAAGTCAGTTTGTACTCATATAAAATCTCAACCGCTAGATCTAGAAGAGAGAGATATATATATAACGTAAATAAATGAAGATCACGGTTAATCCTTGGAATTTCCCATGGTAAATTAATAAAATCCCGGACGAACAGTCCTAAAAGTTCAGGATTAGTTAGTTAGGATCTATTAGATGTTTTAAAACTAATCTAGAATATTTCAGGACGTAGATAGATTAATTTAATTGAATATTCCTGTTAATATTTTTCGGAATTGTAATTCTTTTTGAGGAAAGTTTCCACACATAGATCTATATTCAAAGCGTACCTACAGCATCACAGGCGTGATTAAATTTCGAATCAAATATTAATAATAATTAATAAAATAAATATCTAAATCATGGGACGATTGACACCAATTGACCTAGTCCCAAATTAAGCAAAGCTTGTACTATGGTTACAAGACAACGGATAAATATACTATATAGATAAATACATACATAAATAAGTACATATTAAACATCCAAGACTCGAGCACAAACATTGTTTTTCACACAAATATCTGCCCCGACCGGGAACCTAACCCGTCACCTCAAGCTTCATAGTCAGTTCTTTAACCACTAGGCCATCCGGTTGTCGTATTCCGAACTTTTACAGGAGTATTCAGTCAAACGAACCCTAACATTTTGTAGGTCATACGTCCTTTTAATAGAGTATCTAGTTACATGTTAATTTTTTATTGATCTGTAACTAAGTACCTTAGTTGCAATTGAAATAACAAAATTACTCAGTTTCATGTATAACTTAATTTCCCGATAAATTGGGTTAAAAGGTCGCTAAGCTATTCTTCGAATTCGTTTCACGTCATCAACATAATTTGTACTTATGTAAGAACGTTTACTTTCACAATGCCCAGAACTCTTAGTAATAGTACCATTATTTGTGTAATTTTCAGAAAATGATTTGTACTTTCGCTATAAAAGTAAACTCGCAATAACGTTGCGAATGAGAAGTGCATATGTACTTAATAGTGATTTGTCGGATAATCCTAATCAAATGAATGTTTTGTGAAAAATTTCGTCAAATGTATATAAATGATAACTTCATAAAGTCACATAACATTTGCTATAGTTGAAGTATAATTTTGATAGTGTTTTGTGCGGCGATTAACCTTAATTAACAGTGATCACAAAATTCTATATTGCTCTCGTGTCTGACATTTTTTAATGCGCAAGTTGTCTCCACGTGGTTTCTGGAATTTTACTATCAAGTTGCAAAAACTACAATCACCGTACAACGTCGCTCCCAAAGAGGGCGAAATTGTCCTTAAATAGGACAGAAGCCATACTTTTAAATAAATAATAATACTATAGTTATCAAAATGCAAGTTTTGAATATGTGACATCTTAACCTGTGTCCTAAGTCAATAACACCGCATCTGTGTCCGCAGAAAAACAACGTCCTACTTGCTTTAAAACTGTCGTTTACTTGGTACTGGCATACCTGATTTACACTCTCGCCTCGTCACCTCGCCTCCCGCCTCGCCTCGTCGTCTCGCTCCGGACGCGAGCCTCAAAATCAAGGCAAATTACGAGACGAGGCGCGAGGCGCGCCTGTTCACACTCTCGTCTCGTGGCTCGTCCCGCAGTTCGTCTCGCCACTCATACGCGAGTGTAAACCAGGTAGCAAAATTGTCCTCCAATGCAGAGCCATGTAAAAAAATTCTTATTTAGTGACAGTTCCGTTCCAACATACACAACACACTACAAAAAGCATACCCTTTCTGTTGTCTTCCTATAAGGTACGCCGTAAAGTGCTAGAGTGGTGACCGCATCAAATGTCCGAGGGCGGGAGCGGTGACCGATTCGGGTCTCCAAAATTCCTAAGAAAGCCACCTCATTTATCAACCCACCCACACAACACTTAGAAATTACGTAATTTTACTACAAGACCAACCGTCGATTTAATTTTCTGGTTATTCTACAATAACTAAAAAAAAAACCAGCCAACTGCGAGTCGGACTCGCGCACTGAGGGTTCCGTACAAATTTATATGTATCTATTACATCCAGTCTTAGCACACCCCTGCTCCTAAGCAAAATGTGCGCAGTGTGGGATCATTGTAGATTGGTTACTGATATAGACAGACAGATAAAAAAATTTATACTTTTCGCAATTTTTCCTTTATCTGTGCTATAAGACCTTGCCTCGTACCAAATTTCAAGGTTCTGAGTTCACGGGAAGTACCCTGTAGGTTTTGATTCCCTTGCGAGTGTCGATAATTTGCGGAAATTTGCGGCATAAAAGGCTTTATCTTTTGATTGCGTTAAAAATTTATGCTTTTCGCAATTTTTCCTTTATCTGTGCTATAATACGTTGCTTCGAACCAAATTTCAAGATTCTGAGTTCACGGGAAGTACCCTGTAGGTTTTGATTCCCTTGCGAGTTTCGAAAATTTGCGGAAATTAGCGGCATTAACGCCTGTATCTTTTGATTGCGTTGGCTTAGAAGTTTGATATTTTCACAGCTCCAAGGGACCATAGACCTGAGTATTTGATATAAATTTCAGCTTGATACTTCCACGCGTTCCTGAGAAAAAGGATCTTGACAGACAGACGGACGGACGGACGGACGGACAACAAAGTGATCCTATAAGGGTTCCGCTTTTTCCTTTCGAGTTGCGGAACCCTAAAAAATCGACCAAACGCGAGTCGGGGCACACGCAATGTTACTACTAGGGATAATGTGTGGCAAGTAATCAATATTAAGTTTTGATCGACTAAGTATTACCTACTCGTTAATTTGTAAAGACTACGAAGCTTATATAGTAGAATGTGCTATTAAGTAGTTAATTATAAACTGCAGCGTCATGCAAAAGAAAGGATACCTAGCCCAATAGTAGAGGGATAAAGTTTTATTGCATAACGGCAGTTATTATACTACGAATCGCATCGATACCAACTTCGATTTTCGAATTTCAATGCGTAAGAATTCGTATGAAATTACTACTAAATATTTATAATTCTGGGGAATACACTCTCTTTTTAGCTTGATTTACTTGACTTAAGGTCCTATGTCCCCTAGATGGGGCAGAGGGCGTCCACAGTGCATCGCTTTAGCTTTATTCGCATTAGCTTGACTGCTAACTTATCATTAAATGAACATTAAATAATCTTTATTAACACGCTTTTATTACGTTTAAAACTTCATCCGCATTTATTATGTATGGCGTAGTTTTTGCACGTATAAACAAGATGTAATATTACATCCACAAGACATCACCCACGTCCTTAAATTAAGGGAACAAACCGCGTAATTTACGTAAAAACTTGAAATTACCTCTGTATTCAAAATATCCATTGCAAATTGTACAGTCGGCGGTGTGCACACTCACATTGAATGCCTTCACAAGTGTTCGTAAGTTTCTTCACGTGGTTTTCCTTCACCGTAGCGCTCGGGGTAAAATTCAAAAATAATTTGGCACATGAATTCCGAAGAACTTACGAGATACAAGCGCGGGGTTGAAACCACGATCCTCTACTTAATAGGCCATGGGCCAAACAGAAGGTCGTGAGTTCGAGTCCGGGCTCGCGCCAGTGAATTTTTAGAAATTTATGTGCGAATTTACGCTTGAAGTTTACCATGAGCACGGTAAAGGAAAACATCTTGAGGAAACTTGCATAAAGCCGCAAAGAAATTCCATGGTGTGTGTGAAGTTCCCAATCCGCACTGAGTCTGAGTGGGAATTACGGCCGAAACTCTATACGTAATTCTAAAGCGCAAGCCACGCAGAAGAGACGCGGGACAAGGGGCGCGTCGCAGACGCGGGGGCCCTTGAATCAGTTTTCATACTAAATGTATAGAAGCATCGCGATCCAAAGCAGACAGAAGAGACGGGGTGGAGACGCGGCCTGCAAACAAATGACGCGGACTTGGACGCGCCCCCGTCCCTTTTGTGTGGCTTGCGCCTTAGAGTAATAGGGCTTGGGCCGTAATTCCCACTCGGGCCCAGTACGGATTCAGAATTTCATACATACCATGGAATATCTGTCTTGTCGCTTGCGCCTAAGAGGAGGCCTATGACCTGCGTACGTAATTATTATACTGGGACGATGATATACTAACCAATTTTACGTAAACACAGGAGGTAGTGATCCCACAGAAAAGGGCGGCGTTGGTGCTGGACCGCATCCTGATCGCGTTGCAGAAGGCGCTGCATGAGGAGCCTCGTGCGGAAGTCGACAACGGCCCTCGAGCCTTGCCTCTGCGCCTGTCTTACCTGGACACTGCTGACATGGTGAGTCCACTACCACTGCTTATTAATGAATATTCGAGCGTTTAACCCCGCAGTTAATCTTCATTACTATTCCATGATTATTAACGTATGCTCTCTGGAAACCCCACTGTCTGTTTTATCTGTTTCGTGATCTGTAACGCTGATGTACACAATAATATGTACCTACTGAATTACTACATGCTTAAAATAACTATAAATTAAATAATTTAAAACCACCAACGCAATTTTGGTGTTTGAAAATAAAATAAATGCCTATTATGCATCTAAGATCCCTTCCGCAGCTAGCAAAAGAGATGGTAACTTTGAAACGGCTGAATGAATTTTGATGACACATGTCTAAGAACCACCGTCAAGAAACATGCTTTCAAAAAAGAAAACCGCATCCAAAACACACACACACACACACACACACATAGCGGTCAAACTTATATCACCCCTCTTTTTGTGTCGGGGGTTAAAAATGTACCTACCTCAATAGATCGAGAGTACAATAAACTGAATTTCGACTTGCTGTAGAGCATCTCCCTAGCAACCCCAAAATTTTATTTAAGAAATTCCACGTAAATGATACTTACTTTTCAAGAAGCCAAAAAATATACCTACTGCGGTTTTTATCATTGAATAAGTAGGCTATGGCTAGCTAAATTACGTCATGCTCTCTGGAAGCCCTAAACTATATACCTACTAGCTTTTGCCCGCGACTTCGTCCGCGTAGAATTCCAATTTGTGGTAAAGCTTCTTCATCTCTTTCATTGTATAAAACAAAAAACCGGCAACGGCAACATCCATTATTATTATCATTTCATCATCATCAGTATCAGTTAGTGAATATTATAAATCCCGTTTATTCACTATCCCGTGGAAATTACAACAAATTTGTCCTTATTCTATGCAAATTTTCGCTTATATTTATCCCGCGGGAATTTTGCATTTTCCCCGAGAAAAAGTAGTCTATGTCCTTAAAGGTGTAGCTTTCTACCGGTAAAAGAAGTTTTAAAATCAGCCCCGTAGTTGAATTCACTTATTTTTTTCCCGTGTGAATTTTGCTTTTTCATGGAGAAAAGTAGTCTATGTAAATAATGGTTGGTGTAACTTCCTATTGGTGAAAGAAATTTTCAAATCAGCCCTCAAGTGATGTTCACTTCTTTCTATCCCACGGGAATTTTGCATTTTACCTAATAAATAGTAGGTAGCCTAGCCTATACCAACAAAGGATAGTGTAGCTTTCTATTGGTCATTTTTTTTAAACTCAGCCCCGAACTTAAATTTACTATTTTCTATACCGCGGGAATTTTGCATTTATCTGAAAAATAGCATCCTATGTTAATCAAGGACAGTGTATCTTTTCTATTAGTGAAAGACATTTTAAAATGAGCTCCAAAGTAGATTTTTTTTTCTATCCCTTGGGAATTTTGCATTTTCCCGGAAAAAGTAGTCTATGTCAATAAAGGATAGTGTAACTTTTTACTGGTAAAAGATTTTTTTTAATCGGCTCGGAAGTTTCAGAGATTATCTATCCCACAGGAATTTCCAAAAATCCTGCAATAAGTTTTTATGCTGTTATGTATGACCATTTATGTTTATACTGAATTTGAAAAGTTTAGTAATTGTAGTTACGGAGATAGGATCCAGTTGATTTGAGTATATAAATCCTGATTTATCCTTATCCGGTGGGAATTTTCAAAATTATTGAAATTAGCTTTATACCTATTCTAATAGTCTACTTGCATGCCCAATTTGAACAGTTTAGTAATCTTCGTTATGGGGATAGGGTCACTCTCGATTGATGAAATATATACATCCTGTATATTCCTTAATCCGCCAGTCATTTCATTTAGGACTTCAGGACAAAGCATTTTATATGTATTTGCATTGAACCAAGCTTTTATGCGAGTTCAACAATGATGTTTGAATACTCAATTCGATTTTATTCGAAAAAGGTTGAACTCACATAAAAGCTTCATCATCATCATCATCATCATTTCAGCCGTAGGACGTCCACTGCTGGACATAGGCCTCCCTCATTCACGCCCAATCATTACGGTTGGAAGCGACTTGCATCCACCCTGAACCTGCGGCCTTCACCAAAACGCCCGTCCATCTCGTTGGTGGACGTCCCACGCTGCGCTTGTAGAAGCAAAAGCTTGGTAAAATGCAAATACTTATACGTATAATTAGTTATTATCAGAGATCAGATCAGGAAGTGGTTGACAAACGTAGACAAATGGTTTGCAAAATTTGAAGTTTCGTTTCGTTTACATTGTGTCAAAATAAAAAAGAAATTAAATCAAAAGCACTAAGGAGTATTGATATCAACTTCGATGCAAATCACTCCCAAAATAACTTTCTACTCCTTTTTAACCCCGTCAAGGGATGAATTTCAATAAAATACGAAACACGTCTTCCATCAATTCTGTTACAGAATGTTTATGCAAAATTTGAAGTAGATTGGACCAAGGAATCACGTTGTCCCACACAAACTTTGCCCCCCTTTTTTACCCCCTTAGGAGTAGAACTACGAAAAATCATTTCTTATCGGATGCCTACGTCATACAAAGAACACACCCTCCAAGTTTCAGGTCTCTACGATGAGCGGTTTAGGCTGTGCATTGATCCGTCAGTCAGTCAGGACAAAGGATTTTATATGTATAGATTTAGTATACTAACTTGGTGTCTGATGGATGACTGAAATTATAGGTACCAAAAAATATACATTATAAAGAGTTGTAACATTTAAGTACATGTATCAGCGTTATGTTTTAATAAATCACAAAGCAGACAGTAGGGTTTCCAGGGAGCATGACGTGATCAGATTTTACCACAGCGGAAGGACAAGTCGCAAGTACTTTTATCATATTAGATTGGGCATCGGTACTGTCTTTAATTTTCATAAAAAATCATGTCTATAAATAATATTTCCTCAAATGGTAATGAGGAAAAATATACACTGAAAGCTGAGTTAGCCCGGTAGATCGAGTGAAGCGGCCGCTCTAGGCATGGGCTAGCGAGGGTGCTAAATAAAATCTTCTAGCAAGGGGTGCAATTCAGATGGCGGTTTTTGAGTGGCGCGCTGCTAAAGGTTGCAAATCGTGCGCCGAAAGACTTCCTCGCTCTATCCCGATCAAAGGCTAGAATAGTTGATCGATTCAGGCGTTACTTTGCGGTAGTCCACAAATAGGCAATAGAAGTGCATAATCAATCGCGCAACCCTAACGTCGCTAACAAGCAACGCGTACGCCTCTAGGACTGTAGGTAACGTTATTCTCTAAAAAACCTTGACTGCAGATCCAGGGCTTTGCTCGAATGACAGCCATAACTTCATCCCTTCGCCTGTACGTGTGTTTGCCAAGTGTCTCGTCATTGTCAACGCACGTCAACGTCGAGGCACTAGGGGATTTAAATTGTGTTTTATACATGTCTGTTATGCTTAATTGTTGGCAGAGCGCGCTTCAGCGGAGGGGGCAGGCCGGCGCATCGAGCCGCGGCCGCGTGCTCCGATGTTACTTCAACGCAGTCACCTGCTTTTAATATAAATCGATGTAACCATAAACAACACTATCTTACTTTACTACTCTCTAATAATAACCCAATTCCCTATTTGATACAAATGTCTCTTAATTTCTATGTAAGACTATAAAATAAAATGTTTTCCTGTTTAATTGTCAGGCGTTTCTCTATGCACGCGTTTAAATTGGTCTGAATTTGTCGTATTTAATAATTCAGTATGCAGCTGCACGGGTCATGTCCACTTGTTTGTTTCTCAGGACAATGCGTTCGTCTCCATTCGGCGTGTACCCGCACCCGCAGGCTTAATTAAATCTCCTCCCTACAATTAGTTGTAGAGAATAGCCTATAATTTAGATGTAGGCTTGTATTTAAGCCTAAATGCTCAAAAGAGTAAGATAATGAATAATGTTCTGCGTTGACTTTGAAAAATGTACTTACTTATTTAATTTTGACCTTTTCGGTGAATAATGAAACTTGTTGAGAAAATCTTTACACAACTTTGTAGTAATTCATTTGTGGGTCATATTTAGTCGTCGTTCGTTAGTAGCAGTTGGTAGCAGTAAAGTATACGAGTTACATTTTCACCCTTAAACGGCTGGACCAAGATGACATTTGGTATGCAGATAATATGGGAATAATACATAAATAGGCTACTTTTTACTCGGATATATCCTCGGGATTGGGATGTGCGCATGTAACATTCCGATATCTTAACCGGTAAGTCAAGAAACAAGAATTTCGCTCTGTACCTCTACCATGAGTTACACTAGTTTACAGTGACTGTACTCGCTAGCGACGGCGTAAATGATTTGTATGGAGAATTGTGTACAGCGCCTCTAGCGGTCACTTACGGAAGTACAATTCTCCATACAAATCATTTACGCCGTCGCCAGCGAGTACGGTCACTGTAAACTAGTGTAACTCATGGTAGAGGTACTGGAGTTCTTCGTGCAACGTACGTAAAATAAAACCGGCCAAGTGCTAGTCGGACTCGCGCACGATGGTTTCCGTATCATTATCTATAAAAACGGCAAAAAATTCACGTTTGTTCTATGAGAGCCCCCTTAAATATTTATTTTGTTCTGTTTTTTAGTATTTGTTGTTATAGCGGCAACCGAAATACATCATCTGTGAAAATTTTAACTGTCAAGCTATTACGGTTCATAAGATACAGCCTAGTGACAGACGGACGGACAGCGAAGTCTCAGTAATAGGGTCCCGTTTTTACCCTTTGGGTACGGAAATCTAAAAAAGACCACAATGTAGTTTTTTGGAATTCTCACGAGAATTTTGTGTAATTTTGGAATTTCGATTTAACTGCCAGATGTTGTATATTTAATTCTCTATTTTATATAAAATACTTGATAGTAATATGTAGGTACAAACGGATAAAGAAACTTTTTCACAATTGTTCACGTGAGCGTCAGCGTCAGCGGGTAAAAACTAGTAAAAGTGTATAATTATAAGTGTATTGGTTTTTTTTTCTTACCTAGAAATGTAGTTCATTAGAGCCATTTGACCCTTACTTACTCCAACTACTTATTTGAAACATGGGCAAGGTTTGTATAGACAATATATATCTCCACCCAACGAAAAAAGTTACATGGTTGAGCTGTTAAGATATTCTTTTAAAAGGTACTTCATAAAAGAGTAATCATAATTTTTCACTCAAATTTTAAATTAGAGTGGTATTAAAAATATAGCAGTTCCTAATTGAAATCACCGGCCATCAAACCCGGACAGACATTTTATTTTTTATCGTTTTCCTTGAATTCGCGACCGATATACTTATCTCGTTTTGTTTTATATACTTCGTTTTGACTGCTTCGTAATTTTTACATGTTTTAACCGAACAATATTTTTGTAATAAAAAAACCGGTTGTATGTAAAATAAATAAATAAATATTAGGGGACAATCTTACACAAATCGACCTAGTCCCAAACTAAGCAAAGCTTGTACTATGGGTACTACACGACGATAAACATACTTATATAGATAAATAAATACTTAAATACATAGAAAACATCCATAACTCAGGAACAAATATTCGTGCTCATCACACAAATAAATGCCCTTACCGGGATTCGAACCCAGGACCTCTTGCTTCGTAGGCAGGGTCACTACAAACTAGGCTAAAGCGGTCGTAAAGACTGTTTACGGACGATAGTTTAACGTGACAACGTCATACCTAACAAAACATTCAATAAAAATTACGTAACATTTATTTGCAACTGGCCCACGCCGCTCTATTGCAACTGGCCCTCGCCGCTCAGGACCTCTACCATGAGTTAACACTATATATACCTCTACCATGAGTTTACACTAGTTTACGTGACCGTACTCGCTAGCGACGGCGTAAATTATTTGTATGGAGAATTGTACAGCGCCTCTAGCGGTCACTTACGGAAGTACAATTCTCCATACAAATCATTTACGCCGTCGCTAGCGAGTACGGTCACTGTGAACTAGTGTAAACTCATGGTAGAGGTATAGTTTACGTGACCGTACTCGCTAGCGACGGCGTAAATTATTTGTATGGAGAATTGGCTAAGTAAAGTTTTTTGAAGAGGTGCTAATTATATTTTTTTTCGACAGTCGGCGTTCTGGAGATCGAGAAACTGCAGCTGTTTTATTTTTATCTCCTATTGTTTACTGGAAATATTTTTTTGAGTGTTCGAGATGACATTTGTGAGATTTTATGGTTGACAAGCCGTTCGTGCTCAGAACTTAGTAGAAACAGAAAAAAAAACCGAAGTGAACTGTTACTGCTGTCAATGTCAAATCGTTTGCGTTTCGTTTGCTTTGCGTTTTGGTGTGCTCAGTGTGATTTTTTGACTATATTTATCGACCTCCGCATAAAATCCGGACTTTCAATTTTACCGCATTTCTCCACGACCTATGCACGATAATTGGATCACGATTGAATACTTTCGATCACTATTTTGGAACTGCTTCTTGGACAACGCAAAGCAAACGAAACGCAAACGGTTAGATTTCATTTGACATTGACAGAAGCGACAGTTGAATTCGTTTTTTTTTTCTATTTCTTCTTAGTACTGAGCACGAACCGCTTGTCAGCCATAAAATCTCACAAATGTCATCTCGAACACTTAAAAAAATATTTCTAATAAATAAAAGGAGATAAAAATAAAACAGCTGCAGTTTCTTGGTGTTGAAGTCGACCACTGTCGAAAAAAAATATAATTAGCATCTCTTCAATAAACTTTACTTAGCCAATTGTACAGCGCCTCTAGCGGTCACTTACGGAAGTACAATTCTCCATACAAATCATTTACGCCGTCGCTAGCGAGTACGGTCACTGTAAACTAGTGTAAACTCATGGTAGAGGTACTGTAAGTAAATGTAACGTTACAATGAGTCATGCTTTTTCGTGTTTGCACCCGGCGGCCGGCGTTCATGACGTTGTCACGTCAAAAAAACATTTTTTATTCAAGCTTTTTTTGCTGATTTTACTGCATTATCGCATCGTGGATTTGAACTCGAACTCAAACCCGGACCCGGGGCTATCTTTGACTCTTTCGAAATTCATGTGCCAATTTGCATTTGAAATTTACCATGAGCTTTTCGGTGAAAAAAAACATCGTTAGGAAACCTGTATACACCAGCGACGCGATTCCATGGTATGTGTGAAATTCCCAATCCGCATTGGGCCCGAGTGCGAACTGCAGCCTAAGCTAAGAGGAGTTTAGCAGTGGGACGTATATTATAGGCCGGAGATATTTTGGATTCGGGGAAGCGGCGAGCGATAAAGGCCGGCGACGTCGATTCTATGCTGAATTTTTACCATCACAACCTTCGTTATCGAAGAAGACTAAACTGCCGATCAGAATCCTACAGGTAATATTTCAGTGAGTATGCATCGGAACTGTACCTTATTCCACCCGCTTCCTTCTTCCACAGGTCGGCCAAAAGTAGCCGGTGCCCTTATGTTGTCAGCCTAAAACCCGCAAAAAGCGTTTTTGCTCATCGTTCACCAGTGACGGGCGTTTATTCAAGCGTTTTAACCTCCTCATTTATCTGGTCACATTTTTTAAGAAATGGCAGAAGATTCTGATACAGTTTCCAGTTATATGGTAGACGTACAAAACCTCTTATATACAAGCGAAAGTTCCATTAAAATCTATTTCGGAAAAATTGACCAGATAAATGAGGTGGTTGAAATGCTCGAATAAACGTCCTGGCGGCGCAGGACCTAAAGTCAGTGTGGACGAGATATACACCGTGAAATTTTAGTGGTTGTTTTCCCGAAACGAGGTGATTTAGTTTCGATTGTACAATCGATTTATAATTACTATTTTGACTAGAGTCAAAAATCCAATTGTGAAAAACGAAAGTCGAAAATGACCGCAAACCAATAGTAACGCTTCGTTGGTACAAGTAGCGTACGATCGTACGATAGGTTAGGTACCAACGAAGCGTTACTATTGGTTTGCGGTCATTTTCGACTTTCGTTTTTCACAATTGGATTTTTGACTCTAGTCAAAATAATAATTATAAATCGATTGTACAATCGATATTAAATCACCTCGTTTCGGGAAAACAACCATTAAAATTTCACGGTGTATTTTGGGAGGCCCAATGATGGCGCAGCACACATTAGGGTAATTCCCAAAGTGGTCCACGTGGGCCGCCAGGGGTCCACGGGAGACTCGACGGAATTTAGATTTAGATTCAATCTTCACATTTTTGTTGAGTTTTGGGAATATGGTACAAATGTAGCTGCAAGGGGTCCACCGGAACCAGCTAAATTTTGAAAGAGGTTTCTGAGAAAAAAATGTTTAGGAAACTATATAGATGATGGATTTTTAAAAGAGCATAAAAATGAGTCGCGAGGTCCCTCAGACCGCGAGGTCGAAAGCTATGACCCACGACGCCTACGCTTGGCGCCGTCTTTTTCCTTCACTGGTTATCTGGACCGGCTAAGATTGGAATATCCCACTTGCGACTTAATTCCCTGAATTTTACAATCTATAATAAAATTTAGAGTCAATGAGCATTTACTTTACTATGCTTTGCTTTGCTTTTATTTCGCTATGATGTACTTATGCCCCATCTTGACCACATATTAAGTGTGTAGGTACTCCAACTACGCTCTAGGAGCTTTTATAAGTCGTATTTGAACACCACTGCAGCACTGAACTTTCAATTGCGTGCCTTCGTGCATGTTTAAATATTTTGAGCACCTAGAGAGCTCCTATGTTTATGATGTTGACTGTACATAAATAAAAACCTGCCTATTGGCGCAGATGTTCCTATAGGAATAATTATCGGAATTAAAATATATAAACATATAATACTAGCATAATTATGATATACAACAACAAAGTCTTTTATTATTTTAGGTCTTGTTGTCATAAAGTTAGTCGGAAAGCTTCTCAAGCGTATAATATTATTTTATAACTTATAGCATCAAATGTTGCTGTGTTTTTACTTCAAAAATAAAGAGGAGGTTCTCAATTCGTCTGAATGTTTTTTTTTCTAGTTAGAATTTTGAGCGTAACTTATTTCTGCTAATTACCTAAATACACCGTCAATAGTCCGATTTTATTTTTGTTTGGGTGACCAACGATAGTTATGTACGAACTAACAGTTAATTTTTCATTCATTTGGAGTGGACATCGTTGGATCGGTGCACTATCGACTATGAATTAATTCGGTTTTTTGTTTCACTTTGCGTCCAGACGTGTCATTTTGAATGAAAGATGCAAAATGGAACAAGAAAATTAAAGAAAAATGACCCGTATGATATCACCTTTAGACAATGCGACCTCAGGTATGAGCGGTCGCAGCCTCTATCCTTCTTACTAAATTCAAACATTCGTGTTCATCACACAAATATTTGCAAATAATTAATGAATTAATGAAATAATTTATTAGTCTTTCACAAATGTTTCAGTTCCGTCTAGGTTGTCAAAGAGTATTAAGTTTAAGTATACCCTAAGTAGATTAGCTATAAAATAAGAGATGAGGGAATTATAATCCTTTCATAATACACTATTAAATTCCACGTATACTACGTAGAGAAGATTTTTTTAATGATCATAGTAACTACGTAATCAAAAACAAGGTCCGAAAATTAATGCAACGGTCAAGATCAATAAATTAAGTTTGGTTTTGATCGAAAAGTTCGTGCAAGAATTCATAAGGATGAATCCTACTCAGAGACTGACTATTTATAGTATTAGCGTACAAAACATTTTGAATGCTAAGTATTCGTCGGTACGACACCTGGCGGCAATCGCCAGGTACTACTTACAACGAAACTGGAATTTTGTTGATTGAGGCTGACTTACCTACGCAAGATAATGTCAGATTGTTCTGTGACTTCAGGTAACACGCGGCTTACTTTGCAGGCTCCTAGATGGCGGTAGTATTCACTTTTCAGTATTAGGTAAGATAGATTAGTTTACTGGAATACAGTGGAATGTTACATTTTATATTTTACGCTAGTTAGTTGAAACAAAGGAGGAGGACGTTCTATGTTCATTTTTATGTATTTTCTAACTCAAATACTTGTCGACTGACAGGGCTTCATTCATTGATGGTTACAATGACAAAGTTCTTACTATAGGCCGACTAAAGCAGACTGTACGACCATATAATACATATTATCGGTGCTGCGCTTTAATCAACATTTTGCGACACGGGACTCTACCTATTTTAACATAAATTGTCAGAAAAAAAGGATCATTCCATATTAATTTTCATTTTGATTCTAAAAACTTAAATAAGCATTCATATGCTAAATGATATCTTCTAACTGACTTCAAAAAAGGAGGAGGTTCGACTGCATGTATTTTTTACATAAACATAGCGACATTTAGTAGGTAACTGTGGAATAAACCCGTAATCAATTATGTAAGTGACTTCTATAATATTACTAAGGTTTTTAACATAATTTATAGTTTTATTCGATTTCTCCGGCCTGTTACCGAGCGGGCTATATTTTAATCACGTTAGCCTTATCCTTGGAAAAGTTGGTCGTATAATGTCTAAATGGATGGCTCAATTCGTAGAATTGCGTACAACTTTTGAAAGTGAGATATTCTTTACCGTTTTCCTAAAACTCAGACAATCGTTCAAGATATGTTTATTACATGTCACGCCAGTAAGAGACTCATTATAAGTAGGCATGTCTATGACGAGTTTAAGTTTTTGCTATAATACCATTAGAGTCTAAACAAATGAAAACAAGTGGAAGCGAGCGAATATATTTATTTAATAAGTTTAAATTGAAGGCTTACAAATAAAAGCTGATTCTATAATATGTGCAACACGTCTTATATTAAGTAAATAATTCGCATAGGTTAGAATAACTTTTATGACTAAAACACACACACACGACAATATACTTTGCTGACGCAAATTGAGACTATAGTTACCTCCGAAATATATTCTCAGTTCCTTTTTTATTTCCGAACGTATGAATTAAATTGCAAAATTCCATGACAATGATGTGGACTCATGTGACTGGTATACCTACCTTCATCAGTATTAGATATAGGTATATTACATTTATAAATACCTACGCCTATTTATGGTCCTTAGCTTTCAGAACATTACCAGCGAAACCAACTATGCGCTGAGATTATTATAATAATATGATCACGCACAGCCAATGTAGCCCCTAAATTCCCAAAAGTCTAGATCTTTACGACTTTATAAAAAAGTCATGTGTACATATTCTTGAGATTTTATTAACATGCAGATTTGTACATTCAACTTTTAGTCTTTTAATTAAAGTAAGATGAAGACATTTCTAACATTGTTGTACTTACTTATATAAATTTTCAATAAGTGAAATAATCTTATTGATGCAAATATTTACCTAGAAGCTTCTAGAGCTCGGTATGTAATAAAGAAATCATATATTTCCAGATATATTGAGACAGCATGATCATTTTCCACAGATGGTTTGTACAAAGGCTTGTAAAAATCCTGTGCAGTGTATGGCGTGAAAAGACATGTCGCCCCGTCCTGTAGACGATTTATCTGAACAGGCCCCACCGGCGACAGTTTCTTTATGCAAGCGAACAATGATAAACTCTTATTCGGTTAACACGAGGCATTAGATTTTTTCCCAATTTTCCTTTCGATGTTGTAAGCAAGGTAGGCAAAGTATGTGAATGAAATTGTAATGTGGCATTTATAGCTACATTTTAGGAAATTAGAGTAGGAAAACACGACTAGTGGATTTTTTTAATCTACAGTTTTGAGCTACAAAGTAGCGTAAATAGTTATTTGTGCAACAAGAGAGCAAAGTTGTTTTTTACTGCGAGTGCTGATTTTGAATCACGAGTTAGCGAAGGATTCTATAATTGAATCACGAGCGTTTAGCGAGTGATTCTAAGTTAGAATCCTGAGTGCGCGAGTGATTCAAATACACGAGATGCAAAAAAACTTTGGTCTCGTGTGACACATACAACTTTTCACCTCAGCAGCGAGAACATAATAAATTATTAAAGTTATATGAACGTCGTCTTTTTGTCTTTGTTGTGGTTTTCAACATTGAGTAAATATTTCATATTATATATAAAACAATAGGTACAGTCTCCGAAAAAGTGTTTGCATTATTTAAAAATATCATAAGCTTTTAAATATTTTTCGCGAGACTTTTCAAGTAAGAAACTTACTCTGCATTATGTATTACTCCATTAATTCGTCTGGTGTTCAATTGTTGACTTCGTCACTGGACTCACTCAATTCACTCATATCATATTCAAAAATGTATTAAATAAGTACTTATTACTATTCTAATAATTTCCAAATTGCCTCTGATCGTGTATCAAACTCATAGATATCGAACTCTGCAGCTAGAGAAACAGAAGAAAATAATTAAAATTTGAATCCCGCTATTTTGTTAAGATGCGTTCCGATACTACACCCGCTGCGTTCTGATGCTGCATCCGCTGTATTTACCACGATGTTCAAGATTGTTAAAATTGTTAATAATTATATAGATACATGTTTAAACTTTGTTTTCAAAAACATTTTTACTATTAATTTGATTATATAAAAATATAATCCAATTATTAAAAAAGTACCTACAATAATTTAATTTAAAACCTTAACAGACGAATTACAATTTTAAGGTTAAGAACTTATTATGAGTATCCGAACGTTCAATCGTTCGTTTATTTTTAGGTCTACTAGGATAGAATTTGAAATCGAAATCGAATCGATTTGATCTTATCTCTCGCTCTTTTCGTATCGAAATGAAAGTGACAGATCAAACTGAAGTTCAAATCTTTCGAATTCAGTAAGCGGACCCATCATTGTCTTTGACTTTTAAAAAAATAATTAAAAAGCTACTTTGTCTCACGCAGTGAGCAAAATCGGATTTTGCTCACTGTTTTTTAGTAGCAGAACCTGCCTGTTTGAGGTGCTGAGGTGAAAACTTATTTTTTGCTAAGTATTCTGGAATTATCAGAATTCATAGGTAGGTACTACTAAATTACGAAAACTGGGCCAGATCATTTCATTGCGGCACTGCTTACTTTTTCTACTTTCGAGTTCCGTGCGGGATGCGAGAATAATTGGGGGAGTGTAGAGTGGGAAATAATTTCGGATAATATAATGAAAACATAAAAAAGGTTTCAAAATGTTATGATAACAACTTTCAAATGCAATGTAGAGATATTATTGTGAGATCTTGAATGGTTAAAGCTTAAGAAAATATGCATAGACTGGTTTATAAAAACGAATGTAATTCATAATATACTACTAATTCATGTACTCTATCTATACTATCTACATCTACACTAATATTATAAAGAGGAAAGATTTGTATTTTGTATTTTTGTATGTAATGAATAAACTCAAAAACTACTGGACCGATTTCAAAAATTCTTTTGCCGTTAGAAAGCTAAATTATCACTGAGTAACATAGGCTACTTTTTACCGCGGGAAAATACCTTTTCCTATGGGAAAATTAGTTTATCGCAGGCGAAGCTGCGGACGGAAGGCTAGTAATATTATAAAGAGGAAAAATTTGTATTTTTGTATGTAACGAATAAACATAAAAACTACTGGACCGATTCCAAAAATCTTTTGCTGTTAGAAAGCTACATTATCACTGAGTAACATAGGCTACTTTATACCGCGGGAAAATACCTTTTCCTTCGGGAAAATTAATTTATCGCGGGCGAAGCTGCGGACGGAAGGCTAGTGTAAAATAAAATGAAATGGTTCAAATATTTGTTCTCCGATTTCTAAGTACCTTCTCAAGCCCTTAATTTATATTGTAAAATTCTCTGGAAATCTATTAAGCTTCGGAAATATAAAAATGAAATTAGGAACGATGTGAGCGACTGTACAAGATATAGGCAGGCGAAATAAAATTTAATAGCATTTATGTTATGTTTAAAACCGAGTCCACAGTAAACCAGTACGTTGACACAAGTATTGAATAAATATACGACATTTGTGCTATTTTGATATTATTGTTTCTTGTATCGAAAAAGTTTTATTCGTCGTATAGTCATGTCCGGAAAATTTTATGACCACTGAAAAGCTGTTTTTTTTTCCAAAATTTGTTCTGTTTGCGATTGTAGCTAAAGTAGCTGTTATTATTACAGTTATATTGTAGTAATATCCAGAATATGGTTGCTACTGGAACTGGCAAGATTTTCCCCGTTTTATTAACAGGGAATCACTATGCTATTGTCCAATACCCTTTAGTGGCAGTTTCACGTCTGAATGATCTGTTTGCTTTGTTTCGTGAAAACACTCAGTTTTTCTAGTGCTACGAGATCATTACTGGTCTTCGTAAGCTACAAAATCGAATTTACACTTTATTATACATTATAGTAGTTGTCTTAGGATTATGTTGTTAGCAACATAGTTGGCATGGTGAAATATATTTTAGGTTTGCTGCTATAATTTAATATACGATACGACCGGCTTATATTTGTGCAGGATGAATTTATATTTGACAGAATCAAGTCTTCTTACCACCTAGACCAAATGAAAAGTTAACTATGTGTTTTACGTATTTATTGGGTACTTATTTTCAAATTGTTTTATTATAGCACATTTGTTTTAATCAATTAACACCAAAAAAGTAAAAATCAATATTAACTAATCGCATAGTCTAAAGAGGTACCGCTGCTATTTTAACCCTAGCCAAAAAAAAATTATAAGAAAAAAAATTTTAAAGTTAATAACTGTAAAATTCTTATTTATTTTCTGTAATTCCAATTTTAATTTCTATCCATGGTGAAGAAAGTACTCTTGGAGAAAATTGCGAATCAGACCTTATACTACGAAGTGCAAAATTCGAACTTCGTATCGTGCCATTCCTGTCACGCTAATAGTATTTAATACAAGAGCGAGCAAGACGATGCGATACGAACTTCGATTTTCGAATTTCGGAGTAGCCCCCCAGTTCTGTCCAAACAAACACGTATGGGTAGGTTACCTACTTATAAATATTCTTGATAGAATTTTGTTCTCCGACATGTATATTAATAGAACTAACGAACTAAAGTAAAAAGTAAAAAATCTTTATTGCCAATAATTTGTATTGTAATTTTATTGAAGTTTATAATATCAAATGGTATGTTTGTATTGATTGTAAATATTATTTTTTTTTTTGCTTTTGCTTCATTTTATTTTATTTTATTATAGATTTTAGTGGTTATTTTTGTAATATATTATAATGGTTTAATGATTTTAATACTTGCATGTTCTGACGTTTTATAATGACATTGTGACATTAGAATTTTGATAAAATAATTAATTAGAATGATTTTTAATTTCCGATTGATTGCATGCCTTTTTGGCGAAATGATGAACTTTTATCTGTTAAATTAAGACCTTTTGTAACATTATTTCAAGCAATAATGACTTATGATTATGATTATGATTATGAAAGGAGAGACACAACTTTGAAAAATAATTCGGCGACACTCTCGCTAGGCTGAGCCTGTATCGTGGGAGGCAAAACATACAGGATTAAACTTTAACATGCGGCTTGAAACAAACGGAGACACTGATGTTGAACAATAATAGAAACGAAACTATTAAGAAACAAAACATACACCTAAGTGATGTTGAATTATAAGTAATAGTTGCCCGCCTCTTCGTCTGCAAACGTCGGAATTTTTCATTCTCCCGGGATAAAAAGTGGCCTATGTTAATCTGGGATATTCAACCGCTATATCTCGTGTGTTACAAAAATCGACTTATAAAATAGCCGTCAACAAAAGCCCAAAACGCGTGGCGTGGTGTGTCATCGCAGAGTTGCAATTGGTTTCAGTTCATGGGATATAGATATTTAGATTCCATTTAGGGATGGTAGATTTTCGTGACTCACAGGATACGGCGCTTGAAACGGTTCAGAACCCCATCCAACTACAAATACACGGGACTTACTATTATCTAACTTTCCGTTTCAAATTTAATTAAAGAGTAAGTTCAGGCGCTTGCACCTCGCAGAAAGACTCGAAATGAGACATAATTTCAGGGGCTTCTGTTCGACGTCCCAGCGATAAATGGTTGCCTTTTGTGCTCAAAGCTGAATGTTTTTGAATAACATGTTTTTAGTTTACTAACAATTCGCATCATATTTGTATGAAATGTAAAATTGTATTCGAATTCGCACGTAAAATACACAACCAGTACCTCTACCATGAGTTTACACTAGTTTACAGTGACCGTACTCGCTAGCGACGGCGTAAATGATTTGTATGGAGAATTGTACTTCCGTAAGTGACCGCTAGAGGCGCTGTACAATTCTCCATACAAATACTTTACGCCGTCGCTAGCGAGTACGGTCACGTAAACTAGTGTAAACTCATGGTAGAGGTACTGTACTAACACAGAACAAAGTATATACCTAAGTTCAAAAACTTGTCTGGTTGACACCGGATTTGGACAGTACCTATTAATTTAAATGATGATGTTGTTTTAGGGTTCCGTACCTCAAATGGAAAATCGGAACCCTTATACATATATGATCACTTTGTAGTTCATTTGTCTGTCAAGTCAAGACCCGAAAACCCGACCCGATTTGTCCGAAAATCTTATCTTCTTGTTCCATCGCAAAAAAACCTATATTTATATACAAGTTTGTACGGTACCCTCAGTGCGCGAGTCCAACTCGCATTTTACCAGATTTTTTTTATTTAGGATTTGGAAAATCAAGTTTATCTAAACAGGCGTTGTCCCAGAGCTTTTATCACCACTTTACTTATACAAATTTATAAATCGAAAAAATATATTTTTTGTCTGTTTTTTGCTAAGCACAAGACAAGTGTCAAGTAAAAATGACAGATAGGAAAAAGATAAAAACAGGTGAATCTTCATGATGTACGAAATTGTAAAGCCGAAGCTGGCGGAATTGTCCAAAGGACAAAAGACATATTACAAAAAAAAAGCCATCAACAAAACCCAAAAGGTCGCTCAGTCGCCCACAGATATTATATACATATAAAGGAATACTTTCTAAGTAAAACGGAAACCGATACATATAATTGGATATGTGGACAAAGTAATTGAACAGCAATTATTTCGTCGGGTAACATACCTAGGTTAATAAAAGCATTTTGGGTTGTTTCCGGTCACGCACTTTTGATGACAGTCGGAGCTAAAAGATTAAACGTGTCACAACTTTTATATACGCAATCAACTAAAGACACTAATTTGGCAGTAAATGAAAGAGCAAGGCACGTGCTTGCTCTCCACAAAGGATATTCGCCTTTCAAAACTAAACAAATTATACTGTACCGTGGGTTACAATTATCTTCCACCCGACGTAAAAGTACCAAGCCATAATAGCGGTCAAACTAAAATGTCGGTTTCCTTATTTAATTTATTTCTTCGTCTAACTTGAAAACTGAATTCAAATTTTAATTATGACCATGACCCGTTTCTAGGAGTCCCTATAATTTAAGTGTTCTTCTTTAGAGTTTGTCTTGTAGAACCAAACATATTCAAACCACACACACCCCACAACTTCTGTTTTTTTTTTAATTTTTATTTATCCTGGTAGGCAAGCACAACATCTATAAGCAAGACATCAATAAACTAGGGTAACAATACATTCGTGTCTGTTCAGATACATCTTTTGTCAGTAATTTCTCCGCTTCTTATCATGTACGGGTTTTAAAAAAAAACTAAATATTTTGTTTTCGCGTACCTAACAAATTACTAATTTGGTAACAGAGTTAATACATCCCCGAACACGCTGTTAATCGTTTACTGTCATCTTCCGGACTCTTTTGATATTTCTGGCTTTTTTTCTGGACTTTTTACCAAGTTGAGATACCGCGTTCTGAATAGAAGTCTACCTTTACATAAGATACATCGATATCTGCACCTCCACCACCTCAAGAAAAAGGTGGAAATAAAAATATGTGCAACGTAACAAGTTTTAATAACCGACGGATTCAATCACGTGTGATGAAGGTGACGTCACCCGATCGCTGCGCTGATTGAGCCAGCGATACCCTCATGGCTTCGCACGAGGCTTGAAGTTACCATAAATTTCACTTTTAGGGACAGGATAGCAATTTAACAAAATAAAAAACAGTGAACAGAAAACGAAAATTATGTTCATACTAAATATTGTATCCGCTCTTTATTGCCGAACTAAACTTAGATGCCTAACAGCAAGAAAAATGTTAATCCCACCAAAAACATATATGTAATAAATAGGCCAACTTCTTCTATGGCACAAAAAGTATCTGAAAAGGTGCCTGGTAAATCAATCCCACTAAAAACATTCAATGTAAATTAACTGTTAAGTAAAAAGGCGCGCCGGGCGCGGAGTATGCCGACTGGTCAATTGCATTTCCCACGCTTATAAAACGCGCCTTCTGCGCAGGTACATCGGTGAGCCATATCAGTTGTGTACTATTACTGTACGTTACATGCGCAGAGGCTCGCTTGGATGTTAGTATTGGCAAATTTTCACACGTTCGTGTATATACCCTACCTACCTGTTAATGTATGTATGTATATACTTTATTTTTGTAGGTACATAAAACACAAAACTAATACAAAAAACATCAAAACAAAAAGAGTACAAAGGCGAACTTATCCCTAAAAATCATTCTCAGTCGATGTTATTCAAAATCTTGCTTACATGTCAACAACTCTCCTCGTGGGGACGATAGCAAATTTAAAACTATCATAGTAGGTACGTAGTTAGAAGTTTAGGTATTAAAGCCATTCCGTTCTACGATATTTAATGAACTATTGACTTAAGATTTTTTTATTACAATATAAACAATTATACTAATCAACTTGGCAAAATATTTGAGAGACTATTGGATTAATTCACATTAGGAATATATAAAATATTTTACTGCTTTTAAAATGTCAAAGAAATTTCTTTCCGGGTGTAGCCTTGTCTCCTCAATAGAAAAGATGCACTGCTTGTTAGGTACCTTTAGCACGGGTGCCTTACCTTATGCGTCTAGCAGTTGTATAGAAAAGTTATATACTTAATAGTAAATAAAATTGAAGTTTAATATCAGCTACCTTTTGAATTGTTGTTATTATTATTTTAAATCTAGCGACGTCAGTTTTTATGAGCTATGATTTTTCTTGGAACTTGGAATAAAGTATCATTATTACGAATAATGTAGTGTAGAACTTTGCACCTAGCCATTATCTGCGACAATTTTTTTAACTTTCCTTGTTTAATTGGAAAGATTGTAAGGAATAAGTTCACCCTTATTTTAACTACTTATTCTTTATATTGTGTAACGTAGTTTATGTGTAAAAATTGTTAATTTACATTAAACGCGGTGTTACATGAAAATTTACTATATATATTTATTACTAGCTGTGCCCGCGACTCCGTCCGCGTGGAATTAGTAATTTGGGCAGCTTTTTTTTTTATCCAATTTGCTTTTTCATCACTTATGGCTCTCCTTATTTCCTCGATATAAAAAAAATTATATAGGCCCTGCCACGCCTGTGTGCATATCCAACTTAAGATGAACCCTATTTAGTATAGTCTACTATATTGTTGTCAGCTCATTTTATGTTGGATTTTTTTTGTATGTACTATCCATTTTCTTTTAAATTTATATTAGCATAAGTTTTAAATCATCATTTAAGAGACTATAATTAACAATTAACAAAACCTATAATATATTAACCGAAGATTCCGCAAAATTAATAACAATTCTTCTAAAAACAATTCGATAAATTCTTAAAATAGACGTATCTTTCTTATTTGTGAAATACACACACTAAAAAAACACTAAATGTTAATCCAAGAAAATACCAACATATCAGTGAAAACCGCATCCTTCTAGGTTAAGCCGTTTCTGAGATTAGCGCGCACAAACGCACAGACAAACAGACAAACAGATAAACTGACAAACAAACAAACAGTTAAACAGACAAACAGACAATAATTCTAAAAATCATTGTTTTTGGTTCTATTGCGCTAATAAATAGCCCTTGTGACAGTTTTTCTCAAATATCTTCAATGTACAGACACCGACTTGTTATAGATTTATTATATGTATAGATAGATATAGATATTTACTTTTGATAACATAAACCAAATACCAGTCGAACCATTTGATTCTTGAGATCTTGACCCACCTTGAAACGTTCTCACAGTAAATCCATATCCATTTTTCCATACTAATATTATAAATGTGAAAGTGTGTTAGTTTGTATGTTTGTTTGTCTGTCCTTCTTTCACGTTGAAAATGAGCAACAACAACGGATGGCCGTGACTTTTTGTACGAGTATAGTTGAAGGGCTGGAGAATGATATACATAGGCTTCATTTTACCACGGGAAAATATCTCATTCCCACGGGAAAACAGGTTTTAATCTACTTCAGCGGGGGCGAAGCCGCGGGAATCAACTAGTTTAATAATATTTTTGTCAAGCGATGTCACTTTGATATTTTCTGTATTCCACAGTGGGCCTTGAACAAATGGTTCAACATTACGTTGCAAATCCAAATTTTGCCTCTCTGGACATATGTACGACAAACGAGTTATGTAAATAGAAATTTGCCGATAATTATCGTACAGCCCTTGGGGCCCATGGTGTGTAAACTTATATTACCTCGCCGTTTCGGAGGACCTATTCGACCTTCATTTGTTAATTACCTTTAATTCCCTATGTACAGGGCCTTGTTAGTTCTCAAAATAACATTTAATAGCAGTTTTGCATACGTAAACAAACTTGTTTGGACTGTGGATGGATGTTTGAGTGAAACAGCACGTTCAGAAATGTTTATTTTATGGAATAAGCTCTTTAGAGAGATTTTCTAGCGAGTGAAAGAGCCGCAAGCCATCTTGAATGGAATGAAACAAAAAACTAGTTATGCCCTACAGATTGTACAAAATAATTTACTATGAGTTGCTCTCCCCATCCTTGATTTAAGTAAACTATTTGAGTGCTAAGTTTCCACAAGGCATAAAACTAATGTAAAATATTAATGAATGTGAGTACAGCGTAGCGTTCTCGTAGAGATATCGTCATCGTATGTACCACGCACAAAGAATTAGAATACCAACCCGTAGCGTTCTCGTAGAGATATCGTCATCGTATGTACCACGCACAAAGAATTAGAATACCAACCCGTAGCGTTCTCGTAGAGATATCGTCATCGTATGTACCACGCACAAAGAATTAGAATACCAACCCGTAGCGTTCTCGTAGAGATATCGTCATCGTATGTACCACGCACAAAGAATTAGAATACCAACCCGTAGCGTTCTCGTAGAGATATCGTCATCGTATGTACCACGCACAAAGAATTAGAATACCAACCCGTAGCATTCGCAATGAATTTTTCTTTATTTTTTTATGTAACTCTCACGTTCTCCACCTTCTTTACGGCATTCTCTTTAACCCTGCAACTCCTCGCTACCTCAAAGAGCGGTTTAGCTACGTAACTTCTATTCGATGCTCTCAGAACTTTCTCCTTACCGTGCCTCTCTCTAACTCCAAATTCTATGTCTATTCTTATACTGTCCAGGCTATTCGGTTGTGGAATGCCTTGCCGATTGACTTACGACGGGCAAAATCTCTGTCAATCTTTAAATCAATGCTTAAGGTGCACTATCTGTCTTCTTGTAATTATTAGCTTTGTTATAGTTTATTTATTTATATGTGGCTGTTTATCCCAATGCTTATATTTGTTTTAGACGTGTACTTATTATATGTACGATATATGTATGAGTAGATGTACTATTTTTTGTTGCGTTTTAATTTTCTGATCCACTGTTGATGCACCACCTGCTGTAAACTAGTCCTTCCTTCTTTCTGGTAAAGGGTTGCCTGGAAGAGATCGCTCTTAAGCGATAAGGCCGCCTATTGCTTACCTTGTAACTTACTCTCTGTGTACCTGTTTTCTGTATTGCTTACTATTCCTGGTGTACAATAAAGAGTCATTGTATTGTATTGTATTGTAGGATTTATGGTTCATGTCTGTTTATTGTTTGTAGGTACTCAAAATGATGCCGGACTTAATTCCAAAAAATTTAGCGATGCTTTTCAAATATTAGGCTATTTCTCTAAACCCGGCTTCAAGCCGTTCAAAAATATCATCTCAATATAGTCATGCCTTTATACCTTTTACATTTTCATCAAGGTCACCAAGAACAAGGGAAATGCGCCTTTTAATGGATTTTATAGGCTTGCGTTTAGTTTTTATCGGCCATTATTCACAACTATCATCGTTATACGACTATTATGGCCATTTCGTTCAGTCCCACTTTAAGTGCTGCTAAGATATCTCAGGTCTACTCGAGTTTTAACTAGCAGTTGCTTAATAAATAGGTATGGCTTCAAAAATGGAAAATAAACAACTTTTTTAAATTAAAAGCTGAGTTCGTAACGTGATTTTTGAGTTTTATCACAAACACCAAGTGTTTTGTGCAAATAACATTACTATCAGATCTTGATGAGATTTTTATATGCTACTCGTAAGTACCAACTCAAAAAAATGACAGATGGATTGAATCGTCTTCCTCTTTTCAAGTCGGTTAGAAAAACAAGATACTGTAAATGATTAAATTGCGTTTATGTAATTTCCCATTGAGATACGGAGAAAAACCTCTACTAATATGTATATCCTAAAATATCTTGAACCTGCAGGCTAATTGTCTAACTCCCTCGCAATCGCCATCGCGTTAATTTTTACCATTTTGACAGTTCTTGTATGGGCTGACCCTGACAATTGGTATCGGAAACAGCCAGCTGTCACAGGGTATCCCCTTGAATCGTAGACAAATTAATCATCGAATTTCATTTCATCGAAAATGATGTATAGAATATTCAGTATATATCATATAATATCATATAATATCTTTAGCAGTAATCTGGTTTCATCGATTATTAATTACAAATTTTCTTAATTAAATACAAGGATTATTGTTTTTAAGAACATATATTTCCTAAACTATTGAAAAGACACAATATCTAAATATCCAATTTCATTTCACCGACGTTTTATTACAAATCTCGTTTTATTACAGCGAGCGAGCGAAGCGAGCGGCAAGACGAGTCGGAGCGGAAGCGACTCGGATAGGTTAGGTTCAAAGGCTAATGCGGGAGCGTAGCGTAGCGAAGCTCCCGCATTAGCCTTTGGTGTTAGGTATTTCTTTATGACCACCCTGGAAGTCTTGCTTTATAAAAAAAGCAACTGCAATTATTAGTGTTTCGTTGATTACTAAACAAATTAGTTATGTATTAATACAGATGTGAATAATTTTCTATGAAACATTATTAATACGAAATAATTTAATAACCTTAACGGTATCTGAAAGCAATATACTTAATATTATTGCGATATCCGTATCCAAATCCGAAATTTAATATACATAACGTCCCTGATCATTACTAAGTATTCAACAAACAGTAATCATAGATACATATGTACATTCTTTAGGTATGGGTGGGTGATCCACATGTCATTTGAGTAATTTTAGTGGATCGAGATCAGACGTACTCGTATAGTAACGAGCAAGCGTGTACTAATTTCTAAGCATGGATGCTTAAGTACAACTTTGGATTAAGATGCGCGGTGCAACATAGATCGCAACGTATCAGACGCGTGGTACCTACCGCAAGATAATGTATATTTTCCCATCTAAACTGACGATCATGATACTAGTCGGTGCTACGCAACGGATATACGATACACTAAAATGATACAAATGCGGACCCACCCTAACATGTTAGCTATGTAGGTAGTTTAAACCGCGGGAAGGTCTTCTGTATAGAATCTTAGTTCAATTAACAGAGGATCCTTACGAAGACCCTGTGAGGATTTAATATAATCCGGGTGTGACAGCTACATGTTCCTTGCTCATTCGTAATCCGTAATCAATATGCCTTCGACGCTATAGTTACTTACTACAAAATTTTGACTGACACTTGAATACTAATAAGATCTTTAAACTGTATCGATGGAACCTGATTAGATTATAAAGTATATTGCATATTGCTGATATTCTTAACCATTTTATTATTAAATCGGCAAAGTGCACGTCGGATTCCCGCCTTGACCGTCCCGTGCAAACTTAAAAACCAGTAAAAATAATTTCTATTAAAACAAAACATTTGTAATACAGTGAGACTTATACCTAAGTAACTTTTTGAAGCGTAGCTTAGTTGCTACATACATTTGTTATTTCTTACCTATTTAACTATCAGTAAACTCGAAGTTCTTATCACATTTAATATTTTCGATACGTAACTCTTTCCTTCTTTTGCGTCTCGCTAACGAAAATTTTCCTTACAGTATTTCTTAAATGAAATGGATTAGTTTACTATTTAATTGACATGTCTGAGTACGTTAGTCAATTCCTACGGAATATTCACTACTTCAACAAGTGTTAAATTGACTGTAATATCTGAGTTCACACGCCGTGGGCCATAAGCATTAAGCATAACCCACTCAGGATATAACGTTACTATAATTATCGGAACGCCACAGATGGATAATTAATGATGAAGACCAGGTGAACGCTTCGTTAATGCTGTAATACCACATTATGCTAATATATTATACTCTACCTAATGCTGAAATTGCCTGAAATGTAGGTAATTTACGACGCAATTGAGAACTAGAAACATGTTAAAACTTATTGAATCAGCGTTACTTACGGAGGTAAATGAAATTATATAAATTAACTTTCTACTTACACTGCGACTTTCTGCGATCACACGTGGAAGACAGTGACTTCTGTAGAGTCAACAACCCCAACAGATGAGCAGTTATGGGCCGGAATTCTGCTGCTACGAATACGACAGTATTTTTTCGAAGCCCACGCCTCATTCAAGGACCTCCACGACAATCCGATTTGGGCTACCTGGCAGCAAATAGCTTCCTGCAATCTTTACCAAATCGTCCGCCTGCCTTGCGGGAACCTACCGACATTTTCGCCTTCCGGTACATGGTAGGAAGGAATCAGGGAGCCCTATGATATTATAACGACTATCAGTTGGTTCTACATAATATTGCTACTGAAGGTGTGCAATTAGCTGAGTAATGTCGGTAACTTTAGCCCTACGGATTTCTTCATTTCTCATTCGATCCCGCAGATATATTCCAACCCAAAGATACAGTATTGACTCACTGCGACGAGGGTACAGAGGTCTATCATTAACTGTTACAGGAAATCCTGTTCTTACATGACGTTGTTTACTTTGCCATCCCAAACAGATTACGTTACACGCATTCAAGATGACGTAAGGAATAATTTAGTGGGTCAAGTCAAGCGCATTATGTTCAGTTTTCCCTGTTTTAATATAGTGGAAGTTTCTTTAACCACGCTGTAATAGTTGCACTTGAAAGATTTAGATTTAGATAGGTATATAGATTTAGATTTATATAGGCGGAACCCTGTCGCAGGGAGCCTAATAAGTGCGGCAAATGCTGACTGCGACAGGGTTCCGCGGAGAGCCGCGCACGTACTTGTCGGACTATAGCAGCCATCATGATGGATGCAACTGCGTTGAAATATCGGGAACTCGTTAGTAAAATAATAATAAGATACCTTATCTTTGTCTGGCACACCTTGGTTTCCCATAATTTAATAAGTCATAATGTATAATTGTTTATAATAAACGTTAGTCTATAGTAGATTATCAACAAGGGACTTAAACAAGCCATAATGATACAAGATATTTAGCCACCCGAGCAGAGCTAGGGTGGCTATAATTCGCGTGTCATTATGGTAGTTTAGTCTCGCGTTAAACACTCTACTTTTCACTTTGAATGCGAGGAAAAAAACGATGTTTTATACAAATCTACAATATTACTTTTATACAACGTACGCTCAATACGATACGAGCAATGGACGTCTGTTCAGAATTCAAATAGCAATTTAAATTTGTTCCGCGGTTTTTTTTTTGTTGAGTGACGATTTAAATGTTTGCATATTTAGCCAACAGATTCAAACTTGAAAATTATTTCATAGCTAATTGGACTAAGTACCTATGCATAATAAAATGAATTCGTCTTTAATATAATTAAATAGATTAATATTCGTAATTTTTCATCGTGTTTCACGAAATTATTATTTTTTAAATATTTTTATACATTTGTCATTTTGAGGTTATTTCCACGCCCTAAAGGCTTCGACAGACCGAAGCGCAGGGCGCTACGGAACGCTACGGAGCGTCCGTAGCGAGCTTCGGTCTGTAGAAAGCTTTAAAATTGTCTATACCCAGTCACTGAAAATGGCGATAATCCTCCATTCACAAACACCTTGATTGGCAGTTTAGGGGTTTCCAAAGTAAATTTTAAAAAAATACTTTAATCCCTAGAGATCAAAAAAGAGCTTTAGTCCCGATATGCTAAAAAAATACTAAATGTACTAAAGTAACATTTTAAGAGCATGAGAAGTGAAAAAGTGATTTATTTCTGAAACAGTATTTTTTCAGGATTTTTTTAAATGCCATCTTATAGAATGCAGTATGTTTGGTTAGGTTAATTTATTAAACGTTGATTGTGGAGAATGATACATTATGACTTGTTAAATTATGTAAAACCATAGAGACCCTCACTGTCAATATCCAGTTGCAAACATGTATGTCTAATAAAAACATTAATTTGATTGCAGGCATACACAGGAGGGGCGTTAATTTTCTAATAAATAAAATCTCGTTTTTGTGGTGGTAATCCTCCAAAACGGCTCGACCGATTTTTACGTATTTATCTATATCTTATCTATACATATAATAAATCTGTAACAAGTCGGTGTCTGTACATTGAAAATATTTGAGAAAAAACTTTTTAACAAAAAAATTAAACCGCCGAAAAAACTGAAAAGCAAAAAATAATACCTTTTTTGTTTGACCTTAATCTAGGTACCAGTTTGAAGTCGGTGCCTCAGCACTAGCCAGGACGAGTGCACCTATAATCTTCTACCTGACTGGCTTCTATCACTCCTCCTGGCTCGTGCTGAGGCACCGACTTCAAACTGGTACCTAGATTAAGGTCAAACAAAAAAGGTATTATTTTTTGCTTTTCAGTTTTTTCGGCGGTTTAATTTTTTGTTAAAAAGTTTTTATTTTATACTTTTTTCCCACCCTTGGGGTAAATTTTTTTCCAAATTTATATAATAACAACTTCAAGGTATACCCTATCCAATAAAAAAGAATTATGAAAATCAGACTACTCTGTAAAAAGTTAGTCAATCATCCCCTGTTTTCCTACCCTTAGGGTAGGAATATTATTTCCAAATTTACATGGGACCACCCTTGAGGTATACGCTTTCCAATAAGAAAAGAATCATCAAAATCCGACTACTCTGTAATAAGTTATGCGTGGTCATATAGTACAATCGGTAACTGAACAATCAATCATCCCCTGTTTACCTACCCTCAGGGTAGGAATATTATTTCCAAATTGAAATGGGACCACCCTCGGGGTATACGCTTTCCAATAAAAAAAGAATCATCAAAATCGGACTACTCTGTAAAAAGTTATGCGCGATCATACATAAAAAAAATATATATATATATATATATATATATATAAATATACACGTCGAATTGAGAACCTCCTCCTTTTGTTTTCGTCGGTTGAAAAACTGTCACTATGGCTATTTATTAGCACAATAGAACCCAAAACAATGATTTTTAGAATTATTGTCTGTTTGTCTGTGCGTTTGTGCGCGCTAGTCTCAGAAACGGCTTAACCTAGAAGGATGCAGTTTTCACTGTATGTTGGTATTTTCTTGGATTAACATTTAGTGTTTGTTTCATTTGAATCGGTCCACAAATAAGAAAGATACGTCTATTTTAAGAATTTATCGAACAGGTTTTTTTTGTTTGAGTGCGCTAATCTCAGGAACTACAGCTCCAATTTGAAAAATTCTTTCATTGATAGATAGCACATTTATCGAGGAAGGCTATAGGCTATATATCATCACGCTAACACCAATAGGAGCGGAGCGGATTGGAAGAATGTTTCAAAATCGGGGGTTTTTGAAGTAAAACTTCTATAGGCACGCTTGACTTGGGAGTACGGTGTGAATGTGAACGCGGGTGTGTGGGGGGTTCGGGGGTGGGGGGTATTTTTTTTTATATCGAGGAACTAAGGAGAGCCATAATTGATGAAAAAGCAAATTGATTAAAAAAAATAAGCTGCCCAAATTACTAATTCCACGCGGACGGAGTCGCGGGCAAAAGCTAGTTTTAAATATATTTGGTACTATGAGAATAGTCCGCAAAGCATTTTTTACCCTCCTTCCCCTACCCTCCATTTTTAATTGCAATTTTTATATGGCAGAACAACGTCTGCCGGGTCAGCTGGATTTTTTTATAAATATCGTAGGTACTAAAGATATAGTTCAAAGGAAAAAAAAACGTTAGCAAAACTGTGCGAGAGAAAGCTGTGTGAGGCGAAATATATATCTAAGTCGTAAATGGTAAATGGAACCTTAGTAATAAAATACCAAATACGTCCCGCTGAAAACCCGCGGCCTAACGCATTGTAATGGCTTTAACAACTCATAAATACGAGAGAACATCGTAATGGATACAATCAAAGCTGAGAAAATGCTTATTATTTATTAGTTTCCAATTTGTAGTAGTACTTAAGTAGATAAATAAGTATTTATTGTTGCTCTAATATTATCAATGTGAAAGTAACTCTGTCTGTCTGTGATCTCTTCTCGCTTAGAAAGTTAAGCTGATTTAGGTGAACTGGTTTGGGTAAAGGCAGCAGGTTCAAGGTGGATGCAAGTCGCTTAAAACCGTAATGATTGGGTGTCAATGCGGGAGGCTTATGTCCAGCAGTCGACATCCTACGGCTGGAATGATGATGATGATGATAAGTTTGGAGATAATTCGAGACCCTGGGAAGGACCTAGGATACTTTTTATCACATAAAATTGCTTAGTTCCCGCAGAATATCGATTAACGAATTATTTGGAGATGGAGTCGCCATCAACGGTGAGCAAACCTTCACACCGCTTAAAATAAAGAAAAAGGGCATTTTCACTGTAAGAACTTTTTTTTATATCAGGAAATTTTGGTATTTTCTTTTTCAGAATCAAGAGCGTTATTAATTTTAAAAAGTATCCCTAACCTGTCATACATTTTTATTTGTTTTCTTTTCGTAACGCGCCATACCTACAAACTAAATAAAAATGTCACAAAACTGACTCAAAAATAATGACACTTTTTGTTCTAAAAAAGTTTACTGCGCACTTTAAAGTGAAAATGCTTAAAAATAATTTTGGACTAAAAAGTCAGTGCTTCCTGTTTCCAATGATTTGATGTCAATTTTAATCAGTGTTACAAATTACTTTGAAGGACTTTGTTGGTAAAATTTATAGACCTCTTATCTAGCACGAGGTTAAGAACTATATATTAATGAATTTAAGCTCAAAACCCTCAAAAAATCATTAAGAAATTTATTTTTTTCTAATAAAACTAGCTGTTGCCCGCGATTCCATCCGCGAAGAATATTAGGGGTATAAAAAATACCCTACGACCTATTCTCAGACCGTATATAGAGAAAAAAGTTTCATAAAAACCGGTCAAGCCATTTCGGAGGAGTTCGATAGCAAATACCGTGACACTAGATTTTTATATATTAGAAAATAAAAGTGATTGAATGTCATTTTGGTGCAAAAGTATCGTTACAAGTTTTAGGATCGGCACAATGAAAACGTGTCAGAAATAATTCGCGATAAAATTCTTACTACCTGCAGCTTTTTAGTTAACGGTTTAAAAGCACTCAGGTGACCATTACAGATTACTGCGCTGTATAGCTGTTCACGTCACTTTTATTATGCCATTCGGCTTTGGATGCTGTCGGCTTCATGAAACAGTCATTAAACAGCAACTAATTACAATTCTAACTAATAAGTAATATAAACGCGAATGTGGATTTGTTCTTGTACTGTAAAGTTTTCACGTCTAAAGTTCTTGAAACGATTTCATTGCAAATTGGGATGCACATAGCTTAATTGGCTTGGGAATGTCTGATATACGTAGGGTCTTATTAAAGCTAGGGGGCTTAAGAAAAAAAAAAGGCTGTGAAAGCGGGGGTAAAAAGGAAAAAAGTTAGTAGTGTAAGGACAGACTACAAACTTTCTGTTGGTCGAAATCTAATTATCTTTAAATGCTATTGCTGATACACATTAAGTACTTTTTCACTTCTCATGCTCTTAAAATGTTACTGTAGTCTCTGCACATCGGGACTAAAGCTCTTTTTTGATCTCTAGGGATTAAAGTAATTTTTTTTTAATTTACTTTGGAAACCCCTAAACTGCCAATCACGGTGTTGGTGAATGGAGGATTATTGTCATTTTCAGTGACTAGACAATTTTAAAAATTTCCACAGACCGTAGCGCGCTCTGTAGCGCTCTGTAGCACTTTGGTAGCGCTCCGTAGCGCCCCGCGCTTCGGTCTGTGGAAGCCTTTTAGGGCGTGGAAATAACCTCAAAATGACAACTGTATAAAAAATATTTAAAAAAATAATAATTTCGCGAAACACGATGAATAATTACGAATATTAATCTATTTAATTATATTAAAGATGAATTCATTTTATTATGCATACTTAGTCCGATTAGCTATGAGTCCGATTAGCTATGAAATAATTTTCAAGTTTGAATCTGTTGGCTAAATATGCAAACATTTAAAGCGTCACTCAAGAAAAAAAAAACCGCGGAACAAATTTAAATTGCTATTTGAATTCTGAACAGACGTCCATGGCTCGTATTGAGCGAACGTTGTATAAAAGTAATATTGTAGATTAGTATAAAACATCGTTTTTTTCCTCGCATCAAAGTGAAAAGTAGAGTGTTTAACGCGAGACTAAACTACCATAATGACACGCGAATTATAGCCCCCCTCGCCCTGCTCGGGTGGATAAATATCTTGTGTCATTATGGCTTGTTTTAGTCCCTTGTTGAACAATCTACTATAAAATAGAATTTCTGCGAGAGCTTTTTACTACAATACACATGTGCAGAATACTAAGGTAGGAATAATGAATCCATACCAGTAGCGCTACTAAGCTTTAAAATTCATTGATATTATGATAACTCCATTACCTATATTATGATTTTTCTGTGCATCCATATTTCAGTTTGTATTTAGTATGAAATATATGGTTTTCACGGAATGACCGTAAAAGTAATAAAAAATGAAGTTGAAAATTAAAAAAAATTAAAAAAATACAAAAAGATACTTCATATCAAACTTGTTATGATTACTCGTTAACCAAAGTTAAAATAGTCCTTTTATTATGTTCAAATATGTTGTCGGGAAGGGGTCATCTGAAATAGTAAAACCGCTGCCTATTGCTTACCTTGTTCTTTTTACACGCTTTATATTAGCTTCACCTGTATGTTTGTATGTTTGTATGTATGTTTGTATGTTTGTTTGTAACCGACTCCTTAGGGCGCGATTTTGACCCACTTCCCGGTTTCCGATTGAGCTGAAATTTTGCACATATGTGTAAATTGGATGGCAATGCAATATTATTGTAACATGGAGCTGATCTGATGATGGAACTGGATGGTGGCCATAGGAACTATGTAATAAAACAACACAATCCCGTCGAGTTTGGGCTCGTTTGATTCGTCTTGACGAGCACTTTGATCCCAGATGGTAACCAGGGTCTGATGATGGAGCTGGAAGATGGCCAAAGGCACTCCACAATAAAACGACACAACCCCATCGAGTTTGGGCTCGTTTGATTCGTCTTGACGAGCACTTTGATCCCATATGGTAACCAGGGTCTGATGATGGAGCTGGAAGATGGCCAAAGGCACTCCACAATAAAACGACACAACCCCATCGATTTTGGGCTCGTTTGATTCGTCTTGACGAGCACTTTGATCCCATATGGTAACCAGGGTCTGATGATAGAGCTGGAAGATGGCCAAAGGCACTCCACAATAAAACGAAACAACCCCATCGAGTTTGGGCTCGTTTGATTCGTTTTGACGAGTACTTTGGTCCTAGATGGTAACAAGAGTCTGATGATGGAGCTGGAAGGGGGGTAGGTGGCGGGTTGGGGGGGGAATGGGGTATGGGGTAAGGGGGTCGGGGGTTTAGAGGGTTGGGTGTTAGGGTGTGGCGGTTGGGGTTAGGGGATGGGGGGGGTTTACGGGAAATAGGGTGGGGGTGTTGGGGGGTTCGGGGGTAAGTGATTTTGGGGGGTTGTGGGAAATGGGGAGGGGGTAAGAGGCCTAGATGGTAACAAGGGTTTGATGATAGAACTGGAAGGGGGGGCGGTAGGTGGCGGGGTGGGGGTGTGGGAGGGGTGAGGTGGGGGGGGCAGGTGACGGGTGGGGGGAAGGGGGGTTTCCGGGGGTATGGGGGTTCGGTGTTAGGGGGTTGGGTTTAGGTGGTTCGGGGGTTTGTAAAATGAGTAGGGGGTAAGGGGGGTTTAGGGGATTGGAGGTAAGGGTGTGGGGTTTGGGGGGGTTTGGGGAAATGGGGTGGGGGATGTTGGGGGGTTGGGTTTAGGGGGTTTGGGGGTTGTAGGTGAGGGGGTAAAGTTAGAAAGAAAAAAATGCAACTAAAAAATAGAAAATAAATAATAGTTTAAAAAAACTAAAAAACACGCTTTAAAAAATAAAAAATAAATTTTAATAAATTTCAATTCACTATTCTTATAGTGCAGTAAAAAATCTTAATAAGCAATTATTATATTGTTATATCCAGATCAAAATTTGTAAACAATTCTAAATATTGATAAAATAAATAATAATAGTTTAAAATATTTTATTGTAAAAAAAGCGTGGGGTGCTTTTTAAGATGTTATCAAAATGACAATCCTTGACAATTGACACCATGCACCCCACGCTTTTTTTACAATAAAATATTTTAAACTATTATTATTTATTTTATCAATATTTAGAATTGTTTACAAATTTTGATCTGGATATAACAATATAATAATTGCTTATTAAGATTTTTTACTGCACTATAAGAATAGTGAATTGAAATTTATTAAAATTTATTTTTTATTTTTTAAAGCGTGTTTTTTAGTTTTTTTTAACTATTATTCCATGTACGTTGAAGGACCTGTTTTCTGTACCCATTGCTTATTATTTGGTGTTAAATAAAGAGCCATTGTATTGAATTGTATTGCATTATAGCATTCTAATAGACTAACTTCCCCGATAATAACATTCTGGATTCCTTGTAAACGATAAATACCTAGTAGAAAGTTTAATCATCATAACTTATTTTCTTCGAATAGATCAAAAGGCTACTTACATCATCTGCTCCAGTAAACATCTTTCATCGAAGTTTGGAATACCAGATAAATCTAGAGAGCAGAGAACGGCAATATTTGTCATCCGTAATAACAAGGGCGTCAAAGATTCCAATAATACATCTAATGCATTAAAAATTAGTGACTATGAATAAATAAGGTAGAGTGTAGACACGAGCTTGGTTTTCACAGTACGACTAAAATAATCCGAGTAGCATTACATTGCGGCGCTTGAAATGCTTGATTGATCGATCTCATCATAACTACTTCGGTAGCCCCGCAATCTATGACTACCCAGATGATTTACTCATACTGCAAAAGTACGTACACATGAATCTAAGTGGTACTCGCATGTGTTTAGTAAGTGATGAGATGACTTGAGTCCAGGATAATTTTATGTAAAAAATATTGTACATATAGTTTGTGTTCTTTTTAACGTAAAGGGAACATTTTTTTTTTAAATCATTGACATGTTAATATGAAATGAAATATGAAAGACTTGATTGTGCACAGCCAAGTTATGTTATGCAATCTACGTATGTAGTTTCTAATTGTGTTACCTACCATTAAAGTACGTCTAGGTACCTAATATTTGTGCCTGTATTCAATAAATTGTACTGTCAATAAGAAACAAAGAGACTAATAATATGACCATTTAACGTACCACCTACTTGGTAATGTAAGTATACATTATAATTTCCTAATCTGTTACCATTAGGATATTACTTATGCAACCAAGAAAATACCCGATTTTGAATTATATTATAATATAATAGATAAACAAAGGTTGTATTAGAATAATGGATGGGTAATAAATGTGACTTTGAAGAGAGATAAAGGAGGTTTTGTTCATAAAATATAAGATTGAACCAAACAGATTGTTAGATATTATTTGCTTTTTATCAGCAGTAGGTACATTTGCTTTAGCGAGATCTAAGATTTTTTAGAAACGAAAAAGGTTTTGAGTGCACGTGTTGGGATTCTAACCCACGTCTTCTGGCTATATGAAAAGTACCAATTGAACCAAGTACCTCCCGACCAATTCACACAAAAATTTTGATCCCTTATGTACGCCAATAGTGCCATGAGGACCATCTATCGCAACTAAGTACCTATTTTAAGTAACTATTCTTACATTCAAAATTGCGTTGAAAAAAACTTTTTAACAAAAAAATTAAACCGCCGAAAAAACAGAAAAGCAAAAAATAATACCTTTTTGTTTGACCTTAATCTAGGTACCAGTTTGAAGTCGTTGCCTCAGCGCGAGCCAGGAGTGATAGAAGCCCATCAGGTAGACGATTATAGGTCCACTCTTCCTGGCTAGTGCTGAGGCACCGACTTCAAACTGTTACCTAAATTAAGGTCAAACAAAAGGGTTTTCAAAAGGATTTTTTGCTTTTCAGTTTTTTCGGCGGTTTAATTTTTTTGTTAAAAAGTTTTTATTTTATACTTTTTTCCCATCCTTGGGGTATTTTTTTTCCAAATTTAGATAATACCAACTTCATGGTATACCCTATCCAATAAAAAAAGAATTATGAAAATCAGACTACTCTGTAAAAAGTTATGCCTGGTCATACAGTACAATCAGTGACTGAACAATCAATCATCCCCTGTTATCCTACCCTTAGGGTAGGAATATTATTTCCAAATTTAAATGGGATCACCCTCGGGGTAAACGCTTTCCAATAAAAAAAGAATCATCAAAATCGGACTACTCTGTAAAAAGTTATGCATAGTCATACATTAAAAAAAAATATGTGTGGACTTGAGAACCTCCTCCGTTTTTTTCGTCGGTTGTAAAACGTAAGAAATGATGTACCACTTTTATGTTTCTTATATTATTTGCGTATAGCCAGAAGATGCTGGTTCGAGTCCCGTCCGGCGCACCGAAATAACTTTTTCATTTTAATAAAAATGTTAATCTTATGTGTCTGATATTACCTACACAGTTTGGTATTTTAGGCTTTGCCAAGAAGAAAATATGTGGAGTATGGTGTGCGTGGTATTTTCATAGGTAACAATGCCAAGGAAAATAGTGAAGTGCAGCATAATCCCAGGAGCTTCGTCTAAACTCTGACGTTTAATTTTTTTTATAATTTTTTTAATTTGCAATATTTGTATGTTAGTTATTATTCGTCTTAAAATTTTGCAAATCGAATGTCACCCACTTCTAACAATCGGTTTGACTTAAAATTTGTTACGAATATGTATTTTGGATGACAATTCAAATACATTAGACAAAACATATTTCGACAAAACAGACAAAGTTCGTATTAAAAATGCTTTTTTAACTATATCATATAACTGTAGCTCCTTTATTCTACATATCTAGATATAGATATATAGGCAACAAGTTATAGTTTTCAACAAAGTATCTAGATTGTTATTTTGCCTTTTATTAAAATTTTTGTTCTGGCTGATAAACAATGACATACATTCTAAAGTATTTTACAAGGAGTCACCCACGTAGTTATCTCACTCAGCGAAAATTAGTGGAAAGTGAAGTCAGCTTGAAATTCTTTGTCAAATTTACAATACTGCCAGTTTCTAAGTTATTTCAGAGTACAAAACCGCTGATGCTACAGATTAATTTATCACGAATAAACTTTCACCTAATTATATTCACTCACTTGGAATAATTATCTTTGCTGAACAAAATATTGATTCGATTTTCATCTTCATAAAGCAAGCCCCAGTTTCACTTTCACATTTAGGCAGTGATAAAGCGCATCTATGTTATGCCCTCTACCGAGAGACTTCAACACTCCTTCGGAGCTACCCGCTCACCTGGACCAAGAGATGGCGCCATGGAGTGTTGAAGTCTCTCGGTAGAGGGCATAACATAGATGCGCTTTATCACTGCCTAAATGTGATTATAACAGACTGAAGTGTACGATGTATGGGAAAGATTCGTCGCTAACTTCTAGACCAGTGATGGTGTAGGGGTAAGCACGCAGCACGGAACGCTGAGGACCTAGGTTCGATTCCCAGCATTGGTCTTTTTTCTGGGGTTTTTTCTGTGCATCTATATTTCAGTTTGTATTTAGTTTGAAATATATGGTTTCACGGGATGACCGTAAAAGTAATAAAAAAAAAAAAAAAAAAAATGAAGTTGAAGAAAATAAAAAAATAAATAGAAAAAGATACTTCATACTTAACTTGTAAAAAACCGACTTCAAAAAACACCCAAAAACTAAAAAGCAAATATAATAAAATAAAAATTTAACCGACTACAAACAAAAAAGCATAGAAATATCTTTCTACTAAGGGTGAGGCCACACGTGCGTAATTTTGTGAGTCGTGAGCGGCAGAATTTCGGTTCGCGCCATACAATATGCGGGCCATCACGTGACACTCACATGACACAATGTATGGCGCAACCGAAATTCTGCCGCTCACAACTCACAAAATTACGCTCGTGTGGCCTCACCCTAATCTGTTTGAAGTCGGTGCCTCAGCACGAGCCAGCAGGAGTAGTAGAAACCCAATAGATAGTACGTACGTAAAGTCGATGGCTTAGGTCCACTGCCGCTCACGACTCACAAAATTACGCTCGTGTGGCCTCACCCTTAGTAGAAAGATATTTCTATGCTTTTTTGTTTGTAGTCGGTTAAATTTTTATTTTATTATATTTGCTTTTTAGTTTTTGGGTGTTTTTTGAAGTCGGTTTTATTTTTTATTTAAAAATTATTTTATTTTTTGCTTTTTAGTTCTATTTGTATAATTAGATACGTAGGATAAAATCTCCCAGCTCCATCATCAGACCCTGGTTACCATCTGCGATAAAAGCGCTCGTCAAGACGAATCACACGAGCCCAAACTCGACGGGGTTGTGTAGTTTTATTGTTGAGTGCCTTTGGCCATCTTCCAGCTCCATCATCAGACCCTGGTTACCATCTGCGATAAAAGCGCTCGTCAAGACGAATCACACGAGCCCAAACTCGACGGGGTTGTGTAGTTTTATTGTTGAGTGCCTTTGGCCATCTTCCAGCTCCATCATAAGACCCTGGTTACCATCTGGGATCAAAGTGCTCGTCAAGACGAATCAAACGAGCCCAAACTCGACGGGGTTGTGTCATTTTATTGTGGAGTGCCTTCGGCCACCTTCCAGCTCCATCATCAGACCCAGGTTACCATCTGGGATCAAAGTGCTTGTCAAGACGAATCAAACGAGCCCAAACTCGACGGGGTTGTGTCGGTTTATTACAGAGTTCCTATGTTACAATAATATTGCATTGTCATCATTGCACAAGCGTGCAAAATTTAAATTCAGAGGCCTTACCACGAACTGCATAATTCGAACTTCGTTTTGTGCCGTCCCGCTCACGCTAATATGATTTGACACGAGAGTGAGAGGGATAATACGATACGAACTTCGATTTTCGAATTTCGTAGTAGCGCCTCAGAAACCGGGAAGTGGGTCAAATTCAACTTGCAAGATTTTACCCGTTGAGGAGTTCCGTTGGCCATATGTGATCTTCTTCATCAGATCCAGTTTACCAAATGACAATTTCTGAATGAAAATGCTTGACTTGATGCTAAAAATGCTAAAATCGTCATAGGTGTGCCTATAAAATTTGAGGGTTTCCGTCGATTTCCCCAAGATTCCATCATCAGATCTTGACTTGATGCCAATGGGACCACCTCGGACGTATACTCTTTCAAACAAAAAAATAATTTTGAAAATCGGCTTACAATTGGCGGAGATATCGATGAACATACATAGAAAAAAAAATATATATATATATAAACAGTGGAACATAGAACCTCCTCCTTTTTTGAAGTCGGTTAATAAGATACTGGCAGCATTCCCCCTTTGAATAGCTAGATATCTATTTGTCAATTTATTTATTTATTTATTTAACGACCGCTTTAGCCTAGTTGGTAGTGACCCTGCCTACGAAGCAAGAGGTCCTGGGTTCAAATCCCGGTAAGGGCATTTATTTGTGTGATGAGCACGAATATTTGTTCCTGAGTTATGGATGTTTTCTATGTATTTAAGTATTTATTTATCTATATAAGTATGTTTATCCGTTGCTTAGTACCCATAACACAAGCTTTGCTAAGCTTACTTTGGGACTAGGTCAATTGGTTTGAATTGTCCCATGATATTTATTTATTTATTTATTTATTTATTTATTTACTAGCTTTTGCCCGCGACTCCGTCCGCGTGGAATTAGTAATTTGGGCAGCTTATTTTTTTTTATCCAATTTGCTTTTTCATCAATTATGGCTCTCCTTAGTTCCTCGATATAAATAAAAAAAAATACCCGCCCCCCCCCCCGCACACCCGCGTTCACATTAAACACCGTACTCCCAAGTCAAGCGTGCCTATAGAAGTTTTACCCTAGCCTTCATCGATAAATGGGCTATCTAATACTGAAAGAATTTTTCAAATCGGAGCAGTAGTTCCTGAGTGCGCGTTCAAACAAAAAAACCTGTTCGATAAATTCTTAAAATAGACGTATCTTTCTTATTTGTGAACCGATTCAAATGAAACAAACACTCAATGTTAATCCAAGAAAATACCAACATATCAGTGAAAACCGCATCCTTCTAGGTTAAGCCGTTTCTGAGATTAGCGCGCACAAACGCACAGACAAACAGACAAACAGACAAACAGACAATAATTCTAAAAATCATTGTTTTGGGTTCTATTGTGCTAATAAATAGCCCTAGTGACAGTTTTTCTCAAATATCTTCAATGTACAGACACCGACTTGTTACAGATTGTATTGTAGATATGATTGTATTGTATTGTATTGTACGGTTCAATACCGTACAGCACTTTTTAGCCTAGAATCGCGCCCTACTTTAGTTATACGTCGCAGCACGCCCTACTTTAGTCATACGTCGCAGCGCCGACAACAGCACTTTTTACCTAAGACTGCACTAATATAAACTGATCTTAACAGTTACTCTGACACTCTTAAAATAAACGTAAAAGATACACGGTCTCGCTGCTATACTAACTTGTTAACTTTAACTTATAAATAAACTATTAAGAGTCACAACTTTAACTTATCTTCAACAACTGCAACAAGGAGCCCTACGGAAACTCGGTAGCGGCCCCTACATAATTTGGTCCTTCGAGCCGGATACCAAAATCAATCGCCGGATACCAAATCGGATGTTGGATATTTTTGATTTATACTATAATAAAACAGTAAAAGTCGCGCTCTCTCGGTCTGTATGTAATCGCTAATCTCCGAAACTACAGAACGGATTTTCTTACGGTTTTGTAGCAATTTGTAGCAACATATAGGCTTTGTTTCATTAAAATTGGGTCACAATGAATAAAGTTATCGTCGTTAATCTATACTGTTGGGCAGTGTAATCTTTTAATATGAGGGTAAGTCACAATAAATTCGGTCGGTTGGTGGCAAAAGAGCTTTGGCAGTTCGAGATAGACGAACGTACGGATCACATGTGTTTTGGTGTGTAGTGTACTGTTCTTTTAACCAAAGTACTGGTTTTTTGGTGATATTATTTCGGTCATCGGGATACTACATTTGAAAATTATTGTGTGTGTGACATTGTGGACTCTGTGTAAATATAACAGCAGCACCTGAGAGCAGACCAAGGTGAGTGGCTTTCCTTATATTGAGAGAGTACAATGCCGAAGGCCCTGAGGCTATCCTAATAGAAACCTAGGACTAGGACCAGTGATCTCCAGATATCGAAGGGTTCTTTACACGAACATATACCTACTTATAAAACAGCACTGTGACTAACTGACTGACTGACAGACAACGCACAGCCGTAACAACTGGTGTTACAGACTTGACAGTACTAAATAAATTATTTTTCAAAATTCCCGTAGAATAGGAAAATATAGTCTCTAATAAACTTTGTTGGTTTTTTTGTCCGTGGGGTAGAAATAAATGAATTCAACTTCGGGCTTGATTTTAAAAATTCTTTCATTAATAAGTATTACATTACCTAATGCTCCACATAAGTACCTAACATGTTTTGTACTAATATAGTAGGACATAAAATTTACGAGTCATACAAAACCATAATTATAAATGCTATACTAAAGCAGGCTTCGGCATACCGCAGTTTGCGTGGGGTATGTAAATCATTTAGATTTTTTTTGCCAAAATGTTGAAGAAACCGGCCAAGTGCGAGTCGGACTCGCGCACGAAGGGTTCCGTACCTATTCTATAAAAACGGTTCTATAAAAACGGCAAAAAATCATAAACGGGATTCCGAGGTGACAGCAAGTTCATCGGCCTCCTGTGACGTCGACTAACCTTTTTGCTATTTCCTTAAATAGCCCCATCATAGCGCTAGGACTCAAAGGACCAAGGGTCTCGACATCGAATGGGACAAAGTCGTATTCGGAGCTTAGACCCCTGTTTTTGTTTGCTTACGTTTTTTGCTTTATTTAAGAAGCTTAAGTATAAACTATTTATTACATTCTATTCACTAGGTAAGTATTGGGCTGTTGAGTAGTATATGGTAGTATGCATGACGACGTTTGGAGTGTCCTTTGTGTCTTTATTGTAAAATGTAAATGTAAAATTCCAAGTCCGATGGTAGGCATGTAGGACTACAGTCAACAAACAAAATATCTTACTTAAATGCTGAATACTATGCTGTAAGTTTCTGAACAAAATATTACAGTCAACCAATTACAGATGCCTCTTAGCAAATTTAATCAAGCTGCCAGCATTGAAAACCTACAGAATAATAAATACCACATTAACCAATCTGTTTTGTGTTCAAGTCATTGAACAAAACAAGGTCAGGTAAAATACGCTTTGCTGGTACTTAGTAAAATGGCCTAAGGCCTATGCTAAGCAGCGAACAAATAGCCACTGTTTGTTGCACCCATAATACATATTATAATGACATTAAATTTTCTGGTTTCTATCAAGTGTCAACGACGTTGAGTCCAAAGTCCCTAGACTCGTTAAAAACCATGACTAAACGATTTAAGGCATCGAATTCACGTTCCACATGCCCTTCTAAAGGGCATCAAACTTAATGCTGTGTAGGTAAAATAATAATTAGTTATTCCCTATTAAGAGTAAAATACCTAGTTAAAAATATTTAATTAAATTTAGGCTAACAATCATTTCCGACCAGGATCTACCAAGAGTGTATTTTTTTCAAAACAGATCTAGATACGATGTTATTTGCATACATCTGCATTGTGAAACACAACTAAAGTATTTAACACGTACACTTTTTGAAGCCAGAAATCGCCAATACGAATTATTTCCAAAAATCCATCCCCAGAAGCAATTTTCATATACTATGCAATTACAAAAATAATTTGATTGATTCATTTCATTTTATCCCCGCTTTACTAATTTTATAAAGTACTTGGGCAATCGAACTTTGCTCGGACTAAAACACGAAAACACGCGTTTTAACAGAGATATGACTATTTAAGCTAAATCGATTGTTTGCCACCGAAAACTCCCACATAGTGTCGTAAAAGCCGTTTTCAAGAATCCCGAAATAAATAAATAATATACAAGAGTCGCACATTTAGAAGTAGTTATTAAACTTAATTTCGGCCATGTTTACAATTAATCAACAGTTTCGGAAATAAAACGTACAACTTACATTTTGTTTTGACTACAATACTCTGAAATACCTAACAGTGTCCTCACGACTTCTGGATCCATCATGGCCATCACCGTCGTCAACCGAAAGACGTCCATTGATGGACATAAGCCTCTCCCAAAGAACGTCAGAATGACCGGTCGTGCGTCGTCCGTATACAGGACATTCCGCATCTAATCTAGCATTTAGACGACCAGATGGCCTAGAGGTTAGAGAACCTGACTACGAAGCTTGAGGTCCCGGGTTCGATTCCCGTGTCGGGGCAGATATTTGTATGAAAAATACGAATGTTTGTTCTCGGGTCTTGGGTGTTTAATATGTATTTAAGTATGTATCTATCTATATAAGTATGTTTTTCCGTTGCCTAGTACCCATAACACAAGCTTTGCTAAGCTTACTTTGGGACTAGGTCAATTGGTGTGAATTGTCCCATGATATTTATTTATTTATTTATTTAAATCCTACGATCACCAGGGCTTTATTGTCTAATGTACTCGGAATCACTACTGTTTTCATCACTTCTTTCTGTCACACGGTATAGGTTGAAGGAGGAAAGGGACGGTGAATGCGATCGCGAGCGTCCGCACGTTAGACAATACAGGCTCTGTTTATCAGTCCACCTAGTGAAATTGTGAAGAACTCATTGGGTACAACGGCAGTTGTTCGAGCATTGTGCCCACCCACTTAAGTTTGACAATTCGCAGTAGTGTTGTGTAACTCTTGCCTTTTAAATGAGGATGAGGGAGGACCTCATTTTGCCTCGTGAGGTACTCGCGAGGTACCCCTCATTTGAGGTGAGGTGTAAAACGATTCAAAACGATCGCAATGAAAAGCGCTTAGCGTAGCGAGGCGCGCGCATCGTTGCCACACGACGTGAGGCTTACATCCCTACTCGTTTTGCCTCGCGCGCGAGGTGCCCCTCATTTGAGGTGAGGTGTAATGAATTTAAAATGATTGCATGAAAAGTGCGTAGCGAGCAAACGAACGAATAAACGAAAACCATTATTTTATTTATAAAATTTTGTCAAATTACGGTTTATTAATAGTATTTTATGCAACTGTTGTATAAGTGAGGTCTTAAAAGGCGAGTGACGTGAGTTGCGATACGAGCGAATGCGAGTATCGCAATGGAAGACGGCACGAGCCGTTAAGACCAAATTATACACCGTTGCATACAATATTTTTCCTACGACTCGACTCTACTGTACTGTACTGTACCCTACTATAGGGTACAGTCGGGTACAGTAGGGTAAAATAGGGTACAGTAGGGTACAGTCGGGTACAGTAGGGTACAGTCGGGTACAGTAGGGTAAAATGGGGTACAGTAGGGTACAGTCGGGTGAAATAGGGTACAGTAGGGTCAAATAGGGTGCAGTAGGGTAAAATAGGGTACAGTGGGGTAAAATAGGGTACAGTAGGGTGCATTTTGGTACAGTAGGGTAAAAAAGGGTATTTTACCCTACTGTACCCGACTGTACCCGACTGTACCCTACTGAACCCTATATTGCCCTACTGTACCCTATTTTACCCTACTGTACCCGACTGTACCCTATTTTACCCTGTTGTACCCGACTGTACCCTACTGTACCCTATTTTACCCTACTGTAACCAATTGTGCCCTATTTTACCCTACTGTACCCGACTGTGCCCGACTGTACCCGACTGTACTCTACTGTACCCTATTTTACCCTACTGTACCCGACTGTACCCTACTGTACTCTATTTTACCCTACTGTACCCGACTGTACCCTATTTTACCCTACTGTACCCGACTGTACCCAACTGTACCCTATTTTACCCTACTGTACCCGACTGTACCCTACTGTACCCTACTGTACTCTATTTTACCCTACTGTACCCGACTGCCCGACTGTACCCTATTTTACCCTACTGTACCCGACTGTACCCGACTGTACCCTACTGTACTCTATTTTACCCTACTGTACCCGACTGTACCCTACTGTAGTCTATTTTACCCTACTGTACCCGACTGTACCCTATTTTACCCTACTGTACCCGACTGTACCCAACTGTACCCTATTTTACCCTACTGTACCCGACTGTACCCTACTGTACCCTACTGTACTCTATTTTACCCTACTGTACCCGACTGTGCCCTATTTTACCCTATTGTACCCGACTGTACCCGACTGTACCCGACTGTACCCTATTTTACCCGACTGTACCAGACTGTACCCTACTGTACCCTATTTTACCCTACTGTACCCGACTGTGCCCTATTTTACCCTATTGTACCAGACTGTACCCTACTGTACCCTATTTTACCCTACTGTACCCGACTGTACCAGACTGTACCCTACTGTACCCTATTTTACCCTACTGTACCCGACTGTGCCCTATTTTACCCTATTGTACCCGACTGTACCCGACTGTACCCTACTGTACCCTATTTTACCCGACTGTACCAGACTGTACCCTACTGTACCCTATTTTACCCTACTGTACCCGACTGTACTCTACTGTACCCTATTTTGCCCTACTGTACCCGACTGTACCCTATTTTACCCTACTGTACACGACTGTACCCTACTTTACCCTACTGTACCCGACTGTACCCTATTTTACCCTACTGTACCCGACTGTACTCTACTGTACCCTATTTTACCCTACTGTACCCGACTGTACCCGACTGTACCCTATTTTACCCTACTGTACCCAACTGTACCCTATTCTACCCTACTGTACCCGACTGTACCCTTTTTTACCCTACTGTACTCAACTGTACCCTATTATACCCTACAGTACTCGACTGTACCCTATTTTACCCTACTGTACCCGACTGTACCCGACTGTACCCTATTTTACCCTACTGTACCCGACTGTACCCGACCCTGTACCTGTACCCTGTGGCAGCTAGGTGTATCGTAATAACGACATTACGACACAAGTGCTGTTATGGCGAATAGATTAAGTATAGACTTTCTGAAGTCATATTATCTATGTTCTTATATATTTGTTCGCGACCATGTAAAAACCAGATAAAAGTACAGGAGTAGGAAAAATTAAATGTTGATTTGGGAATTTTCAACCTTTTCGTAAAAGTATTACTTATTTTCCATAAAAAAAAATTGTGTCAATTTTGTGGCAAACTGTATAAAAAAAACGTCACAAAACTAACAAAAAATTTGAGACATTCCTTTTTATCGTCAAAATCTATAGCGCTCTTAATTCTGAGTAAGAAAACCCCGAAATTTCCTCATTGTAACAATTAATGTTCGATCGATTCATTCCATCGAACTCGTTAATCCGTTTCGACTCCCTCGCTCGTGAGTCAGTGAGTAAATAGTAAGTTATCTGTGCTCGCGCCTCGTGATAGAAAATGAGGAGCTAAATGAGGTGGTTCAAAGTTGCAATTCGAGTACTCCCTCATTTTGTCGCGATGAGGAACTCAAACGAGGTACCTCACGAGTGAGGGACTCATCACTAATTCGCAGTACCAGTTCAACTGACTAACCAAACCATACCAATGCCAACTTTGGCTAAGTTAAACCATAGGCATGTTATTGACGTGTTTTACGAGAAGTTAAATACGAGCGTGACTGAGGTTAAAAGCAGGGGCGATGTACAAATGTTGTTAACATGACGCAAAGAGGTCTGTTACCTCCCAATGATAGAATTCGTACTAATTGCTTGGTTTCGTTGATCAAAGTTGTACCGTTAATTGATCCTTACAGACATATTGGATTTCTAAAAGAGCGCAAAAGAGTTATTAAATAAGGATACAATTTATTTTGTAAAGAAATGTTCATTGCAGTTTTATATTCTGCTTAAATTTGATCCTTTTAGTATAAATTATAAATAATTTAATTAACTATAACATTATTTTACGTTATTACTTTACGCTTAAATTTTGATCTTAGGTAGACCCATTTCAGATTTATTTCGGGCCAATATTTTCTTTATAAGAAATTTTATTATTATTATACTCATAAGATCAGATGGCATAGCAGTGGTAGCTAGAGAATTAAGGAACAGTGTTTATACCTTTATTGTTACTTTGGCTCACTCGCAACGACCTTTGCCCAAAACGTGATTTACTATACTACGTGAGAAGAACTTACCGCAGGTTTTTACTCCGTCATGGATAGTTGTTTTTGTTTTTACCGAATTTATAAAGACTAAGGAGATTGTTCATGCGTACCTTGGTAGGATGTAATTCAGCTAGAATAGGGGCTAGTTTTACTATAGTCGAACTAGTTGATTCTGAGTCACCTTTTAACAATACATGAAATAAGATAAATAAAATATGTTAGTATAGTGACATCTCTCTACGCCTGACATGAATATTAAAGACATACGCTTCGAAAACGTACGGTCGCGAATGAAAAGGTTTGTCATCTTAAAGTCGACTTTTGCTTGTAAGTAGACAAGTGGTTGACGTCTACGATTCACACCAAAATTGCAATAATGGCAGAAGTTTGCGTTTAGTTTTAATCATCGTAAGCGAATAGGTTTTATACCTGCGTATATCAGAGTAAAAAGGTCAACAATTCATAGTCAAGGAACATTGATTGGTTCGACTAAATTTAACCTTGCTGTCAAACAGTTAAGCATAATTTTCTATGCAACAGTCTGGTGTATTATAATATACATAGTTTAGAAAGGTAACATGTACTTGCAGAGTATTACATTAAAGTATTTGAAATAGGTATTTGGCAAAGACCTGTGCGCCTTTAATATCGCCTTATATATATACCCTCTCCCCTTCGAACTCAAATGCACGCGAAACTACTCCCATCTGCAGACCGACCCAATCTACGCCAACGCTGCATCCACTGATATTATTATTATATTTTATTAAGAATCAAACATAATAATGATTCGTGGTTTGTAGTCAAGAATCTTTACACCCCCTCCCTCAGTCATCGGTTTTGAGATATAGATATGATATAAAAGCAAATCTTAATATATTTTTGTGTAATTATTATTTGGTATAAGGTTTCCATATTTAAGACTACGAATGATTAGAAATCAATAACAACTTTATAACAAGGTTATCCGATACTCAGCATATTGCCATCTACTTTCAGACCTCTTGCAAAGTCCATTGTTTTCGTTAATAATTAAATTTAAGCTGTAGTTTTGGGTCCATAGCAAAATTTAATAATAATAATAATAATAATAATAAGGCGTAGGGATGTGACGACCCCATCGCCCGCTGGTGTTGTGGTGTCTGTCACCAGCGCAGTCAGTCAAAAGGCGTAGGGATATGACGACCTCATCGCCCGCTGATGTTGTCGTGTCACCAGTGCAGTCAGTCATCGCAGGGCGGCTTGTGGCGAGCTGTTGGTGCGTAGCGACACCACGAACCCGAGACCTCCAGGGGTACACATACACACATGCGCCTATACACACACTCACACACAGTTACACACCCACCCCGCCTCTAGTTTGCCTTTGTTGGTCGCCTAGAGTGGAGCGCAAGAGCTAATGCTCGAAGGATGGATGTGTTTCCGTAAGTGGCGAGTTGGCATTTTGAAGTTTAAAGTCCAGGAACACCTCTCCATCCTTAGCCGTTTACACCAATGTTGCCGCCTCGTTGCCCCGAGTGGGCAATAGTTTGAGGGGCCCATTTAGTGAATGGCGAGTCACCGCCTACCAAAAGTTCAGTTTATGAGATATTGAAATGGTAGGTGTCCGTTATCTCACTCCATAGCCCGGTAATCCTGTCCACAACATCCCAACCCCATAGCCAATTCCATGTCGCTTCCTACCTGGCAATAGTTTGGCAACTGTGGGGGACTGTCCGCTAGCACATCCTCATGGTGTATTAGGGGATAGACCTCCATAGTTGCGCCCATCTCATTTATATTATATGGTACCAAAGGCCTCTTCATGTTGGCTTCGGCCCCATGAATGCCTTTCAAATGACCGGGTCCCCATGGGCCCGTAATCGGAAATCCGTACCAACATAATAATAATAATAAATGTATTTATTTAATAATTCTTAAAGACTAAACTTTGAAAATTAAAATTTCTAATGTACGAAATTCCTAAATATGTATATTCTACAATCAATTGACCTAATCTTAAAATTTCTAATGTTCGATACTGCTAATGCATGAAAGTTCTAGCGATATTTTTCCTACGTCCAGTTGGCCTAAGTTTAAAATGTACAAAGTGCGAAATTTCAAACGAATTTGCCCTACGTTCAGCTGAAAATATAAATTTTTGGGATAAGCAGAACTTAAAACATTTAAGTATAATAACTTTCAGTGCTGTTACAAAAAAAACTAATATCGAAGGCTAAGGTGGGCTACGCTTCACTCCTGCCATTGCCCTCTGAACCTAACCAATCCGAGTCGTTTCTGCCCCGAAATTTCTTGCTCGCTCGCTTCGCTCGCTCGCTGCCAGTTAGACATCGGTTGTCATGAATACTAGAAATATTGAGTTTCAAAGTATTGTCATTAGGCATTTTGTACAAAGGAATATTTATTTTTGAAAATGAGATCATTCGATTAAAAGTGCATTAGAAGTTGCATCTTTAGGAATTTCGTTCATTATACATTGCGATTTTAAAAGTTTTATCTCTAGGAATTGAGTATTTAGGATGTTTGAATTTCTCAATTCCTCTACGGACCCGTAGTTTTCTATTTGATTTATTTTCATTAAGTAACAATGGAAAATCGTGCACTAGAATTGACAATTTTGACCGAAAATATAATTATTCGTTTAAAATTAATTTTGAGTAGGTTAATATAATTGTGCTGAAAAATAATATTAACCTTTTTAGGGTTCCGTAGTCAACTAGGAACCCTTATAGTTTCGCCATGTCTGTCCATCTGTCTGTCCGTCTGCGGCTAAGCTCAGAGACTGTTAGTATTAAAAAGCTGTAGTTTGGCATGAATATACATATCAGTCATGATAACAAAGGGTACCTCCCATAGACGTAAAGTGGGGGTGATTTTTTTTTCTCGACTTACCCTATAGTGTGGGGTATCGTTGGATAGGTCTTTTAAAACCATTGGGGGGTTGCTAACATGATTTTTGTATTCAGTGATCTATTTGCGAAATATTCAACTTGAAAGTGAAAATTTTCATTAAAATCGACCTTCCCCCTCCCTCTAAAATCTAAACTGTTCGGTGGAAAAATTGGAAAAAATTCAAAATGGTAGTAAATATATTAAATTTACAAGGAAAATTATAGCGGCTAAGATTGCTTTGGAATTATTTGTAGTTGAAGAGTAAATAGTAGCCTAAGGTATAAAACATACCGTCACTACTTCGAAAAAAGCTCGTATCTCAAATCAGTATCTAAACAAAACTGAACCTTGATACGCGCGGAATAAAGTTCACTTAGCTAGATTATCGATTGTGAGATACGAGCTTTTTTCAAAGTATTGACGATACCTAACTTGGAAGATTCCGTACACATACGAAATCCTTAGAAAAATATTACTTGATTTCTTCGTAATGGCTACGGAACCCTATGTTGGGCGTGTCCGACACGCTCTTGGCCGGTTTTTTTGGTCTTAATTTAATTAAGGCTGAACTGAATTAATCATTAATTGAATTGGTCATTATTTCTTTCAGCCTATATCAATTTTGACAATTTTACCATGGTGTCCAATAGGACATGGTTCCATTTTCGATAACATTCCTTATTGATGTATTTAGAGTTGGAATTTTTCTGATTTGACGTATAATTTCGAGTTTATGATTTTCCATTTGTACTTAATGACAGTAAATCGTATATTTTTTCCACTTTCAGCGAAACCTAATAAATGTCAAGAATACACATTACAACACCGAAACGTGTATACATGTATACTTATAAAAAAAATACTAATCGTGTTCCACATTCAGGATTCGGAGGCTTAAAACAATCTCCAGACACTGTATTATGTACAACATGTACCTAAGTAAATCTTACTCCACACACTGCCTGCGTTTGTATTCTGTATACTTGAACTGGAACTTGTTTCCTGACTCAGTTTAATCTTCAAAATCTTTAATGTGCTGACGCTAGAGAAAATGGAATAGGTCATTAGAGATTATAATTCACCCTCACTTAGAATACATATGTGACTCACATCAAATTGTACTTTGATAGTTTTAAAATAGCTATAAAATCGATATTATTTATATGAGGGGAATGTTTAACATGTAGTCGTGTAGAAATGTAGTGAATTCGTCGTCAAACAAATGTTTAAGCATATTTAATTACTTTTAGCATGTAACATACTTACGCACACATTAACAATTTATTTAATAACAACGTTAGTTAACTGCAGAATTAACCAAAGGTAATAAACTAGGAATTAAACAATGAATACTAAAACAAATAAAAGAAAGCCATTGTAACGTCACTGGATGGCACAGTTGCCCGGAGACAAACGTTCGTTGGTCAGGTTCAATTAAGCAGAAATAGCTATCTGCTTTTTGTCGTATTACGAGTAGGTATGTCTGCATGTAGTTGACATGCAGTATTTACGGTATGATATTAAATTGCTTCGATTGTCTTTCAGGCGCAGCAATGAACCCGAGGACGAAGGCCATTGAGAGAATTTAGGCCATTTAAGTCTTATGCTTTACCTGTAACAAAAATTAACAAAATTTATGCTTCGATTACATTTTTTGGGAGGTTTTGAGAAATAAAAATTTTGAGAATCGGTTCACAATTGGGGCAGTAATCGCGTAATAAAAATACAAAAAAAAATACTTACAGACGAATTGAGAACCTCCTCTTTTTTTTGAAGTCGGTTGATAAATATGATTTGCGTAAGTAGACTGACAAATGGATAAAACTCAGCTCTTTATGATTCCAATAAACAATATTCAGAAGCATTTGAAAATATTTAATAACCATTATTATACTGTTATACTGCTTCTCTAAATAATTTGGTCGTAAGTATAAGTTAGGTACTTTACAACGCTCTTATGTGACACGAAGTTTTATGACATTGTAAAAAATATAATGTGTTGCTGTATGGTTGCTGTGCAAAAAAACATTCTATTATTCAAAAGAAAATAATGTTTCTATATTCATATTTATTTGTGATTGTGAACTCGAACGTTTTTGCTACGTAGTAAATTGTTTCCCTACAAAGGAAACGATTAAATATTTATGACAAATTACAACCATGCATGATTTAACTGCCCTACAGACGGAGCAAATTTAAAAACGTTAGTCTTTGGAATTTTACTTCAATTTTCAATTTTGTCGTAAAAATATCTGAATTTTTGCTATTACGCCTATTAAGGCCTTTTACACTCCAATCTAAATCTTGTGGCAAGTGTGTGTACCCACAACTATTTTGCAACATTTTAATCCTCCTTCACACAGACCAAAATGACTGTAAGAGTACGCTGACACCATACATTTTGAATGAACAAATTACAGGAAGATTCTTTTACAACTTTACAATTGTGCTTAGTTTGGCGCGTGCGTAATCTGCATATTATTATTGATCATTGCACGATCATTTTGAAGTAACGCATAACTGTAAGCAAACATAATGTTATTACATCAAATATTAGGGAAATGTTGGCGATAATTCTGTTGGCAGATGAAAGCAATGTTTACTGTGTTTGCCCACGAGCTGTTAATGGTACTTAGTGTTTATGTTTAGTCGGCAAACAATTTGGGTTAAATTACCATAGATTTATGTGTTTTCTTAACAAGTATAGCTTCCATGTCGAACGTAAGTTTGACCAAGGTACCTAAAGATTAACCACCCCAAGTTTCAATGTCTTTTGCACGTGTTTAAATGTGTTTTCTGCCAGGTGGAATATCACTAGATTGGAGCTATTCCTAACACCATCCAGTCCTCAAATGGAGAACTACTTAACTACTACATCCCGCATTGCATTACTGAAGTTGCTCAACTTGGCTGCCTAAATACAAATAGAACTTTTTTGCGTTGGACTTCGGTCCCCAAGTATGTATAACATCTGTCTGGAGAGAGATCTCTCTATTGAGGCCTATCCCCACAGTATCATGAGGTCCGTTTGACGTTACCGTCTTCCTTACGATTGGCGCATTTAATTATTAACTAATCCTAAACGTAACACGTGTGTTGTCAAAAGGAACTTCACGATACAAGCGCCAAGTAGCCTGCCACAGGAATCATATCGTTCGTGTCGTTGTATCGTTTTTAAACTGGTAAAGTTCTTTCTTGGTCAATGTGAGTTTAATTTGACTAACTGAAACTTGGTGGATATGACTTAAAGGCGGAGCTTTTATTTTATACTTAGCAAGGTTCGAATTTTACTGCCATATTTCTAAACTATACACTGTGTCACAAAATTAATCCAGTTCAGCAGATGGTTAGGCAAGTAAGTTTCCAGGATTTTTCAACTATCGCAGACGAATGTTTTCTTCCATTAGTCGATGTTCAAATTGTAGGCACGTCAATGGCGTGTCTAAATTTTGAACCTGAAATTCCGATGAAAATCTTTTACAGGATTATTCAGTCAAACTGGCCTAGCCATCTGCTAAAATTTTCTGGATTAATTTTAAGACATGCATTTAAGATAGGAAATAGACAATAGGAAGTAGATTATGGAAAAAATTCCGCTCTCGTATGCCCTTTAGAATTAAACCTACCGTTCATAAACCGATAACAATGGTACTTAACACGTAAACGCAGGCAATAATCTGGCATTTGTCAATTTTATCTAGTGTTTGCCGATGCATAATCGCTGCTCGCCATTCATTTCCCAAATTGTTATTAGAGCCTATCTTGACACAAGCTGGCCGATAAATCCATTGAATGATGAATTGTATTGGTCACTTACATCGGTTTAACCTGGCGCTTACCAGGAAAGGCGTGAGTAAGTGGTTTGGATTTAATAATAGACACAAATGGAATAAGGTATTAAATACTAAACAATAAAACATTTTTAATACAAGCTTTTATAACTGACCTTACCTTTGTTGACTGTTATTTCATTATTAATCAACTTTAACATGTATACCTACAGAATTTCAAGTCGAGCCGACACTGCGAGTGGGTGAAATTAGACTTACAAGACTTGACTTAAACAAATAGTGCAAGTTCAATAAAAATAAATGCTTGTAAAAAAATAAAGTGTATCATTTTAAGAAAATATCGTAGATAGCTACTACCAATACTTGAATTTATAAATTATAATCTTTATCGTCATCATCTTTAGAATAGAAGGTTTTTCAACAGGCGGTTGGGTAAGATGACTGAACACCCTTGGAATGGTTTTCAAGACTATTTTTTTAACTGTGGTTGACGAATATTGCTATGATTGAATTGCAAAGGCGCGAATACATTTTGAAACAAAAATTCCGGCAAAACAACCTTTACTGAGGTGAGAAGGCCTGTGCCCGCAGTGGGACGTATATAAACTGGGATGACGATGATGATGAACCTTGACTGGCGTGTCCAGTCAGACCAACCTAATTTACATTAAAACACAATACAATACAATACAATACAAATATTCTTTATTGATCACCAAAAAAAAAATACAGAAAAAAATATACACACCTTGTATACATCCCTCCGCTGAGCCCATACTTACTCCTTTTATTCACACCACTAAGAGTTACCTATTAATACGTTTTCATCACACTAGTTGTATGGGAGAGGCCTTATAATCTTTAATAGTTCTATATTTCCTACCCTTCCATATCTAAAAAAAAACTTAATTATCTAACCAAACCTTGTACAATGTGTACTAAGTAACAGACAAACATAGCTTAAGTAGAAAAATACATACTTAATTACAAATTAAACACCCAGTACTCAAGAAAAAATATTATTATTTTTTCATATTTAATCTCAGCCCCGACTGAAGATCGAACCTGTGACCTCAGATTTTGTAGTCAGGTTTTCGAACCACAAGTCCATTTATCGTCAAGTTTAGTAGATACAATTTATGAAAGACATTCATTGTCAATTACGGATTTAAAACAAGGGAAGCTTTGTTATTTTCTAATTACCCCAAAATGAACAATCAAAAATATATTACACAAAAATGTTCTTTATTACAGATGCAAAATTAATATTGGACACGCTTCGTAGCTCCCGCGTAGCAGCGTAGCCGTTGCGACGTAGCGCGCTACGCTTCCATCACCTACGTAGCCGAGTGGGTATAAAAGCGGCGCGACCATATCGTAGCCCTCATTTGCTTTCAAAAACCATCAGCGGGCCACACGGAAGCAGCTACGCTCGATTTTGAACCTTGACTGCCAAGACATAAGTACGGTTACGTGTGACAACTGAAGGTGAGTTAGTAGTTTGTACGAACTTTATTAAAAAAGCGATAGTTTAAAAACAAAAACACTTTTTTTGGGGTCTAATTTGTGCTTTATATACGATATGCAGGGGTATATTTATTATACGTATTTTTATTCTTAAAAATTGTGGACGATATTTTTTTATTATATCAGGTACTAAATATTTATTCCCGCTTACTTTGTTCGCGAGCAAATATTTACGTAGAATCCTAAATAATTTTTATTCAAAGATTTAAAATTTATGACATCAAAGTATGTAAAATTTTAATAACAGAGTTCCGCATTGATTTGTGTCAGGTTTTTAATTAAACATGTCCCGGGTACGATTCAATGACGTGTCAAATATCACGCATCCTTTTTCGAGTCCAACCCCTTATCTAGTGAAAAGCTTTTCATTTAAAATTGAGAGCCGAAAAGTTTTTAAATTAGCGGTTTTTACACCAGTACCTGTTGATAATGCGCGTCTTAAATACGCTAACAAAAAAACGTGGGATAAAAATGCAATTTATTGCCTTTTTAAAAATTTTGTTACAATTTACAATCGGTTTTCATGTAATTTTCATTAAATCAAGGTCCGTTGGAACGGGATTTTGTAACTTTTAATAGAGATAACCTCCATCTGTAATAGCTAGCGGTTGGTCTTGAGTCACATTTATTCTACTTAGCATGTAAAAGTACCAGGAAAATTTGGAGTTATACTGTAACTATATCTTTTGAGCCTTATTCGCTTTAACTTTCTTAAATGACGTACTTCTGGTGTTCTTAGTACTCTACTACGGGGGTTAATGTAATTTATTAGTTTGCAACTATGTCAAACTTTTAGTTACTACGTCAAACAGCTTCTAAGAAAATTATCTATGACAGACAGACGAGACGGGAGCAGAACTGTTTAGTTTTTTTTTTGCTTATATGTACTGTTTTTTTTATTATTTATAAATTAATCGTCAATTAAATTTAATCAGTAATATAAATGGTAAACCAACGTAATAGATTCTTATTTATGACTGGACTTTTTGTTTTTAAGTTTTGTTATGAGGAAGCTTGAGAAGTTTGTTTTATATTTTTTACTATTACATAATATTCTAGTCTGTCACATAAATTTCATGAAATTCATCTTCGTTTCGAGCATCAAAACAACTGGGGAGGCCTGCGAAAACTAAAGACAAGTTATAATTATAACCGTTGGATAACCAATGGTGATTGATAATTTCGTTGTTTTTACGTTAGTGGCGACATGATCGGAAAACGCCAGTACAATTGATATTTTGTATACGTATGCGTTTTGATTATTTTTTTATATTTATTCCAAACAAATGATTTTTCAATGAAATAGTCAAAATAGGAGGCGAAAACTTGGCGAAATTAGTCTGCCGCTATTAGTCGCTCATTTAATATCTTGAAAAACTTTAGGTTATTGCAACTTAAAAATGCAGCTTTAACTATTTTCTTGTATCTACGAGTATTAGGGTTTTCATTACCAAAAAAAAAAAAAAAAAAAAAAAAAAAAATGAAGTTGAAAAAATAAGTACAAAAAAAGATACTTCATAGCTAACTTGTTTATAATTATAAGTGTTTTAACGCCTCCGCTTGAATTAATTACTCTACGACCTAAACTTTTGGCTAACTTTAAATGGCCAAAAATATACTTATATAAAAACTATTTGCACAAAAAATATATCTGTAGCGTGTACCATGCAATATGTCGAAGTTAACGGAAATAAAAAACCGGCCAAGTGTGAGTCGGACTCGCGCACGAAGGGTTCCGTACCATTATCTATAAAAACGGCAAAAAAAGCACGTTTGGTGTATGGGAGCCCCCCATAAATATTTGATTTATTTTAAATTTAATTATTTATTTTTAAAGTGAATATATAACTAAATATTCTGTGAATATTTCAAGCGTCTAACTGTTGCTGTTATCAATATCGAGCAAAAACGAGCAAAAAAATCACGTTTGTTGTATGGGAGCCCCCTTAAATATTTATCTTATTCTGTTTTTTAGTATTTTTTGTTATAGCGGCAACCAAAATATGTACATCATCTGTGAAAAATTTCAACTGTCTAGCTATCACGGTTCATGAGATACAGCCTGGTGAAGTGAACTTGGAGAAGTCGAAATATTCCGTTTTGAGATAGTTAGCACAAAACATAACATAAACACTCTTCATAACTTACTACATCTCTACTACAGTAATATTTAATTATTTAATAGATGCACAAAAGATCCAATATTTTTATAATTCCAAGGGCGCGTCATAAATAAGACAAACGTAAAGTTCCGTAAGTGGGCCAAGTTTGTTCATTAATTAAGTAATTGTGAATCTTTGCTTTAGATTAATTAATTTGATAATTTAACGTGACGTCACAACTTTAATGATTTATCTCTTCTTAATTACGTATAGGTATTACTAAATTTATAAAAAAATATTGAGGCATACAAAAAACCAGTTATTGCCCGAAACTTCATCTGCGTCCCGCGGGTTCTTTGCAGTTTGCTTGGATAAAAAGTAAATAATATCTATCTAAGTACGTGAACCTAATATAATATGGAACTTTCTGTCTGTGAGAGAATTTATTAAATCAGGTGTTACTTTGCGGAGGTCCATATTAATTAACTGAAACAATTACTTTGCTCACCCGCGAACAAATCATTCATCATCATCATCATTTTGGGTCGCGGATGAGCAAAGTAATTGTTTCAGTTAATTATGAGAGAATTATTAAAATCGGTTCTGAGGCGCTACCACGAAATTCGAAAATCGAAGTTCGTATTGCATTATCCCTCTCACTCTCGTGTCAAATCATATTAGCGTGAGCGGGACGGCACGAAACGAAGTTCGAATTATGCACTTCGTGGTAGGGCCTCTGTAGTTCCAGAGATTACCCCCTAAATACAACAACTAAACAAATACATACACAAACAAATAAAGTTTACCTTTTCACCATGTTTGTAGAGAGTGTAGATATAGATTTACTATATTACTTCCTAGAATTAGAAAGGTGTGACTTTCTTAACTTATCGCACACTCCACGAAAAGACTTAGTCGACGGTTTAGGAAGTAATTAAGTTAATTTTTCTAAATATAAGTGTTTGGTCACATAATTGGTATACAAAATTCTGCACATACTCCTAAAAGTAATTAAACAATAAATGCACAGTCCGCGCTTCACGCTAAGACCACTCATGGACTTTTAGCTCAACGCCTCTCAACATTGAGAGGCGGCCTGTGCCCAACAGAGGGTTATAATTATGTGGGATGAATTATAAAACAGGTTATCACAAACCGTTACCTGAACAAGGACCATTTCACAAAAAGATACTCGAAAAGTTGAAAGTGAACCGTAAATTAACCAGCTCCTTAGTAGCGTGGCCCCGTAACAACTCGGTTCCCACTGGGTTGTCAGTTACTTCTGCCTTAGTCGATAATTGATCACGTGATGTCTCATGTCAGTGATGACAAATATGAAAAAAAAATGAAATTAAAGTTATTACTGGTGAAGAAACAGTAACATAAATACAGTGCCAGCGTGCCCCAAACTAGGCAGTGCCTCTATCTCGGGCGCCCTGAAGAGTTGGTATTCCAAACATAAACGAATTACAGTGTTCTTATCTAGATGCCTAGTGCTTTTAAAGGTACCTATATCGACATAATATAAGTATAATCCTTCTGTCACTTTATATAATCACTAGCTTTTACCCACGACTTCATGTGCGTGGAATTAGTAATTTGGGTAGTTTTTTTTTATCCAATCTACTTTTTCATCAATCTGCTTACTATTTCATTTCGGGGATAAAAACTATCCTATATCTTTTCCGGCACTAAATTTATCTTTCAACCAAATTTCATTTAAATCGGTTTAGCGGTTTAAGCGTGAGGAGGAAACCGTGTCTGTCGGTTAGACAGACAGACATACGCATTTATAAATTACATAAACATTCTTTATATCTGAACACCGATCATATTGTTAGTAAATAATCACGTAAGTACACGCATGTTCAGATATTTTTGAGCGCCTTAACGACGATAGCGACTGTCCATGGATATGAACAATTAATAGATAGGTAAATGATTTATGATTTATTTTACGAGCACTGAAATAAATTAATTAACAAATTAATTATTAACTCTTTTTTTTTTGCAATGAATTAGGTCTTAATCGTCAAACCGTCCTCGGATACCTATTTGTTAAGCAACTTCTGTAATAACTTAGGCAGCTGCGTCGAAAATTTAACGCTTAAGCAAACAACAAGGAACATTAACTTCTGTTTACCATGAAATTTCAATAATAACAAATTACTCGAATAATATTTGATAAGTAAGATACGCATTAAGTGTATCGAAATCGATATTTAACTTGGCTCATGTTACGACACTTTTTATTTGATTTGGAGTAATTTGCTAGATTGTATGTCAAGAAGCTAACTCATAATATTACGAGTACAGCAGAATTTTATGCACTTCCTAATCATAAAGCCAAGGATTGAATTGGTACCTTGAAAAGTTCATGTCGTGCATAACAGGAAAACACGGTTTCTTCTAATGAAAAGGAAACATGTATTTCCTTGTCCAAAACTTACCCAACGAGCCTAATAAAACGAAACTTTCTCAAGTTAACGAGATCACCTTAATTGTAACAGTCGCCACCCTCTTCCGAACGGAATCATTTCACAGTTTTATAGCATGAATCCGTGACCTGCATGGTCTGCAAACTACTTGAAACTTTTGGACTACTAAATGTGGTCGCGAGACACGCTTTTGGGGATGTCTTTGGCGAATCAACAACAATTTTACATTCTATCTTATTTACCCCGGTTACTGATCTTATCATGTAAGTATGTATTTTTATTTGCTCAACCACTCGGCTGCTTTTTTGCATTTGCTGTCATTTGATAGACAACTGATTTCAAACAATGTCATTACTGTTGGAATTTTGATTGAAAGAAATAAATAAATTGACAACCACAGTTAGTTGCCCAAAGCATGTGAGTGGTTATGAGAATTATGCTTCTTCCTACTAAATTGAAGAACACCTTTCTAGTTAAATGGATCAGAATTATATGTGCAAAAGTGGTTTTCACATTACAACTTAGCAATTTCCGTTCGCCGACACCGCAAAGGGCAAGAAGTTCTAATGAAGTATTAATGAGTCAATTACCTCCGAACCAGTAAGTCAAACCTTAGAACCTTACCCAGGATCACTCTAATTAATTCCTAGGAATTAGTGTTGGCTATAAGAGTAAAGTTTCTCTTTAATGTTATTTATCTCAAATAAGGCTGCGTATCCACCGGAGCTGTGCGAGGATGCGTTGCGAGGGATGAGTCTGTCATGAACCAATAGAAACACTTCATTTAAAAGGTCCTAAGTGAATGAAGTGTTTCTATTGGTTCATGACAGACACATCCCTCGCAACGCATCCTCGCACATCTCTGGTGGAAACGCAGCCTTAATCGTGTGTAATAGCTCGTTCAAGTACAGTCAGCCTCAGAAGTTGCTGAACACTTTAGTACTTTGTGCAATAACCAGTTATACTGTAAAATTTTAAATATCTCACGTTAGTGAAAGTGACAAAGTGGTAAAGCGTTCAGTTACATCTGAGGCCGACCGTACCACTGTTTCACTAGCATATCTAAATAAAATTGGATCCCTAGAGAAACGCCTAAAGGAAAACTTAAATTTGCTCAACTTTCTGTAATCTATCATCATCATGTTAGACATTTTTCTTACAATCATTTACCACACCTTTTTATTTACTCTCCCTTGTTTCTTTAGTCTTGTATTTTCTACGTAATAATAACATGAAACGTGATGTATGTTGTATTTCGCGTCAAGCAAAAATCTCTAACATAGCATCACAAAAATATATATACTAAAGCCAAGAACATAATATTGTGGCTTACCTAAGACTAAAGATGGCTCAGAAAAAGCGTCATTGCGTCACACTGATTTAGAATTATAATTCTATGAAGTACCTAGACATTACGTGAATTAAAGCATATCTATCTAGCCATAATTTTATTAATCATTATTGCTTCCATCTATGACTTCAGTTATTTATTCGTTTGCTTAAAGTTTGTTCATGAACCAATGCGAGATGAACGTAACTTTTGAAAGCCTAAAACAACTAGTTTCAAATACGAAATGTGTACTGACAATTTCATACACGGATCCACCATAATAACATTTGGTTTAAATTAGTTAATGAATACTAAACTAGTCCATAAATTGGTTACGAAATAAACGGGGAGTATAATTCATTTATTAGAAATGCATTTTAATGGATTAGAAATATTTAATCGATTTTAGGTTCTTGTATCCAACACTTCGCATTCAACGCGATCCCGCAACCTTAACCAGGTCGTCGCTCCAATTGTTGGAGGCATACCTACACTGCGTCTTCCGATCCGTGGACGCCACTCGAGAAGCTTTTTGCCCCATCGGCCATCAGTTCTACGAGCAATGTGCCCTGCCCACTACCACTTGAATCTGGCGATTCTTCGAGCTATGTCGGTGACTTTAATTCTTGCGTGGATTTCATCATTTATCCCGCAGAGAAACTCTGAACATAGCCACGGGACCGATCTGTTTGGCGAGCCTTGGGGGAGGCCTATGTTAAGCAGTGGACGTCTTTCGGTTGAAATGATGATGATCCAACACTTAGCAAAACGTCGTGTCGACCACACAAAATACGCTTTAACTAGTATTTAAATGTTCGCAGAATCACTCCACTTTTTTAGAAAAAATAAAGGTAAAATAGATAGTTCTCTTACGTTACAAAGTAATAAAAGAATACATAAACTAGCTTAGCATTAAGTAGGTAGGTAGGTACTTCACTGATCAAGTGTTGCCATACATACTTCCGGTTTGTATACCTATCTAGGTTTTGTTGCGAACTACATTTTCCGCTGGCGTTCGTGTCATCACAATGTGTTGTTTGTTTTATTTTTGTGTTTAGTTTTTAAATGGGTCCCACTGAAAAACAGCGTTGCGGCTTGCCGCAACATTATGCTGAGTGGGGCCCAATTTATACTATTCGATGATTTTTATTTGTATCTTTTCCTGTCAACTGTATTTCCTGTGTATCGAATATGTGTAAGTAAACATCTCTCTCTCTCTCTCTCTCTCTCTCTCTCTCTCTCTCTCTCTCTCTTCCGTATTCAAGTGCAGTAGAATCAAAAAGGTTGTTCCAAAACCACGCGGCGCGGTTTCCGCTTGCGGTCAGCCTATCATCCGGCCGCTGCATACCTTTATTTCGTTTCGTTCGAACTTAAATGCCAGGGGAACGTTTCAGTGTTTCAGTCATAACTTTCGACACGAATAAATATTTTGATTTTGTTTTTTAGGGAAGAGTAGACGGAAGACCCAAAACATATAACATGTGTATGTGGTTCAATTTTTATTTCATACTTTTTGCTTTTTTTTACATGCACAAATGCGTGTTTATGCTATTTAGTAGTCAATTTTGTTTTCAGAAGGGTTTTTCAGGCGCTTGTTAAAAAATTTCTTCGATAGTCTAGCTGTGAGATAGACAAACAGAATCACTTTCGCGTTTATGATGCCCTAGTGGGTTCTTGTGGGATTTGAATTTTAGTAGGGTTCGACCAGATACAGCGAAAAAGAAAAGAAAAGAAAGAGAATTAAGAAGAATAGCAAATTCCTTTGTTGCATCTAAAAGCTAAAACTTGCAATCTTCGTCACAAGGCTGATAAGTAAAGTTTAAAAACAAATCGCGCAAGCTGGGAGCGCATCTTCTAATGCGTATTACTTTATGCAACCAATTTGTTCCGCTTGATCGCCTTTGCATATTAATAGGACGTCGCTTTCAATTCGCCATTAATGTTCCCTACAAAACAGGTATTAGTTTTTTAGAAAATATAAGTATTACGAACACGAAACCAATTATAAGAGGAATAGAAATGTCATGCGAGTTTAGAAAGCAACCGCGCTTATGGCCAGAAAGCCATGTATTTAATTTTTAAGCTCCTCCTGCAACGAAGTTAATTGCTCAATTTTTTTATTACAGAGATGATGCTACAAAAAAGTAACATTTTATTAGTTAGTAGCCATAGTCTAGAGCACCATCATCTACTACAACTTACGACCGGCAACGCACTTGTGACTCTTTTGGTGTCGCAGGTGTCCATGGGCGACGGTAATCGTTTACCATCAGGCGATCCGTCTGCTCGTTTGCCCCCTATATCATAAAAAAAAAAAAAAAAAAAAAAAAAAAAAAAAAAAAAAAAAAAAAAAAAAAAAAAAAAACGAAAGAACGAAAGAACGAAAAATTGTGCCCATTGGCAGCGAGGGAAGCAAGGAAAAGATGGCGGCATCGATTGTGGAAGGAAATACAAAATAGAATGACAGACAGAATAATGAATAGCAAAACAAAAAGCAATAAAAAAGTTTTTGCATTGTTACTTTAGGCGAATGGTAACTTGCCTTAGATGTTCCTAATTATAAGAATGTGCTTATCATTATTGTATGTTAAAATTTTGTACAGCATTTCCAACCGACATTTTTGGGTTGGTTTTCACCCGATTTGACGATCCTTGATCATGATTGACTACTTAATTTATTTTTCTTATTGATTGTCTTTTAATTTTATGTATTTTACTTACAATAAAAAGTAAGTCGATAAGCTCTAACAACAAGATAATCCCAAAGAAAGTTAGTAGGTAATCTACAATCTGCTACTAACTAACTGATACAGAAGTAAGCTTTGGATTAAAAATTTAAGCTAAAGGAAACGAACGTATTTCTTCGAAGCCCAAATCGAATTCTTGAGCCCAAACTCTGCCCAATTGTTTGTCAAAGAGATCATTGGATGTACATTTGTTTGGAATGCGAGATTTGTCAAGTTTTGGGACAATCAAATAGAAATGCCAACCGACCGTCAACGTCCCCTTCCAGCTGATGGAGTAACTTTGAAACCTTTGTTTGATGCGTTGTCAAGTAAATCTATTATTGAGAGGTGACCCAAAGCCGTGAAATTCAGGGGCCAATTGACATGTTCCCGGAAATGTCTGCGCGGGTTACATAAATTGTAAAGTTCAGAATGGAATCACATTAAATCACTCAGAATCGTATAGATACGCTCAAGCGTAAAGCTATGAGATTTCGATGCTTCGGAAACGTCTACCTGATCACTATGCACGTTTGTACCAAGACAATAAGATCGCGCCTACATGCTTTGGAGAATTCTGAACCTGACACATCAAAACTTACTTTACTTTAGACTTGTCTGTCACGTTTTACGACCGCTGACAAGATACATATTATGATTAACTTGCTAACTTTCTAAAGTAAGACTTGTATTTAAAAATAACACATAGGGCTGATTTATTCTTATAATCTACATATTATATTATATCTTTTAGTATAAAAGAGTAACGCGACTGACTGATTGGCTGACAAACAAAACATAACCTAAACCACTCGAGCCGGTCTTAAAATTTGGCAGACATAATTCTAATCTCATAATTCTTCTAAATTCTAAATCTTTTAAATTCATAATTCATAGAGGTGCCTTAAGGAGGGATTTTCTGAAACTCCCACCGGATAATAAATAGAAGGGATTTATATTTTAGTTTTAAATTAAACGCATTTTGCCGATTTTTTTATTAGAGTTGTGCCTTGGGAATATTAGTCAACGGTAGGTATCAACTATTTTACGATAACTAGTAGGTATATGGGTAGTAGATAATACATGGGCCATTCTACTTTTCGTTGACCAGTCATTTTTAGTAATGTGCTCTTCAAATATTGTTTTTACAAAAACGGTAAAGTGCTCGGTTTTATCATTAAAGATTTAAATAGGCACATAATTAAGCTTATATTTAAAATTATCACTACGCATAAAAAGTAATCATTATTATCTATAAAGTAGGTAACGCAGTGGACATGCGTGTCCCCGCCATTTGTATGGAAATTGGTGTATTTTCCGCTGAGTTACCAATTTTTTCCACAAAATTTCTTTGAATTTAAAGTTTTTTTGCTTTAAAATATTAAATTTAGTTATTTCAGTTTTCATATAAGCTATTTACACTTGAAAAAAATCACCAGGTATGCCTTATATTTCACGAAAGATTAATGGTTAACCAAAAGTAGAATGACCCACATGATATTTTTTTATTAAAGTAACTAGCTGACTCGGCGAACTTTGTTCCGCCTTAGAGTAGAGGCAAAAAAAAAATGAAACCCATCCTCATACATCCTCTTGCAACGCGTTCGCCTCTCTCTTGCAACTGGCCTACGCCGCTCATGTACTTACATTGCGTCATCCTATTTAGTGTATGCAGCCGGCGTTCATCGATTTATTAGAAAAAATTAAGGGGTGAACCACCCTTAACATTTAGGGGTATGAAAAATAGATGTTGACCGATTGTCATACCTACCAAAATTTCATGAGAATCGGTCGAGCCATTTCGGAGGTGTTTGGTAACAAACACCGCGACACGAGAATTTTATATATAAGATTACACAGCATTACAGACAAGCCAATGCAGTGTAAAATTCATACAATTGTAACCAGCACAACTACAACATGTAGCACAGAAGATTAACAAACAATTAAGTGAAGACGGATGGTGGTCGCTCGTAGAACTGATGACCGATGGGGCAAAAAGGTTCTCGAGTGGCGTCCACGGACCGGAAGACGCAGTATAGGTAGGCCTCCAACAAGATGGAGCGACGACGATGCGGTTGGCACGGGACCGATCTGTTTGGCGAGCCTTGGGGGAGCCCTATGTTCAGCAGTGGACGTCTTTCGGCTGAAATGATGATGATGATGATGGATGGTAGTCAAGGTCAACAATAATAAGTGTTTACAATATTTTTAAAGATTTAAAAAATAACATTATCGAGATTTATATAAAGTTTACTTTTACCCTAGAAGATGGTCAGGTCCACCGTCAAACCGCACGCTTAGTTTGAGTTAGCAATAGATAGTGTAATCCGAGATTACCACTGATTCGTATTAGCTATTAATGAATATTGAATACGCTGCTTCACATATAATAGTCCCATTTGTAAAAAATTATACGCTTGTGTAAAGTTGCACTTTATTTTTTTATGATATCCAATATAACCCAGTGCAAGAACCCTAACCATAATATTTTAATACGTTGCTAACAGTGTGTTGTGTGTTACTTTACTCGTATAAGCACCACTATTATTCTAACAAACCCGTAACTTTTACCGTTAATTGTTTACTTCTTACACACTCGCCCCTATAGAACACTATCAATGATAAATAGCATATCATATATCCAATTACTTGTCAAGGCAACTCGAATGCCGGTCCGACGCATTTTGAAACCTGGGCTTATATTTTACATCGTTCTAGCTCACCTTTATACATAACGCATCGCGCGTAAAAGTGAGACACTGATAATGTATTATACCCGTTAGGATATCACTAGAATAGGGGGCTTGAAAGGACGCTAGCAAGATGTATGACTCGAAAAGGTTAACCTTTTACAACCAACACCCATGTTCCCATTTACATTATAATAGCGCCCGTCCTGTACAGAACCTGATTAACTTCAGTAAATAAATCCCTTTCAAAGGATGGACTCAATCGTTTTGATACAAAAGGTGCTAAAGCTGTGTCTACCTATGCTCCCTTACGGATTCTTTAAAAGGTGAAAACGATCCCCGAAACGATCGTTTTCTCTATTTGCTTGTTAATAAGCAGTGGTCTTTTTCATGAAAAATTACAAACCTACGAAATTCGAAGTTCGTATCGTGCCGGTAAATTCACTCTTCTGTTTAATACTATTAGCGTGAATGGAACGGCATGATAGGAATTTTGAAATTTGAAATTTGAAAATCGAATTTTGTAGTACGAGTGGCCTGGCTTGTTACCTAATGCAAAACGAATAATTCTTTTTAATGATAAATTATATTACTTATATTATTAATTTGTATTTGGTTGTGGCAAAATTAAACGTACACATATTTCTGCAACGATAGTTCTCGTCAAAACTATTTTATGCTCAATTGCTCATTTAATTTATGATTCGTAGCATGAAAAATATGACCAAATAATATTCGGACTAACAAAATTTTGTGTAATGAAACTATGTGAATTTACATTCTGCAATACTTAACAGTTTATGCGCAAAGCCTAATTTATTGCCCTCATTCATAAACGCTTGAATGTAACTTCACATTCCTGGCTGTTTCATCACTTTAAAGTTTACTTTTCCAAAACCAAATATAATAAATTTTTATTGGTCGGTAATATTATGCCCACTAAAATTATTCTAAACAGAATTATGTGGAAAAATAATCGGTCTTCATAACAGTATGCGAACATAATTTCAGACTAACTAATTTTTTTATAAATATGTTTGGCGTTTTTATTTAAACATCTTTGAGCATATTGGATTGATATAATAATATTAAGGCATAGATAAGAAAAACATTTATACAGATTAAATTTTAATTTTTTTTTTCTATTATAACATAACAAATTTGTATATTATATTATTGGTTAGATAGAGCCCAAAAAAGGTAATTGTTTACCTAACAGCTCTCCTTGAATAGGTACTGTTACTTGGATAACACTAATTAATTAACTTCATAACAGGAGTATTTATACAATTATTCCGACAATATTAATTATATCTTGTTCCTGGTATTAATGGTATTGACGTGTTGACACCAAAAGAGATCTCGGAGTGAAAAAAAGCTAGCGTCGACCGTCTGTCGGGCGCAGCTCGAGTTTTCAGTATTCCGTACGTCGAAAGGAAAAACGTTACTAATAGGATCTTCTCGTTGTCCACCTATTTGTCTATCTATCAAGTTTTCATACCTATACACAAGTAAATCAAAACATATAGGGTAGGTACTTTCTCAGAACAAGTACCTATCATAATATAATAGAGAATAGGACAGACATGAAGTACAGTGAATATGCGGGGTTACCACAGCACTTGCCTGCCACAACTTAGTTTGTGGCTTGAAAATTGGTCGAAACTATGACAAACATAGAATATCGGTCCCTGTCGCTCTTATGAAAATTTTATTTTTTCACTCTTACTATTACTTAAACCTGTTTACTCTGTCTTTGTATTATAATTTTGATCTCAGTCCCTTGTGGCCTAGGTTACTTCGAAATTAAACTAAAAAACTAAAACTAACTAAAAACTTAACTTTTAACTAAAAATATGAAATTTCATTAAAATTCAATTTTGCTGGAACCAAACTAACAGCACAAAAACTTAAAAGAATTAATTAGGAAATCATATTTTATTTAGTTATATCACAATAAAAGAGTTTGGTACTCTTACATACATACACACTAACAGTATTGAGAGTCAACCAGGCTTTCTTCAATATGTAAGGTACAGCACTCGATTTTTTCAACTGTGAACTTAGCTGGCTAATATTTTCGTTAGAGCGTCGATTATGAATTTCAATAACGTTATTATTAGATACGGAACCCTTCAAGCACGAGTGCAACTCGAACTTAGGCGGTTTTTAATGGATACTACTATGTAGAACTAAACTAACACTGTTACATTACCTGTGGCAAAGGGGATGTACTCAGCGATTGCTGTGAGTCAGGTATCCACAAGAGGCACTGACTGCACAGCGCAGATTTTCAGTACGCCCCCTCATGCCCTTTATGTCATAGGACATAGTGGGCTGTGTGGGAGTGTTGCTATGTCATCCTTTATGTCATCCAAACATCGATATCGAGACCCGCCGCTTACTTGTTTGAGTTACAAAAAAACGCTTTAACTCAAAGCTGTAACTATATATAATGAATGTCATGAAAATTAATAAAATGCGCGAGAGCGTGAAAAGTTCTTAGAATTTTTTGTAGGTCGTACTTTTTCCGTAACTGAAAAAAACATTTGACCAAATTTTGTAGATAAAATGTATATAATTAAAAAACAACAAGCTTTTTAAATTGAAGAATAAAACTCAATGTCAAGCCGTGTACAGCCACTGTACAGCTAAAATTTTGCGTCAGTGAGATTGAGTTATAGTAAGTACCTACTGTTACAAAGTCTATATGTATACTGACTCCTGACTTATGTACGAGTGGGCTAAATAAGATACGAGATTTTAAGTCCTAATTATGTAATGATTGTATACAATACTTTTTCTACAAGTAAAAATATGACATCAAGTAATATCTTAGTCATTAAAAAAAATACCACGAAATTTTTTCATAGATTTTGCTACAATATGTGCTTATAAATAATTTAATTAAGTTAGGTACAGTCACGAGCTTTAATTCGGGACCCACTTAAGGTTGACAGTCCTGTTATATTGTATAGTAATTGAAAACATATTTTTTCGATATTGGTCCCAAATTAAAGCACGCGACCGTACTTAAGTTAAATTTATCTGATAATATGATACAATATCACGGGATAATTTACACCAATCGACTTGGTCCCAAAGTAAGCAAAGCTTGTGTTACGGGTACTAGGGAACGGATAAACACACTTATATAGATAGATCTTACTTAAACACATATTAAACATCCAAAACCCGAGAACAATCTGGAAGTTAGTTATCAAATTTCGGTAAGTACATTATTTTAGCAATTTTAACAATCTCCTGATGTAGTACTAGATAAAATACCGTCTTCCAATCATTTTAAATATTAAATTATTTGATACGAAAATAAAATAAAAATCTAAAAATAATAAAGCAAACAATAAATCAGGAAGCAGCAGAGTGATTTGTCACGTTACAATTGGCAAATTCAGTGAAGAACGAGTTTGAATTACGACATTCAGATCCAGACAATAGACTTTTTGATTCAGCACTAAAAAGAATACCGTTGTGACTAATTATAATTCGCGGATTGAAGTACACGAGAAGAATAATACATTATTAATCGCCTAGGCCAGGAAGTAAGCTTTGCTGGCTGAGTATTGGTCTAACCAGGGGTTCCCAACCTTTTCTTGGTCAGGGACCACTTTTATATTATTCTTATTAGCAGGGACCACTATGTAGGTGTATACTTAATAAAAATAATAAACTGTAATAATCAAACTGAAACTTTAATAAAAAACTCAATGGGAAATTAAAATTTTAAATCATTCGCGGACCATATTTTGGCTTCTGCGGACCACTGGTGGTCCGCGGACCACTGGTTGGGAACCACTGGTCTAAACGAATGAGCTTGCGAGTCAGTTTAATAATACGAAGCCAGCAATTTCTTAGAAAATCTTATAAATCGATAAAGATAGACAAGCACAGATAAATGATAAGTTAGACATAAAGTGTCTTAACACACATTATTATTTATTATGTACTGCCAAAATAATTTTGTCAAAGTCATTTGAAGAGATATTTTTGCACCCAAAACACCTAAACATATTTCAAATACGTATAAAAACGTGATAAAAATGATGGAGCCATGAGGGTTGAAAACTCAAAAATATTTTTGCTATATTTAGCCATTTCAAAAAAGTCCTGTCACCATTATGTTTTAACATTTTTTAAAGTTATTAACCAGGCAGCAATGAAATTATTTTGCGGCATTAGGTATACTGGAGAGTCAGCCATCCAGGAATATTTTTTAAATTTTAGATTGACCGTGAACAATTCACTTCGCCTTCTGACATGTAGTTAACAATGACGAATTTTACGGAATTTTTGAAGAAGAAGCAGGGTTATGAAACCGCAACGCCGCCATCATTAACTTTCATGCGTATTTTATTTACCTAATTATGACGTATAGCGCAGATCAACCTGTCAAGGGCTGAAGGAAACTTATTTCATTAAAAGAGGGTTTAGTTATTTTCTGCTGTTGGTTGTAGGCACAGGATGTAGGTATAGTATAAATCTTCCCAGGTGAATTTTTCGCTTCGAGCCCTTATCTTTCAAAACAAACGGTATCGTCATAGTATTAAGGTTCAAATTTAATGTAATGGCTTGAACCGAAAAATTCACCTGGGAAGATTTATACTATAATACTCGTATTAATAGATGCGAAGTAGGGTCTATTACGTAGGAGCGGGATACCTACAGTATAAATGATTTTTGCGTTTTCAGGTATCTTTATGAGCGAAACGAGCATTTTACACGTTTTGTTATGTTACATTAGTATGCAATTATTATTACGTTAATTGCCTTCCACCGACCAGAAGACGTAGTAGGTAGGGCTCCAACAAGATGTAGCGACAACCAGGTTAAAGTTGCGGGAACGCATTGGATGCAGATGGCGCATGATCGGTCTGATTAGCGGACCTTGGGGAAGACCTATGTTCATCAGTGGACGTCTTTCAGCTGAAATGATGATGTATACAGGGTATCCGGTACGTAGTGGATATCCTTTCGTGGCTGGATAAATCTTCTTAAGTTACACTTTGGTTAAATTTTAGGTTTAGGTGATAAGTCGTCTGTATTTTTTAATTTCGGTAATTGTGGCAAGTACAGAGTACTTCAGAGTTTCTATACCAGGAAACGAGGCCTAGCAAAGAACAATTTATATCATATGCATTTCAAGAGAATAAAAGGATTCTTTCAGTCTTTTATTTTTAAGCTTAAAAATCAATTTGATTGAATGATAGTCATGCAGCATTTTAAGAAGAAATGGTGGGAAAAAATGTAAGGCGGTCGAACGGGCAACTTCCTTCAAAATTGGCGTATTTAGTTAAGATTTAAAAATTGTAAAATAATGCGAAGTGGAGGGATTTCATCGAGTTATTCATTTTTTTGTAAATTCATTTCATTCTTACTTTCCTAACACATGAAAAATCATATTTCAGCTAGATAAAACTGTACAATAAAATAGAAATAAGACCTAAAATTAAAAATTTAATTTAAGTAATACGCTGTTTTATCTTACCTGTTTACCTACCCACGGCTAAATATCTACAATTTATCGGACACCCTGTATATAATAGGTAAAGATTTCGCCTTTACTACAAGATTCTGATGCAGTTTCCAGTTTTATGGTAGAGATACAGAGGACCTCTAATATACCCGAAAGCCCCATTAAAATCTACAGCCATTTCTTAAAAAAATGTGACCAGATACTTAAATGAGACCGTTGAAACGCTCGGATAAATGCCCGACCAAGGCTGCTGAAGAACGACATCACAAATCTTGTAATTGTTATTTCATTTAAATCATTAATTTTTACACGCTTCGCTTATTATTTTATTTTATTTTTTTACGCTTGTTTTTACATCAGTTTAAAAAAAAAAGATAATTTATTTAACAAATTTGCTATTTGTTTTTGAACAGATATCTACAGAAGCATCACAATGAAGTCTTCGATCGCATCAACCAGCAGTATGTTCGTCGTGTTGTGCACATTAGCGCTGCTCATAATGTCCGCTCATGCTGCACCAATGGTAGGTCTTATTCAAACAAACTTTTTAGTATCTGAACTTTCTATTGGCTGTTACCCTTCTTTCCATTGTCATTCAATGCCAAATTTCAAAATTATTCGACAGCAAAAAAAATATATTTCATAAAGTGTTCCGTTTCTACAAATGAAATGGTGTACTTCCGTTTGGCAAATTATTTTTCCCAAACTGATGCATTTGGCATTTGCCAAATGTTTATTTTTTCTGAAACTATTCAGGATATATTTCAGGAATATTCTGTAGGTTAGGTTAGGTTTGTTTTAAAACAATCCTGAAAAGTTTACAGTTTCAGAAAAAATAAACAGTTGGGAAATCAAACATTTGCCAAATGAATCAGTTTGGGAAAAATAATTTGCGAAACATTAGTAAACCGCAACATCGTAACGGGAAAATAACGAAACTCATTTGTTTTAGTTAATGTAGCGATATTTTTTAAGTCTACTCGCAAGAACTTGTTACATCTTTCTTTACGCAAACTGACTACGAAGCTTGCGGTCACGGGTTCGATTCCTGGTCGGGGCAGATATTTGTGTGAAAAATACGAATGTTTGTGCTCGAGTCTTAGATTTTTAATATGTGTTTAAGTATATTTTTATCTATATAAGTATGTTTTATCCGTTGTCTTGTACCCATAACACAAGCGGTGTGATTTGTCTTGTGATATTTATTTATTTATTGTACCCATACCCTGCCTTTGTGGTCTTCAATAAAGAATATTAATATTGCATTGTGATGATAAACTTCGAAATAAACAAAAGATAGCTGCTACAAAACGGGATACAATAGTTTCACTGGTATAAACCTTAGTCAAAAGACTTATTACAACTCTAAGTAGGCTTACAACTTAACGAGCCCATAATAAACTGCAACACAAGCAGTCGTGATCATTAAATTAAATTAGCCATCAGTTACGTGGCCAAATTGTAATGTAACCAGCGCAGTAGCTTTATCATACGCCTTTTACGTCATTCATTATTAAATTAAACTGTTAAGTGCTATTAATAATCCAGTGGAAATTCATTAAACCAGTAAGCTGCAGAACTTGCTTAATCACCCTCTTAATAATATCGACACAGGGTGATACTGGAAACATTGTACAGTGTGCAGCGTAGGTATACAAGTTACTAACAAGAACAAGAATATCAAGTTACTTTTATGGAGCGCAACAAGTGCATTGATTATTTTAATCGAGAAAAGTTTTTTATAAGAATACTCGCTGTTGCCCGCGATTCCATTTGCGAAGAATTCTTTTATCGCTATCCCGCAGGAACTATGAAATTTTCTGGGACAAAAACTATCCTATGTCCATCCCAGGATCTCGAAATATCTCCAATATCTCCATACCAAATTTCATCTAAATCGGTTGGGCGGTTTGAGCATGTCGAGTTAACAGACAGACAAAAAGACAGTCAGACACACTTTCGCATGTATAAATTGAATAATATTAGTACTGTTTATTATTTTCTAATAATTTATTATGTTGAAATCAATTGAATGATATCAACTTGAAAAAAAAAACTTTATCTCGGTAAAAGTTCAAGTTTTTTTTGTTATTTTTTTTATGTAGATGATATGGTTTTTGTGTGGTTCGAGAAAACTCAAATTCTTTACTTTCACCGCTTGAAAATGGGAAGATAAAAATATAAGAATAATATTTTATAGAACCAGGAAAAGTAGGCCCAACGGACATTTACCTTGAACTTAATGTGACAAGGATAATCACGAATCGGTTATTTTAGCTGTTGCCCGCGACTCCGTCCGCGAAGAATAAGGATATAAAAAATAGCCTACAACCTGTTGTCAAACCTACCAAATATAGAGAAAAAATTTGATAAAAATCGGTCAAGCCGTTTCGGAGGAGTTCTATAACAAACACCGTGACTGCCGCGACCATTTGAATGAATTTAAATTTCTGTTTTTGCATCGGGGTGAACTTTTTTGGGCATTTTGATTGCAAAATCGATTATTATTTAGAAATATGTATAATTATTTTCATTTTGTTTACATCGATGACATTCAATGACTTCCAACGTCTGTTGTCAAAAAAAATCATTGCCATTATAGTAAATTAGTTCCATTGAAAATCCGCAACATAGCGAGGGCTAAATAGGAACTTGTCATGCTTTAATATGCAGGTCAGTGCTTAAAGAGCTTTACAGACTGCAATGCAGGATAATGAATGGATTTATTTTTCCCTGAATGGCAACACTGGCATAGATAATTAGATCGCTCGCTTTTGGCTCGAAATTCGAACTTGTGATTTTATTTTGCTTAATATACGAAATGTACACACCCAATATCATATTTTCTCAAGTTTATCGCGATTCCCAAGGTCAAAGAATCGAATTGCTTTAAAATTCCAGAGAGATAATGCGTTGTTTGGGAGAAACGTGTCAAAATGGAGTTGTAGAGCGCCATCCTGCTCTGTCTCGTTTTTTTATCCCGTTCTGGCCGTTCACTTTTATATTATAGATACTTACTTACTTAGTATAGCAAAAAAATATTAGTTTATCCACAACATATTTCACTTAGGAACCAGACGATGAGCAATCAGAAAATTCTCTGGTGGCTCATGACGGCAACGAAATGGACATGTCTTCGACGCCCTGGGACGCCATCAACACCGCCGCCCTTCGCAAACTGCTACTTCAACTCGACGCCGAAGAAAGGTAAATTTACCTGTACTTATTTTTTCCCTACCTTTACTCGCAACTTCGTTCGCTTAGGTAGTAAAATTAACGATTACTTATAATAAAGTAATTGAAGGGATGTTAACAAAAACAACATAACTGACTAGACTGGTTGACACCTGTTGTCAGTAAAATTATTTATCTACAAGTGTCAACCAGTCTACTCAGTTATGTTGCTTTTGTAAACATCCCTTCAATTGACTGATAGGTAAATTCAGTCAGACAGTCAGTCAGTTTTATCAGCTAGGTCGTCAGTAAGTATTTAAAAATAAAACTTTTTATTTGCTATCCAACGGGACCTTTATTGCCCCTCAAGGAATTATCTCCCAAATGTCAAGTCTATCAGCTAAGTAGTTAGTTAATATTAAAATAAATCTCTTTATTCTCTATCCTGCTGAAATTTCTAAGAATCTCTTATCAGTGCATTTTCATGTCCCTCAAGTTATAAATCTGCCAACTATTAAGTCACTACCTCCAGTGGTTTAGGCTAGGACTGTGTCGTCTGAGTCGTTAGTACCTATAACAAAAATCTTTTTATCCTTAACCTGTGGGATTTCAGAAAATCCTAAAAAATTTTACATATAACTACATATAAGTCATATAACTATCTAGTTGGACGCCAAATTTAAAGTATCTAATAATTATAGTGACGAAGATAGAGCCACTTTGAATCGAAAACAAAAAAATATAATAAGTATTTATAAGTCCCTACCCCGTAATCATTTTTAAAAATCCGTTCTTAGTGCTCCTCTTTGACCTTTAAGGAATATGTCTGTGAATTCACAAGTCTCTGGCTTCTGAAGTATCAGATAGTTAATAGCTGAGTTCTGTCAGTAAGAGGACGATGATGTTTTCCTGATTTTTTTGCCATTAAATATATCTATTTAAGTATACCTCTAAATGAAACCAAGAATACAAATATTTAGATAAAATACTTAACGTTAAATAAAACCTAACTAGGTATAAACTAAATATCTAAATTGTTCGATATGATATATTTATTTATTATTACATTTAAATGCCACATTACTGATGAATACAATACAAATAATCAACAACGAAGAATCACCAAAACTGAGTAAATAGTTACTTTTTATCCCCGAAAAATTGTTAATGAATATTTTATTAGGTACAAACATATTGTGTGGTTCGTATTGTATTTCATAATATTTATATTTATTCAGGGAAGTTAACAATTTTTCATCATTCCCTTGGTTAGAACTATTCTGTTACAACGAAAATAATGTTAATCTTCTTCGTTATTAAGAATTGATGTGAGAATTCAAATTCTACGTGTACATTTTAAATACGGGCTAGATATTTAAACATCCAAATTTGGCAAGATCTAGTTAAGAACAAAGAAAGAGATAACAATGACTCAAAATATATCTTGCAGTTTTGAACTAAGTAGGTACTTAGTACAATGTAGCTAGACTAATCTCCCGGTCTGCGGATTTCACCTGCTTTGCTTCCTGACGTCTTAGTTAAACGCAGGCACGACTTCATCGTTTATGGACCACTAACGACCACTAACAACGGTGGCAAGCGGAGTTAGCAGCTGGACACTTGATCCCAAAGCTTGCCTTGCTTTGTACCTAATTAGCTTCCTATCGGCTTGTTAACTTTGCTAACCACAAATTTGGTGGCTTTTAGTACCAAAGGCTTCCAATTAATAAAATAAATTAAAGTTAATATTGTCACTGGATTTAAAAAACTACCCATCAAATGAGAGATTAAGAGAGCTAATTGTACTGAACTGAATCAGTTTAAAACTTGTTATTTTTTTAATGACTCTTACTTATTTCGTCATATTTTCTCACCTCTATTTACTTAAAGTCTATGATCTCTCTAATTACATGATTGAAATGGCTTTTTTGGGCATAAAACTGACCCGTGATTGAACTCTGTCACTCCTGATGAAAAGTGCAGATGAGGCCAAAGGTGTATCTCACTGGTTCAGTAACAGCTTATTCACTCTTACCTTGAAGAGCCCTTTTATCACAAAGTAGGTTACATAACTCTATTTGTACAAAAATTTTGTGAATGCTTTGTATCGACCTAAATAAGATAATGCCTGAGCCTCGCCTTTCTTGTTCATTTTCTGTTGCAGACTGGGCATGGGTCGCGTGGGCCGCTCCTGGCCGCAAGCGGAGCCCCGCGGGTGGAACCTTCGAGCCCTCGACGGCCGCCTGGCGAGGCCGTGGCGCGCCGACAAGCGCCAAGTCCGCTTCAGGCAGTGCTACTTCAACCCTATCTCATGCTTCCGCAAGTGAACACCCCGCCCCACGAACCACTAACGACTCGCTTCCACGCCCCTAGTCTATGCGGTTAATGCTCATTTCAAGCTGGACCTCAAAAACTTGTTAAATAATTATTTTAGTTGATTCTGGATTTTCAACCTTGCTTTATTTAATTAAAAAATGTGTCAAATATTCTTAAGGTATTATTTCAGTTACGCATGTAGATATAGCAATTTGCAAAGTCACATTATGCGACTGAGTGCGATAGTGGTATTTGTGTAAATAATTATCATTCTACGAAGAGCATAAAGTATAAAGCTTTCAATGGTCAGTGTAACTTAAGAATTAATTAGGCCGCAAAGGCGTATTTTACGGTTAATGTTGGAGGCATTATAAGATACTATGTTAATAACAAGCGCAAGTCCTATTGAAATTATATCTTTACAATTTAATAAATATGTGACTTGCCACTTTTGTTTTCTTCTACCTGCACTTCTTGTATAAATCTATCTCTAATTTGTCAAATATACGGCAGGCGTCTACTAGCGTTTTCACTTTGATTTTTTTTTTATTGTTACTGTAGGAAATATTTTATTTCAAATACTGAGTATTAGAATAGTTAGCTATACGAATAAACTATTTATTAGGTAAATTACAATACTTCGAATCGATGTTATTGAACAGTACATAATTGGAATGTCTAACCTTGAATAAAATACCTATTGGTTAATAAACTTTTTATTAAAACGACCCATCACGTTATAATCCACATGAACTTAATAAGCTGGATCCTTGTGAAAAAATAAGGACACACTTCATTAAAAATATATAAAATTACCTCTTGGTTCTGCCCGGTGATTTTAATTTCGGTACAATTCATTAGGGTAGGTACCCATATTAAAAGTATACTTATCTACCAGAAAAGGGAGTTCTAATATTTAAAAACTTCAATATTCTCGTCCAGGCTGAAACGAAATTTTGAATATACCTACTAAAATTAGCTACGTATTAAGAAAAATACTTAAATCCAACCTAATGGAAACTCTGAAAACATACTAAGCCCGAAAGGATCTTTGTTGCATAAAAACTAAAATACGCTCTGCTAAATGTGCATATTATACAGGGTGACTCCTAAGTCGTGAACACAAATATTTTTTCTTACTCTGTACGTTTAGTTTAAACTATACGTAACAATATGCAAAAATATGTAACTGTAATGAATAAAATTAAATTATTTGAAATTTACCAAGTCTCATGGTTATCCTACTCTACTTCTTACATTGAACAGAGTTGTAGTCTCGTAGCATGTTTTAATAATTATCCAATTAATTTGATTCGTTTTGTAGAGTATTTTAGTATTCAGGGGCAAAAAGTACAGTCAGCAAAGAAGCTTGATTTAAAAATATAATTTTTAAGAAAATCTTATCACTGAACTGTTTTTTTTTTACATTTTACGGAGGCACGGAACCCTTCATTTACGAGTCCAACTCGCAGTTGACTGATTTTTATTACCTTTAAACGAGCAATTCTTGTATATATATATATATATACTTATATATACATATATATATATATACTTATATATAAGTATAATCAGAAACGGCTCCAACGATTTCAATGAAATTTGGTATGTGGGGGTTTTCGGGGATGAAAAATTGATCTAGCTTGGTCTTATCTCTGAGCTCGGTCGCTCAGGTACTTCAAATTAATAGACGCTAATTAATTCAAGTTAACTCAAGAAACAAGCAGAAAGCTCAAAAAAAACTCTTAAAGAACTAAGAACTAACAAATGCCGGATAGAAGGGCTAAACCAAGGTTACAACACCGTAAACAATCGTAAAAAATATAAATAGGTATAGCAACTGATTTCTATAAAGCTCTATCAGTACACAGTAACGTGAAGATATCGGCCATGGTGATGTCAACCCTGTGAACCCTGTGAACGGAAACGAGAGAATTAATGTAACACCAATATTAGAAACGAAGCCATACAAGCAACAAAAAGGTTAAAGCCAAACAAAAATGCAGGCCCAGATGGAATCATGAATGAAGCTCTAAACTTGCCTACACACAACCGCAATGGTTATACAGACTATGTACTTAATAAGCTTACTTCATCATTATCATCATTTCAGACGAAAGACGTCCACTGCTGAACATAGGCCTCCCCCAAGGCTCGCCAAACAGATCGGCCCCGCGCCATCCGCATCCAATGCGTTCCCTCCACCTTCACCAGGTCGTCGATCCATCTTGTTGGAGGCCTACCTACACTGCGTCTTCCGGCTAAGCTTACTTCCACGTTCTTAATACAAAAATAAACTATTCTCTGCCGTTTTACAACAGAATAAGTGTAACTTTCATTATAGGGAAGAACACAAAACACTTGGAATAAAGTAGGTACCTACTGGACTAGTCCCTAAGTGAAATAATTAAAAGCAAAATGTCAAAACACATTTAGTTACAACAAAAGTAATCACTTAACTAAGTGACATGGATTTTATTCTTAATTTTCCAGTATTAGTATAACTTGACCTCTAAACTTGTTTGCCGTTGACTTTAGGGTTACCCTGTATATCAATTACGTCTGCATCACATGGAAATTTTCTACTTTCCTGATATAATGAGTAACATCAGGGATAAGTACTGTAACTTTTTGGCTTATTTTTTTTAATCTGCACAGTATTTCCCGATAATACTATGGACATTTTCAGTAAAAAGTGTATAAATATTTTTTTTAAATGAGGAAATTTTGGGTTTTTTTTTACTCAGAATCAAGAGTGCTATTGATTTTGACGGTTAAAAAAAATGTTCCTCATATTCCTTACGATTTTTTGTCAGTTTTCCGCTAGATAGCTTTGTGTTTTATATGTTCAGAGACACATAATTGACAATTGGAGGCAGCGCTGGTTTTCAACCTGCGCCTTCGTCCAGACAAAGATACAATGTTTTTAATGTATATGGTAAAACACGGATCTCGATAATGATGAGAGACTGGATAGCTGGGGCTGGGAATCCAGCACACTTTTTTGTATATATTTTGTGTTGACATAGTTACGGTCATCGCAAGTTTAACGTGTAACCATTTCCACTAGTTATAGTACAGTGGCAGCTGAGACAATAATCCGTAAGGTAAACGTCCCTGTGCTCGACACTGTCCCAATACACGGCACCTTCATTCTTATGTCATAGTAAGACAGGTGACAGATTGGTACGTTTACCTTACTTTGCGAAAAGATATAGTGGAGCTAATACGAAATTTGAAACTCGAAGTTCGTATAGTCCTTACTATTAACGTGAACCGAACGGTACGATATGAAATTGAAAATCGAACTTCGTAGTATAATGCCAGTTATAGAGGTAATGTTTTATCTACAATTCAGCGGTTTGTGATTTACTAATAAAAAGTCACTAGGAAGTTAAAGAATCTTGAAGCAAGGCAGAATATTTGTCATTGACTGCAGGGGATTATTACTTACCGAATTTAACTAAAAGCCAATGCTTAGATTCATGTCAGAATTACTCGACTTTACCAAATTTGCCAGGCCAGGTGAAGAATAATTTAACTACGCAATTAAAATCTAAGCAGTTATTTCCGCTCTGTTTATGTATTTAAATGACCAACAAACGCTGAAGATACGACATTTTTAAATGACATGAAATTTACGGTAACGGATCCGTAGTGTCACTAAAACGCAGGATTCCCTTTTATGTTTCTAATCTGTAGGTATTTTTACAACCAAACGTTGTCGTATCGGTCGTTATACAAGGACATCCACTTTAAAACCATTTTGACTTTTGGGTTTAGGTCTCTGTTTAAAATGTTACGTAATTTAATGAAGATAAATGTTTACGACGAACGAAAGAGGAAACAATGCTGCTTGTCCGACTCGCGAAGTTAATCCAAAATATACAGGTTGTTCAGTAGATGGTGGATAATCTTTGACTTGCAGATAGAGGGCCCTTAGAACGTTCTGAAGAAGCATACACATAGGTTTATGATCTCAGTTATTAGGTTTTTATAGAGAAGGGCTTTTGGAACAGCAAATAAAAATAAATACTTAATACTTATTACCTGAACTACCTGTTGTTTCTGAAACTTTTAGACGCTACTTTGGAGCTCAACTCTATCGAAAAAAATCCACTAATTGTGTTATCCTATCCTGATTTGCTAGAATATTATATGATGAAAAATTACACGTAAATTTTCACCTACCTTGCTTATAATATCGAAAAGAAAATTGCCAAAAACTAACTAAAGCTCCAAACGCACACACAACACACACAGCCGAGGCGTGGCGGTGCGGTGGCAATGACGGTTGTAATATTCTAACTTGTATGAACGAGTTCGCGGTACGGTACCGAACAACCGTTCATATAACAAACATACAAAAAAAAACAAAAAAAATCAGACGAATTGAGAACCTCCTTTTATTTTGAAGTCGGTTAACAAGTTAGAATATTACAACAGTCACTGGCGCCGCGCCGCCCCGCTATCGCTTTTAGTGCGTTTGGTGCTTAAGCGCTAATTAAGTACCTATGTATGAAATTTGTTCTTATTGCATCATGAAAGTTGGTGAAAACACAAACCAGTCTAGTCGATATTAGACAGAAAAGAATCATTGTGTTTTAATAAGTAAATATAGTTCGAGAGCGTGATACATATTGGAACTAACTTGCTTATGGCATTGTGCACTCCGAAAACCGGATGCTTGAAGAAAATACTCATACATAATGTATGTATGTGTCGTCTAAACAAGAACAACACAACTGTACGGGGCAGGGCCGCGTCGTCATCGTCGTGTCCCTCTCTCCATGGTAGTTCTTCAGTGATATGAAATAAAAAAATCGTGCGTGCAGCTCCTCCGCGCGGATGAAGTGAAACTTCGTAATGTGGAAATGAAAAAGGCACTTATACATCAATATGAACCTTATTGCAATAACTTAAATAACTAAATTTACTTACGCATCTATGTGTTTAAATTACTCACTAGATAGCGCTTTTATCAAGTCTCATACAAATTTGCACAGACAGTATGAGTTCTGCATCGCACTGTCGAAGTTTTTAACATCCGTTAGTATATATACAATGCGAGATTACTTGCTTCGGCAGTACATATACTAATGCTTTCATACCCCCTCCATGGTAGCGTTAAACGTTTAACGCGACCTTGTTGGAAGTAGGGAATGCAATCCCGACTCGAGATCGCAAATTCGAGATCCCGCGGGATTAGAAATATCAATCCTGCGAGATCCCGGAATTTTCGGGATCTCGTCTAGTTTAAAAAAAATGTAAATGACTGAAAACGATGAAAACTGCTTGTTTGTGATAGTGAGGTTATTTAAAATAAAATATTATTTGAAAGAAAACAAAAACCTTTATTCTTCAATATTACTAACGAAATAATTGAAGTTTTTTTTTGGAAATTAGCATAATCAAAACAAAAAGTAGTAACTCAAGGAGATTAGAAAGTAGTTACGGGTGATTTTGAAAGTAGCTTCTTAAAAATCAAAGTGTATTAAGAGTGCTAACTGCTAAACGGCATCTAATGTCCGTTGCAATGTACCCAGCTGCTGAGAGTGCCCTCTCCGACTCAACACTGGTTGGCAACAGCGTGACTAAACAATTATATGCAAACTGCAAAAATCTCCCCCTTGTTCCTCCACACTCAAATAAATTCATTTCTTTTTTTATGACTGACTCTAATTTATCTAAGCTCGTTTATCGCGCACCGCTCGCGCCCCGAGTAGATGTGTGTAGCGTTGCTGCCGCCCAATCCCGGCAATCTCGAACGGGATCTCGTCATATTATGCTTCGGGATTGATCCCGAAAAATTACACGAGATCTCGCGAGATCGGGATCCCGCGAGATCGGGATTGCATTCCCTAGTTGGAAGTCGCATTAGAAGTTTCACTTCAAAAATCGAATTTAGTAACGTGCCATGCCATCTCTTTCACTCTTTCTGTTAAATCCATTAGCGTGAAACGAAACGACGCGATACAAAGTTCGAAAATTGAATTTCGTAGTTTAAGGCCAGGATTCGACCGATTGTAGGTATTTAACGCCAAGAAAAAGAAGTGCGTCCACTAAGTATATTACGCTACCGTACCAAAATTGTACGTTACCACTGCAGCCAATAGCATTGATCGATCGGTTATTCATCGTATTATAATGTCTTCTTTGACATTATTATGAAGAGGATATAAACTCACTAAGTGACGGGTGAAAGCCTCTTTGAAACGCCGGCACTAACCCAATTCTCTGCGGAAAGGGTCGACTGGTTCATTGATACCTCTTAACCCATCACCTACGCGCGTATTATAATAAAATATTATAGATACAAAGCGTAGGTCTGTATAGTCGACCTAGAAAGTTTTTCACTAGCTTTGACGGCTTTTTTGTTGCGACTGGAGCTTCGACCCTGTGCCCCTCGCAGTTTTGGCGCCATATAAACCACATCAACCAGTTAAAGTGTGCGTGTCATGGACTTAATACCTAACCAGGACTGAGTACTGCGACAAAAAATCAGATACCTAGTTGCGTCTCGTTCTAATTAGGGTGATCAAGTACTGGTGCGAGTGGGTATTCTCTAGTTTCTCTACTTTGTATGTAATCTCTCGGACCGCTGTCTCTAGTTGCCATTATTAAACTGTATGGCTTAGTAATATGGGTCACTTTTGATTGACTAATAAAAGTTAGCACTCAGTCCTGGTTAGGTATTAAGTCCATGGTGCGTGCGAACTGCGATTAGGCGTTGGCAACAGTAAAAATGCTTTTTAGGGTTCCGTAGTCAACTAGGAACCCTTATAGTTTCGCCATGTCTGTCCGTCTGTCTGTCTGTCCGCGGCTATGCTCAGAGACTGTTAGTACTAGAAAGTTGTAATTTGGCATGAATATATACATCAGTCACGCCGACAAAGTGATTGAATAAAAAAAACTAAAAATAATTTTTTTAGGGTACCTCCCATAGACGTAAAGTGGGGGTGATTTTTTTTTTCTCTTCTAACCCTATAGTGTGGGGCATCGTTGGATAGGTCTTTTAAAACCATTGCGGGGTTGCTAACATGATTTTTCTATTCAGTGATCTGTTTTCGAAATATTCAACTTTAAAGTGAAAATTTTCATTAAAATCGACCGTCCCCCCCCCCTCTAAAATCTAAACTGTTGGGTGGAAAAATTTGAAAAAATTCAGAATGGTAGTAAATATATCAAATTTACTAGGAAAATTATAGCGGCTAAGATTGCTTGGAAATTATTTGTAGTTTAAGAGTAAATAGTAGTCTAAGGTATAAAACATACCTAAACTTGGATGATTCCGTACACATACGAAATCCTTAGAAAAATATTACTTGATTCTTTCGTAATGGCTACGGAACCCTATCTTGGGCGTGTCCGACACGCTCTTGGCCGGTTTTTTGAAACAGAATTTGTACGGAAAAGGTTAATTTTATGGCAATGAAAAAAATTTGACGATTATCTTGATTATGGGTCGTTTCCAGAGTACGAGTACGATTAGACAAAGTTGATTCGATACAATTTTACGCCAATGTGATTTGTTACTATACTTTTCAAATAGAAAACACTTGATCCACACATTATATAAATGCATATTATAAATGCGAAAGTGTATCCGTTTGTTATCTCTTCACGCTTAAACCACGGAACCGATTTAGATGAAATTTGGTATAGAGATTGGTCGAGTCCCGGGAAAGGAAATAAGATAGTTTTCATCCGGGAAAATTGCAGTTCCCCATTATAGTGATAAACGAATTCTTCGCAGACGGAGTCACGGCCAACAGCTTGTTATTTATAAACGCACTATCATATTATTTTAAGTCTACCTAAGAGATTGCTGTGCGGCGCTGGCGATGGATTGGCCACACCGTGAGAAGGCAGGAAGGCAACGCCGCTCAAGTTGCTTTTGAATGGCGGCCCGGTGGTAGAAGAAGGCTGGGGCGGCCCACGCATAGTTGGAGGCGATCCGTGGAGGCTGAGCTGAGGCGTGTGGGGTCCACGTGGGATCATGTGAGGGAGGCGGCGCAGGATAGGGAGGCGTGGAGACGGACATCAGCGGCCCTTAGCTGGGAGATATAGGAAGACATCATCATCATCATTATCTACCTAATTACAGGCTAACCAAAGGAGAGAGCAATACAAATATCGTTCTGAGTAAGTCCCAGGTGAGACAATAAAGAAAAAAATCGCAAAAGGATAAAACCATTGCACTGGGCCCTTGTCAGCATCTTAACATGTTTCTGTTAAAAAATCGTGTTCAAGACTCTGTTTCTCACAGTATCAGAATGTTGATTCCATAATTTTGGTGTATATTTATTATGCTATACTAATAAAATGCCCAAAACATACCCAAACCAAACACATAGCTATCATGCAGGTATCAAGTTATTTCAGTAAGCACGCCGCTCTTTATACAGTTACTTACATAAACCATCCAAATAACAGACATTTTGTTAGACATTGCACTCCGGTTACTCGTTAAGAGGCTTAACAGGAACATAACCAGGAGGTATTATTCGATAATGAAAACGCGCACGTCTCACGTAAACATTCAATGCAATTTAAGATTAGATTTAGATATTCCGCTTTTCATGACAGTTTCTGCGTGTGAAAAAGCAATAAGGCTAATTGTCACATTACTTGTAAATTAATCTAATTTTTGATGTTTTAATTTCTACAAATGATAATGAACCTTAGGGTGGTAAAGGACTAACTATACGTTATTTAAAATATTAAATAATTTAAAATATTATAAATATATAAATGTTTTTTTTTATTTCTTTGTCGTCTGTTACTGTCTGTTCAATGGTCGTGGTGGGATTGACCCGAAACCTATGTAAGTAGATCCAATAACAATCCAGCGCAATAGTATAATACCATTAGAAACAAAAATCTGTACATATAAAAAGAAAATATATAATTTATTGACTGATTGACTCATCATAACGCCCAGTCCAAACCCTTGGCCTTTGAAGGCTGAAATTTTGCATAGAGGTTTCCTTTCCCTTTACATATGATTTAGATAAAGCATAAGGACGGATTTGTGGAAATTGCCACGGGATAGGGAATAAACAGGATCTATACGTTTGATTCTTAATCAACCCATCACCGTGACTATCGTTACTTGACTCTTAAAATTTGGCACATGTGGGTGATCAGATCATAACGGTAAAAACTGATTTCAGGACTTTTGGAAATTTCTGCGTCATATGGAAAAACTCGGATGGATATATTCACTAACTAATAACTTTGATGAATAAAATTGTTTTGTTCGATGAAAGAGATGAATAAGCTTTACCACAAATTCTGTTCGGGTGAAGTCGCGGGCAAATCAAGTGTATTATATATGTTCCTTTACAAGACTTATTACTTAATTAATATAATTAATTCAATAACTCAATGCTAAATGCTTTGCTTTCCAAAGAGAGCAAGGTTCTGACAGTAAGAGGGCTGTTTATCCGGCAGATCATCTTAAGGAAACATAGACTGCTTCCCTTTGACCTTGAATTTATTAGAAACAGGCGCCGAGTAGATTTATTTTGTCCCCTAAATATCAGTCGTTTGGCAGTATCTGGGTATCACTTTGATTACCTGAGTCCAAAACTATACAACAGAATAAATAAAGTAACCAAAATAATATTCACTTACCAAAAAATAATGTAAGCAGAAGATGATAAATTATAGTGAAAATAAACGGATCACTCACGTCTCAAAACGAGTTTAACTCGACATGTTTCGGGCTAATCCGTAGCCCTTCCTCTCGGAGTCCCACGTCACGGCGGCTGCCCGTGTCCGTTTATTTTCACTATGAGTGAGTCTCACGGTAGTTTCATGTTTAAAGATGATAAATTGTTTGGAAACATTAACTTAAGACGAGATTGAGGATCTATTGGTTTTTCACTGAGGGTTTCCCACACACACACATAAAAATATTGTTTAAAAGTTTGTTACAACAACACACAGTGTGTGTGTTTGTTTGCGAGATAAACAGTATACGAGTTGGGTAATGAAATTAAATACGAATAACACAGTGCTACGCGTGGCTACGACTCGTAGCCACGCGTAGCACTCTACGACACGTCGTAGAGGTGCTCGTAGATGCTACTAATTACAGAATTCTCTCTTTGTTATTTATTCTAAGCTACTATACATATAATAATTTGTACACCGTAATTGTACAAAAAAGAAATGATTGTTCTGTACCAAACTTAAACAAATCTCGTAAAGTACAGGTTTTGTCTGTTTCATACTAAATACGAACCGAAACATGGATGCACAGAAAAAACAGGTTTTGCCTTTTTGCTTATAGTATAATTAAGTCATCATCATCAACACAAAATTAAGCTGGCTTTAAAAATCCTCTACTAATTGTTTGACATGCACGACATTCTTCATAAAAGTAGAGAGTAAAACCGACAATTGGAAACAAAAAATGTGGTATATTTCACCCTCCGAAATAGAATCGATCCTTGGTATACGTCGTTCCCTGACTTTTGTTAATCAAATCACTACTTTCCCCGTTAACTAACGGACTGTGGACTAGCTAACTAGCTATGTATAAAATTCAAAAACGTGATAAGAAATCTTAAAAGCTCAGCATTTATCAATGAGCTATCGGGGTAACAGCGCTTCTTGAAAGAATGGTTACCTATGTTTATGTCCAACAGGCAAGAAATTACCAATGTCTTCGTAATATTTTTTGAGCTGATATGATATTTGATAGAAAAATTAATAAAGAATAGTGTTAGTTATCTATATATATAAAAGAAGAAACTGACTGACTGACTGACTGACATATCAACGCACAGCCCAAACCACTGGGCCTAGAGATTCAAAATTTGGCATGTAGGTTCCTTATAAGGTCTAGGGGTGCACTAAGAACGGATTTTTCAAAATTCACACCCTAAGGGGGTGAAACGGGGGTCCAAAGTTTGTATGAGGAAACAAGATTAGTTCGACTATTTTATTCGAAACTTCACAGAAGTACTCCTAATGATAAATGAGTAAACACGTGTTTCAGGTTTTTTGAGAATTCAACCCCTAAAAGGGGGGAAAGGGGTAACAAAGTCTGAAAATCAACATGGGTGTTGTTTCTATGGTTTATCGGGTCGCTGGTTATGAAAACAACAACGGTTTTAAAATCCGACGTGGCAGACGTAAAATACCATCTCCCTGGGTGGAGTGCGATGGGGTTGAAATGTCTAAATAAACTAAATGACTGTTGATATATCAACGCACAGCCCAAACCACTGGACCTAGAGACTTGAAATTTTGCACATAGATACCTTATACAATGTAGGCATCCACTAAGGAAGGATTTTTGGGAATTCCCTCGGGAACGGGAAAAAAACGGGATTTATATATTCGATTCCGAGTGACCCTATCTCAGTAACTATAATAACTAGACTCTTCAAATTTGATACACAAGTAGGTATTACATTATTTAAAACATTAATTTCAGGATTTTTTACAATTCCCACGGGATAAGGAAAAAACGGGATTTATATATTCAGTTCAACGGGATCCTATGAACTATAATTACTAGGCTCTTCAAATTTGGCATAGAAGTAGGTAATTATAATAGTAAAAAACAGTTTTAAGGATTTTCGGAAATTCCCACGGGATAAGGAAGAAACGGGATTTTTCGTTTTACTGGTCGTAGAAAGCTGAAATTCGGCATGTAGGTTGCTTGGGGAGTGTAGAGCTGGATTGAAAGAGGACTTTCCAAAATTCCCACGGGAACGGGAAAAAAGAGGATTTTTCGTTTTACTGGTCGTAGAAAGCTGAAATTCGGCATGTAGGTTGCTTGGGGAGTGTAGAGGAGCATTGAGAAAGGACTTTCCCAAATTCCCACGGGAACGGGAAAAAACGGGATTTTGCGTTTTACTGGTCTTTGAAAGCTGAAATTCGGCATGTAGGTTGTTTGGGGAGTGTAGAGGAGCATTGAGAGAGGACTTTCCAAAATTCCCACGGGAACGGGAAAAACGGGATTTTTCGTTTTACTGGTCATAGAAAGCTGAAATTCGGCATGTAGGTTGCTTGGAGAGTTTAGAGGAGCATTGAGAGAGGACTTTCCAAATTCCCACGGGAACGGGAAAAAACGGGATTTTTCGTTTTACTCGTCGTAGAAGGCTGAAATTCGGCATGTAGGTTGTTTGGGGAGTTTAGAGGAGCATTGAGAGAGGACTTTCCAAAATTCCCACGGGAACGGGAAAAACGGGATTTTCGTTTTACTGGTCATAGAAAGCTGAAATTTGGCAAGTGGGTTCCTTGGGGAGCGTAGGGGAGCATTTAGAAAACATTTCCCGAAATTCTTACGGGAACGGGAAAAAACGGGATTTTGCGTTTTACTGGTTGTAGAAAGCTAAAATTTCAAAATTCATAAGTTTATACTGTAAGTAGGCCGCAAGGGCTCTTTAACCGACTTCTAAAAAAGGAGGAGGTTATGCATTCCTCTTTTTTTATGTAGGTATGTTCACCGATTTCTCGGTCAATTGTGGACCTGCTTGCTTGCTTGCCCGTATGCTTGCTTGCTTGATATCTTGGTTCTTTGTAATACTCATAGTACACGCGAGTGAAGCCGCGGGCAAAAGCTAGTAGTTATTAAACAATGGAGAGTTCGTTGATTTCATTAGACACATTTCTATAACTTAAAACAGTAACTTCAATATACGTTTTGTTAATCCAATTTATTTGCTCATTGAATAACAATGAACGGCTTCGAGTGAGCAAAATGTTTATTTCTTTGAATGGATGAATGTATCACAAAGGAAATAGTATTAATTTCCTGTGGATTCGAAATGCATTATTTCTATCAAAACTGTTTTTGTGAATTTGAATTAGTAAGTTAGAAATACAAAACACTTTAGTAAATAAAGTAGCATAATATATAGTTTAATTATTGGATATGTGATCAGATATTACTTTGTTAGACAACAAATGATGACAATATTCCGGAATAAAAGCTATACTATGTCCTTTCCCGGGACTTAAACTATCTTTATACCAAATTTAATTTAAATTAGTTCAGAGGTTTAAGCGTGAAAAGGTAACCGACAGAGCGATAGACAAATAGATAGACAGACACACTTTCGCATTGCTTCGCTATTGCTGTAGTGAAATCGTTTTCCCAGTATCTTACATAATGCAACATACAAGTATTTATAGCTATGATATTTCTCATTGTAATTTTCTTTGACAAATTGAATTTAATTAACCTCCTGCTTCTTTCTTTCTCCTTTTTAGGTATTTGTTATATTGCGTAGGCATTTGTAAATATTTGCTACGTCAAATTAAAAAGTTAATCCGTCACAGTTGTCCCTAATTAAATTACGTTGTCCGCATTCAATAATATTGTCCGTTCATAGACAATATAATAATCTCCTAGCGTAATTTGATAAGTGAAGGGTACATGTCTAGTCACGAACAACTTTTTGAGTTACCTATAGCGCTTTAAACATGAAACTACCGTGAGACTCACTCATAGTGAAAATAAACGGATCACTCACGTCTTAAAACGAGTTTAACTCGACATGTTTCGGGCTAATCCGTAGCCCTTCCTCTCGGAGTCGCACGTCACCCATTGCTCTCCAACACACGTCTTACGTGACCCAGTTCGTCCGTGGCTGTACAGGTTTCCACACGAGATGACATGCCGGGCCAGCTGCTCAGGGTGAAGGTTCAGCTGGAGCTCGGTTTGACAAATAGCAATTTGGAAAAAAATAAAAAGGAAAAGAAAATAATAAAATCACAAAAAATTTAAAAGAAATGCTCTAGGGGTGCCACCGTGCTTTTGTAAACCTAAAGCAGGAAAAGGTACCTACTTAACTACAGAGATGAATTAAAATATTATTGCACTCAAATAAATTATATTATGAAAAAAACATTACTGGAGTCGTGGATAGTTGGGTTCGGGAACAATGTTTGTAATAAAAATTATACTAAATTTGCAATAGAAAGAACGGTGCGACAACGGTGAGTGTGAGCGAACCTTTACAAAGTGATGTGGTTAGTGTTGTGTGCTACTCTACATTTGACAATAACAATAAAAGTGATGATGAAAACGGGGGTAGTTGTGTGTCGCTGTCAGTTGCGTCGAGTAGCCGCGCGACCAGGGCGTTAGCACGCAGGGCACGTTTGGCAGCCACCGTGACGTGCGACTCCGAGAGGAAGGGCTACGGATTAGCCCGAAACATGTCAATTTATACTCGTTTTAAGACGTGAGTTACCTATAGCAGTTTGAAAATTAACTATCACGAACCATTACTAACCATATGTTTAAAAGTGAATAATTTATTATTTTTTTTGATATCCGTATTTAATCGGTATTTAATCCAATGGTAAGTTAAAGTACATTGCGAGCTTTACATTTAGAGATTGAAATGTATTTTTTCAAAAAATGTGACTAGACGTCATGTTTTTTCAGTGTACTTTCATATGTCGTTCTTTTGTTTACTAATACGTATGTTTTATGTATGTAACGAATTTTCGCGTAAAACCATTACAGTACCCGGCCATAAAGATTGCATACGGTCTTTGAAAAAATACTCGGCAAATGTCGGACATTTGCAGTCTTTTTCCAAAGACCGATGTGCTTTTTTGTGTTTTTTTGTGTGTCACACACACACACAAACAAAAAAAACACAAAAACACTGTATTTATTTTAATAAACAATTTCAATATGAGGCTAGAGTTATATCGATACCTACTCGAAAACATACTTTACCTTCAGTGATTTCGCGGACTAGGTACAAAGGCCAACCCAGCGGGAGCCATGTCGACGAAAGGCAATCATAATCATTACTCCCATTCTCAATGATTTCTGATCACAGTTATAAATGACCTTATTTACTAATGCTGTTATTTATGTTCGTAAATAGCAACCCGTGTCTCTCATTAACTTAATTATTTTGTTTTCTTTTTGATACTCGTATTACCTACATATTTATGGTTGGTTTGACGTGGAATGACGCAAATGTCTAGACTCAGAATAGATCTTTTGAAAATAACGAGAGTAACAAATAGTCGTATCTACTTGTATTTAGGTAATGTTTCACCTTGATTTCACCAGGAGTACAAAAGAATTAGGCTACTTTGGTACCTAAATAAGTACTCGAAATATTGACCATTGATTCTGATATAAACTCATGCAGGGTGTTTTATAGACGGAGTTAGCGTAAACAATATCAGCTATGCTGATGATATGGCGCTGCTGGCTCCCTCGGTCAATGCGCTCAACGAATTACTTAGCATATGTCAAAAATATGCTACCTCTCATGGACTATTGTACAATTTGAGCAAGACTGCGTATATGACTTTCAAGGCCCCAGGTAGGAAGGCTCCAGATTTGACCCTCCCAGTTTCGCTGAACGGGACTTCAGTTACCAGAGTGAGTCAGGTTAAATATTTAGGCCATTATTTAACTGACGATTTAAAAGATGATGTAGATGTAGAAAGGGAGCGCAGGGCGCTGGCGGTGCGGGCGAATATGCTGGCACGCAGGTTCACTCGGTGTACAAGTGCAGTTAAAACAACGCTCTTCAGAGCATACTGTACATCACTGTACTCGGGCGCCCTGTGGGCGAGCTGCACGCAACGCTCCATCAGCTCCCTGCGCGTCCAATACAACAACGCCTTCAGGGCGCTGTTGGGGCTGCCACGGTTCTGCAGTGCGTCCACGATGTTTGCCGAAGCGCGAGTAGACAGCTTTAACGCTATACTACGAAAAAAAATGGCATCGCTTCTGATAAGAATACGTGGCAGCACTAACAGCCTCCTGAAGACGATAGCGGTGAGAGATGAGTGCTCTGTTATGCAAAATTTAATTAAAAACACAATGTCACTTGTTCAATATGTATACTAACATAGTCATAAGTGAAATACTAATATTATTATGGATCCTTGTTGTCTGATTAAATAAAATGATTATTTATTATTATTTATTTATTTATAAAATTAAATTAGTTTTTTTTTTCTATGAAATGTGTTTAATGTTCTAATGTACCAACTTAGGTAGCTATCTAGCTATTAATTAAGAAAATCTTAAATAAATCTAAGGTTATTTTTTGAGATTCGCATTGTTTTTTTAGGGTTCCGTACCTAAAGGGTAAAAATCATGTTAGCAACCCCCCAATGGTTTTAAAAGGCCTATCCAACGATACCCCAAAAATAGGGTTAGTCGAGAAAAAAAAAATCACCCCCACTTTACGTCTATGGACGACCCTACTACCTAGAGGTAGGGCGTGACTGATATATATATTCATGCCAAATTACAGCTTTCTAGTACTAACAGTCTCTGAGCTTAGCCGCGGACGAACAGACAGACAGACAGACAGACAGACAGACAGACGGACAGACATAGCGAAACTATAAGGGTTCCTAGTTGACTACGGAACCCTAAAAATGGGACCCTATTACTGAGACTTCGCTGTCCATCCGTCTGTCCGTGTGTTCGTCTGTCCGTCTGTCAGCAGGTCGTAAGTTCAAATTCTTCTCTCAAAAACCCGAAGACTTATAGTAACCGGATTGATTCGAAATTTGGTAAGTACAAATATGTAATTTACTTAAATAACAATTGATTGGTTCAAGGATTACTTTAAAAATAAATAAATTAAAATGCATTTATTTCAGACCAACTGTGTGTCCATGTTTTGTTAGTAAAAACGTATAACTAACTTTGCGGAGGTCCATATCAATGAACTACAATATTTTTACCTTCCTTCCCCGCTAAACTACCAACCTTGCACCACAGTTACGTTTTTGCGACACATATGTACCTATATGTTAACATGCAGAACGCGCCCTATTCTTCTTTGATACGAAATAATACATACTCGTATGTGACACAGCCCCAACAATCACAAATACCACACCATGCAAAAAGTTAAGATATTTCGAACCCTCTACGAGTTCATTATCAAAGCTCCGCCGTCAACATGAGCATACATCCGTTACGAAAGAAAACGAATGTCGTACTCGTACGTGTAGATAGCTACCTACTTCACAATACGACCTAATTAATTTAATTGTGGTACACGATTAGCAGCGGAGAAGCATGGTATAAATTAATAGTACATTACTGCAGCGGCCGCGAAATAGGGGATTGCCGGCCGAGTAGTTATAGATGGCCGAGTGTTAACGAGGCCATCTAGAGATACGAGGCCGGCAATCCCTGTTCGTGGCCAAGGCTTGTATAGTTTTTTTCTCAAACATGCAACATCATCATCATCATCATCATCATCATCATCATCATCATTCACCGTCGTCGTCGTCGTCATCATCACCATCATCATCACCATCACCATAACCACCATCATCATCATCACCATCATCATCATCATCAACATCATCATCATCATCAACATCATCACCATCATCCTCATCATCACTATCATCATCATCATCATCATCATCATCATCATCACCACCATCATCATCATCATCATCATCATCATCATCATCATCATCATCATCATCATCTCATCATCACCATCATCATCACCATCATCATCAACATCATCATCTCATCATCACCATCATCATCATCATCATCACCCATCATCACCATCATCATCAACATCATCATCATCATCTCATCATCACCATCATCATCACACCATCATCATCATCACCACCATCACCATCATCATCACCATCATCATCACCATCATCATCATCTTACTTTACCTTAAATAAGCGTAGTGGCAGATTGTCCTAATGAACCAAAACGCAAATATTGCTTATAGTTTTTTTTTAATGGCTAAATGCTATGATGCCATAGACCTATAAACGTTATGGTATGAAACAATAGACAATCACTTTGCTGGCCAAGGCCAGCAATGTTGTATGAAATTCCATTATTGACCTCTCGTCTAGCCGCACACCACGCCGCGCCTGCATTGTGACACTTCATGGCGTATTATAAGGAACATAACGTCAATATTTCATAGCATGTTTGAGAAAAAATATTAAACTTCATTAAATTACCTGGGCGGAGTGATAAGGCTGGTAAAAATCAAATTCACGGTAGTTTTTTCGCAAATTAAATAATGTCAATTTGTAGTTGAACCTTTTCGGAGATAAGGTGTATTTTCAGCCAGCTCGCTTTGATAGTTTTTTTTTTACAGCTATGAAAAAAAACAATCGCTTCAATGTTTACAAACATGGAGAAAAGTGAGTTTCGTGTTCTGATCAAACATTATTTTTTGCGAAAAAAGACTATTACGGATACAAAAAAAAAATTAGATAAATATTACGGGGAGTCTGCCCCGTCAATCAAAATGATTCACAAGTGGTTTACGGATTTTCGTTGCGGTCGTACAAGCACTATTGACGCCGATCGACCTGGACACCCTGTTGAGGTCACCACACCAGAGATGGTCACCAAAATCCATGATATCGTACTCAATGACCGAAGAGTAAAAGTCCGTGACATAGCTGACATTGTAAGCATTTCAGACGAACGCGTCCGTAATATCCTACACACTTTTATTTGGATATGAAGAAGCTATCCGCCCGATGGGTGCCGCGATTGCTCAAGGTGGATCAAAAACGCACAAGGGTGACCATTTCAGAGGAATGTTTGGCGAAGTTTAAACGTAATAAAAAGGACTTTGTGCGTCGTTTCCGTGTCCGTTTCCGGTCCAACAAGTTTGATGCACGGATATGAAGGGTTTGACTGAAAATCAGCGCTGTAGCAGGCATCTACTACAGCTTATGCTGAGTCAAACTCCTTTTCGACATCTACAATTATGTTTTTTGTTTTTATTGTTATTATTGTTCTTTTTATTTTTCTCAGTGTATTAGTCAGTGTATTTTCTTTTTTGATGTCGAATAAAGTTATGTTTATGTCTATGTCTATGTCTATGTCGTTTCATAACTGTTGACGAAACCTGGATCCATCATCATACACCGGAAACCAAGGAGCAGTCAAAACAATGGATTGCTTCGGGTGAACCAGCACCGAAGAAGGCCAAAGCAGTTTTATCTGCGAATAAAGTTATGGCTACTGTCTTCTGGGATGCTCACGGTGTAATATATGTTGATTACCTCTAGAAAGGTAAAACAATCAACGACGAATATTATGCTAATTTATTACAGCGATTTCATGAAGTTTTGATGGAAAAACAACCACATTTGGCGAAAAAGAAAATAATTTTTCACCAAGACAACGCACGGGTGCACACATGTGCAGTTGCTATGGCCAAAATTCACGAGTTGCGTAACAAATTGCTGTCGCATCCGCCTTACTCTCCGGATTTGGCACCCTGCGACTATTTTCTTTTCCCAAACTTAAAGAAATGGCTCGGCGGAAAAAGATTTGGTTCCAACCAGGAAGTCATCGAAGAAACCAATGCGTATTTTGAAGGGTTCGAGAAATCGTACTATACGGAAGGTATCGAAAAGCTAGAAAAACTATGGACTAGGTGCATTGAGCTACATGGAGACTACGTTGAAAAATAAATTACTTTTATCGAAATAAAATAAAAACAAAACATATTTTTTACCAGACATTATTATTATCTTATTTGTACTTACTTTCTCAAATTAACAAATACTTAATTGTATTATACCTAGTTTAAGTTTAGTCTTGATCTCTCTATTACCTATCTATTTTTTACAGCGTTTTAATAGGTACTTTCAGACACAGTCATACATAACAAGAATCAGCCCAGCAAATCATTAAGTACCTACATGGAATCTATTTTCTTAGTTTGACAGCAGGCACTTGGTACTATAATAGTACATTACTGCAGCGGCCGCGAAATAGGGGATTGCCGGCCGAGTAGTTATAGATGGCCGAGTGTTAACGAGGCCATCTAGAGATACGAGGCCGGCAATCCCTGTTCGTGGCCAAGGCTTGTATAGAGTTTTTCTCAAACATGCATCATCATCATCACCACCATTATCACCGCCATCATCATCACCATCACCATCACCATCACCATCACCATCACCAACAACATCATCAACATCCATCAACATCCATCAACATCCATCAGCATCCGTCAACATCCATGAACAAGAACATCCATCAACATCCATCCATCCATCCATCCATCAACATCCAACAACATCCATCAACATCCATCAACATACATCAACATCCATCAACCAACATCCATCAACATCCATCAACATCCATCAACAACCATCAACCAACACCCATCAACATCCATCAACATCCATCAACATCCATCAACATCCATCAACCAACATCCATCAACATCCATCAACATCCATCAACCAACATCCATCAACATCCATCAACCAACATCCATCAACATCCATCAACATCCATCAACATCCATCAACATCCATCCATCCATCCATCCATCCATCCATCAACATCCATCCATCCCTCCGTCCGTCCGTCCGTCCGTCCGTCCATCCGTCCGTCCATCCATCCATCCACGTCGACCACGTCGACCTATTAAACGTCATGGTGCTGTGTCACATAAAACAATAGACGATCAATTTGCTGGCCTTGGCCAGCAATGTTGTATGAAATTCCATTATAGACCTCTCGTCTAGCCGCACCTGCAACGTGACAGTTCATGGCGTATTTTAAGGAACGTAACGTCAATATTTCATAGCATGTTTGAGAAAAATATTATTACGAGTATTATAGACACCGTCCTCTCTTTCAGTAGGTTTTATTAGATTATTATAATGATAGAGCAACACGCTGCTCGCGGCGTGCCCTTATTTCGTCAAGTGTGTGCATAGGAAAAATTTTATGGAAAAAAGACGAATAACTAGGGCGAAATACCTAGTCGTAGACTATTTTTACGCAGATATACATATTGTATAGAAAATCAAAACCAGTGAAACTACACACGAAAACCGATTCATTTTGGTATATATCGTAAATAAAAAAAACCGGCCAAGAGCGTGTCGGACACGCACAAGGTAAGGTTCCGTAGCCATTACAAAAAAATCAAGTAATATTTTTCTAAGGATTTCGTATGTGTACGGAATCATCCAAGTTTAAGTATGTTTTATACCTTAGGCTACTATTTACTACTACAAATAATTTCCAAGCAATCTTAGCCGCTATAATTTTCCTAGTAAATTTGATATATTTACTACCATTCTGAATTTTTCAAATTTTTCCACCAAACAGTTTATATTTTAGAGGGGGGGGACGCTCGATTTTAATGAAAATTTTCACTTTAAAGTTGAATATTTCGCAAACAGATCACTGAATAGAAAAATCATGTTAGCAACCCCGCAATGGTTTTAAAAGACCTATCCAACGATACCCCACACTATAGGATAAGTCGAGAAAAAAAAATCACCCCCCCTTTACGTCTATGGGAGGTACCCTAAAAAAAAAATTTTTTTTTTTTTTATTTTACCACTTTGTTGGCGTGACTGATATGTATATTCATGCCAAATTACAACTTTCTAGTACTAACGATCTCTGAGCTTAGCCGCGGACAGACAGACAGACAGACGGACAGACATGGCGAAACTATAAGGGTTCCTAGTTGACTACGGAACCCTAAAAACGACTTCAAAAATAGGAAGAGGTTAGATTCGGTTATATTTTATTTATATATCAGAACTCCGCCATTTATTAACAGCTTTGTTTTTTTTGTTGGACAGAGAATACTGGCTCGTGCTGAATCACTGACTTTAAAAAGATCAGTAGATAGTTATTTTCGTGGTTTATAGTAGTTTAATTTTTTTATAGTTATTTTTACTTGAAGGTCAATCCAAAGGATCGAAAATAAGAGATAGAATGTATGTTGGCACAGTAATTTTGGAGGTAAAGAGAAGCGGGACTAATTTAAATTTAATTCTGCGCAAAGTCGCGAACAAAAGCTAGTTAAATCTAATATACCGTAGGTACCTAATACCACGTTGGTACCCATTCAACGTGTTCCTGTTATAATGGTTTAATCAACGTTAGTCTCATCCAGAACTTTTAATTAACACAGACCCGTCCATGTCCTTGGGTAAGGTAAGGGCAGCACTCACGTGGTCCGTCACCTACGCGTTTAAATTATCCGTCCATGAATTCCTGGTATCACGTGTTTTCTACTTATGTATGTATACATATGTCTCATTGTGATATCGTATTTACACTAAAGATGGTGTAATTGTTTTATGAACAGCAAGTTATATCTGTCTGGTATATTTAGCTTTAGTAGTTTGGGCTGTATATATCAGTCAGTCAGGACTTTGACTATGTACTTAGGTATACTTAGATGAATATTTTGTTTACATTGACATTTTTAAATTCGTAATTAATTTTGAATGGAATGTCTGATTTCGATAATTCAAAAAGTACCTAATAAGTACCTAAGGTATTGAAACAGCCTTGAATACGAAATAATTTATTTGGATAAGGATTAATACGAAAATATGGTTAATCTGATTTTAGGCGGCATTTCTATCAACTTTTAAAACGTAAAAAAGTAGTTATAGTGACAAAACTACGATAGTTTGACATATAGGTACGTGTTATGGTATTGCAAAGTTTTTGTAGATATTGATATGTTCTTTAATATTGTAAAACATTATTTGTTCTATCGTCAATAGTTTCCGCAGCGCATGCGATGAAAGACACACAATGGCTATTTTTTTACACCTTGGGTTACGTTATTGAAGTTTTAATACGGATCCATATTTTTTTCTAGTAATATATATAGCCTACGTTACTCAGGAATAACAAGGTATAATGGTGAAAGAATTTTTGAAATCGGTCAAGTAGTTTTTGAGTTGAGTTGAGTTTATTCGTTACGAACATACAAATCTTTCCTCTTTATAATATTAGGTTGACCAAACAAAAAAAGTACTTAATCTTAATAAAAGGTAATGCCATTCCATTATACTCCACATTGCCATCAATTAGGTACTTATCATTTTTGCTCTTCGTTCAGCTACAAACTGTTTACTTGTTTATTTGTTTAAATTATACTTTCTTTAATTCATACAATGTCTACAATACCAATGCTAAATACTTAATGCGACATACATAAAGTAATGTTCTATGGAACGTCGATTTTTCAACTATAAACTTGAATAAACTTATTTTAAATTTCCCTCTGCTATTCACTCAACAGCTGTCATTCAAAGCAAAAAGTTGGTATACCAACCCTGCGAACTTAAAGTAGGTGCCAAGAAAAGAAAATAAAATAAGTCAACGATGTCAAGCGCGAAATGCTTCCACATCTTTGTTTGCTAATTTTTTTGTTATCTGTGGCAAATATTTAAAAAAAAAGTTAATTTCATACTAACCGGCGCGGAGCGGCGTGTTTGTTTTGTTATTCTTAATTTGTCGATACAAATAAATTTAATGTGAAAAAAGGTAGAAGGTTTTTTTACTAAAGCCATGGGGGAAGCCAGTCAAGCCACGCAAACCCAAACCCAGAATTCGCAGATAGAATGGAGTCAAACGGCAGCTCCCAATATACCGACTATATGGGGTAGACTGTATTGCACTAATAATTCCTTTCAAGGCAAACGCTGCTGGAAGCCCAACAATCCGGAATACTACGGTAAGTTAATAGAAAAACCCCCAATCCCAAATCTACTTCGATAAATTTTGAACGCTTTGAAATCTGTCCGCCTTGCGAGCCATGATTTTTTTCCCATCTTTTGTGTTTTGTTATTATTAATTTAATAACATGTGCTCTTGTTTAGTGAATTGCATTGTTTTTGATCTAGACTTCTGATATTTTAACTAAGGTATGCATTTATTTATTAGCACTATTATGTACTAATGTGAAGAAAAAACCACGAAAAGCTTAAATGGGCAATTAGTTATGTATGGTCCAAATAGTCTTAGCTATCCACCCTAGTTGTTGGACACATTTTGCACCATACCAAACACCACATTCACATTAGTCCTTTGGTATAAGTAACTGAGGGACATGTGACACCAATGCAAAATGTTCTTAGAGTAAACAATAGTGACTTTCTCAACAGGCATCTGAATTTTCATTAAGATTAATGACTTAAGGTTTTGTTGCAATCAGCAGCAAAAGCAGCTCAGCAGTTGTGGAGCTCGAAACTAATCTACACATTACTTAATTACCTTGTAGAGTTCATTTTGAGCTCCACAACTACTCATCCATGTATGTTGCGAACTGTACCTATGTATGGGTTACTAGCTGTTGCCCACAACTATTTCTGCATCCTTTCCTGGGATATAAAGTAGCCTAGATTAATCTCTGATATAATTATATTTAAGTATTTATTTATCTATATAAGTATGTTTATCGTCATCTAGTAGCCATAGTACAAGCTTTGCTTAGTTTGGGACTAGGTTGATTTGTGTAAGATTGTCCCCTAATATTTATTTATTTATTTATTTTATTAGTGTAAGACTTTAAAACCCATTTATAAGTTTCAAGGATACCCTATACAAACACAAACAAAATATTCCCTCTTTTATTTTACTAGTATTCAATTTAAATTTAATATTTATTGGTATCTTAAAAATATAGTCACAAATTTGTTTATTTAACCACACAGATCTCATTCAGCCAGAGTTCAGTCTGGGAAGGGCTCTAAAATGCACATTAGTTATGAAGAAAGATGTTGTAACTGAAGATATTGTCAAGAATATTAGCAAACAACACTTTATTATCAAAAGAGATATGACGTAAGTAATTTCACATTTACCACAGTAGGGTAAACTACCCAGTTAATGCCCATGCACCACTGATTGACCAATTTAAGAAAAACATTGTCAAGTGATAACTGTCTATAATTTGCAACACAATCACAGCACCATTTATACTTCTTTTTTTTTAGCATTAAAAAGAAGGTAAGTGATCTTGACGTGTCCTTTTATTGAAAAACACTTTTGAAAAATAAATCATGTCAAATCACTACATAGTATAAAACAAAGTCGCTTCCTGCTGTCTGTCTGTCTCTCCCTATGTATGCTTAGATCTTTAAAACTATGCAACGGATTTTGATGCGGTTTTTTTTAATAGATAGAGTGATTCAAGAGGATGGTTTATATGTATTATATGTGCATAATTGCACCCGTGCGAAGCCGGGGCGGGTCACTAGTATGAAACAATTAACAAGGAAATATAGTCATTTATATTCTTTTGGTTTCATAAGCTTTTGGTTACTATTTTTTTTAAGCGTTTTCAATAAAAAAGTGTTAGACAGTTAGCACTTGACACATTTTTCTTTAAGTGGTCAATCACTGGTGCATGGGCAATAACTGTTTAGTTTACTTTACCTAAGATGTCTTATATAATTAAACTGTCTAACTCTTAAAATTTGGATGGTCATTCTTCACTAATGATCAATTAAATATAAACTGTCTCTAACTATGTAAAACTATAGAGACTGTTGGAAGTCTATTTTTTGTTGGGAAGCAAATTATATTACGTTTGATGATTTTCAGGGAGGCCCTCAGCCCAGCCATAATAACAGACATGTCATACAATGGCACATTTCTAAATGGTCAAAAAATAGGCAAAGGAAACAGTAGAGTCCTGGATGACAAAGATGAGATATCTTTAACACTTCCAACTGTAAAAAGTATGCTTTTTTCATTATGTTTTCCTTTTTTTCTACTTTATTTCTTTTATTTGAGCCTGTATTTAAAATTTTCTTTTAGTTTTTATTTTTAAAGACTTGTTGAGAAATGAGCAGGACCAGGTTCCCGATGAAGTATCACAACAGTATTATATCTCAAGAACACTTGGTCAAGGGGCTTGTGGAGTTGTAAAATTAGTTTATCACAAGGTAAGCAAAGATCTTTTTTAGATGAGTTGCTGACTCAGAAAATTGTATGTACCTAATGAAATATTTTTGAATTACTAGACAAAAGGCACCAAGCATGCCATGAAAATCATCAAGAAGAGCAGAATGACTAATGGGATAATTAATAATCTGAATGCTCCAGGCAACATTCAAAACGAAATAAATATCATGACAGCTTTAAGGCATGTAAGTATTAGTTGACCCATTTACTATAGTCATTTATCATTGCTTATCTTCACTGCTGACACAAAAAAAAATGAAGTCTACATCCTGTTTTTCAGGGTCTTTAGAATGGATGCGTGAATATTATTTACTGTTTTTAGTTTTCATAAAAAGTTAATCCTGAGCAAACTCTCTTAAAAATATTAATCTAATTATATTGACCAAAAGAAAACAGCACATCATCTATATAAATTTGTGAGATATAAATAATATGATAATAATTTAATTTTATTTCCAGCCATGCATAATATCAACGGAAGAAGTTATTGACTCTCCACAGGCTGTCTACATTATACTGGAGCTGATGCAAGGTGGTGAACTGTTTGACAGGATCACAAATCGTGGTCGTCTTTCGGAACAGCTCACACGATTCCTGTTCAGGCAGATGGTGCTTGCTGTGAAGTATCTACACTCTCAGGGCATCACTCACAGAGACCTTAAAGTAAATATTTTGTAGCAATTTAAACAAATAAGTAACTAATTCTACATGAATAACCAAATTATAAAGACTTAAAGGTGATTTGGTACTGGTTTGTCACTCAGTACATCTCTTTCAAATGTTTAAATGAACCCTCACTTGACATGTTCTCTCAATGAAATGTGCCACGTCACATCTTAGTGTGAACTGACCTTTAGTAAGAAGGAATACACTGAATGTTAAAGTTTATCTTTCCTCTCATAACCAGGTGAGCCAGAATACATCCTTTAGGAATAAGTTCTCTCATGTAATACTTTTTGTCTACTATTAGTTACATACTTGGAAATTATTATGTCCAATCATGAGTCTAAATACATTATTCACACTCATAAATCAAGAGTCTTAAGTCAAAATAATCCAGCATTTCTGAAAGGTCTAAATTAAAATGGTGGATTATTTTGAGTTAATAGACTCTTGATCTAGTAGTGCTAATGCTAATACAAGACCAAGCGAGTCACTGGGACAGAAGACCTTCTGTGTTAACTATTCTAATAATTAAGGCAGAATCCCAGAGTAAGATATGGATTTTAACTTATGTGATTGGTTGAATCTCTATCATGTTTAGACCTTCACTATTTTATTTTTAGCCTGAGAATGTGCTATTGGAGAGTGCAGATGATGAGACTCTGGTAAAAATCACTGATTTTGGCCTCAGCAAGTTTGTAGGTGAAGATAGCTTTATGAAAACAATGTGTGGGACACCGCTGTACTTGGCACCAGAAGTCCTAAGAGCAAATGGGAGAGGCTATGGTCCAGAAGTTGATGTGTGGAGTTTGGGAGTGATTTTCTTTATTTGGTAAGTAAATGACGTGGGATGTTGTGTACACATTGTAATTTTCAGCCCCCATGTCAAAATCTCCACATGTCATGTCATATAATAGAGTGACGGATATAAATATATCTCATATTATGAGAAGAAAACGTTGGGGAAAACAACCTACAAGATCTTTTTTCTTTCTTTTTGAATGTACATTTCTACTTATACCTAATTGTATTGTAATCTTTGACTTGCGTCAAATGACCAGATAACATTTTACGTAATAACCCCGGAGGGGGAGTCTGAGAAATCTTAACTAGGGTGATGGCACCAATCATGGACATGTTAAGCACAGTAGTTCCCCAGTAATGGACAGCAAAGATTCAATGCCTTATAGCCTACCATTCATGGACTTTACCAGTTATAATCATCAGTTATCTGAGCATAGTTTTGATAATTTAAAAATGTAGTGTGTCCGTTTCTTTAAATTTGGGTTTTGTTTTTTCAGCCTCTCAGGCTACTTGCCATTCTCTGCAGACTACGTAGAGATGTCACTCCGTGATCAGATTGTGACCGGGCGCTACAGGTACTCGCAGCCTCATTGGCGCGACATCACCTTGGAAGCCAAACAGCTTATGAAAAAAATGCTGACTGTTCATGCGGAAAGGCGAATCACACTTGACGGAATCCTTAATCATCCTTGGATGCAGGTAAATAGCAGTTTTACTAATACTGGATAAAAATATAATTAACACTGCCTGTATTGACTAAATACGTAGTGGTACAGTCAAGGGCATAAATATATGTACGTTACCAAGGCGTCAAATATATCTATAGAACTCTATACCACTAAACATAAGGTTGGTTGGTAACATATTTGACGCGATGGCTGGCTGGATGGATGGCTGTATGCCTTTGAGTGTACATAGATTGTATGCAGAATTTTTAGTTTCAAGTAATGTACTTTTCTGTCAAAAGATCACAAAAATGCAAAGATTCATCATCATAATACTCTGTAAATTAAAATAATACGTAATAGATTTCTACATGGTGTTAGGAAATAACGTTTCCTATTGTTAACAGGATGTTAATGTCATAATTGGAGTGCAAAAGCTCCTTCTGCAGACAAATGAAGCAAGAAACTTCAGTCAGCTTACACTAAGCTCGACAGTCACAGATGACGACAATGACAGTAACTCTTCCAATGTGACAGTAACAAAACTCTGCAGGGCGAAGCGCGGCTTGAGCAGCAATTCCAATTGCTCTTTGGAGCCTGTACCTAAAAAACTGAAGGGAGCTAACTACCCAAGTTTCGGCAAACTTGACGATAGTTGTTCTACAAATAGCCTGAACAGCTGCTAAAGATTGATACTGGTAGCACGTAAGTTGACCTTAGTTACCTACCACGTTATTTGTTTTTATTGGGTACGAAAAGGATTTCACGATATCCATCAAATACGTTTTTGGTCTGATGCGATTTTCGTCAATTCGTTAACTGTCAGATCATTAATTTGACAGATACATTCTCCGTCAGATTTGTTTTTTGTCAAAACCTTAATTGGTCATGTCGCTCCTTAGTACCGTTTCTTATCGCTTGTGAATTAAGCTACAAAAACAAATCTGACGGTAAACGGATCCGACGGAGAATGTATCTGTTAAATAAATGATCTGACAGTTAACGAATCTGACGAAAATCGTATCAGCCAAAAAACGTATCCGATGGATATCATGAAATCCTACGTAAATATTGTGATTAATTAATGTATCTACCTCATGTTGTTATTATAATTCGATAATCTTATAATTGTTAGCACAAGCAGTTTCAACACACAGCTAACTAAATTCTAACCCTCTCTTACGCGCTGGTCTTATGCATAAGAGAAGGAAAGAATTTGGCTCGCGTCGTCCAGCGTTATTGCTTCTAGGCATGGGATAAAATAAGAGACTGTAATTTGACTAGACTTGTAATTATATCTCTTCAAAGCTTTAATTTTTTTCCAGAGAGCAATTATTTCATTATTTGCTTCCTATTTGCTTCTCATATAGATACGGTCAAGTGCAAAAATAAGTATCGATTTAATCCTCCCATCGTTATGTACCTATACCTTAATTCGACGACATAAGAGCTATGGGTCATATTTATGAGTAAGTTGTGTGCACCCATATTTTTACACTTGACTGTACATAACTCATATTAGATCTTTGGTGCCATTTCTTGTACTGAAATAAATTGCAAGGACGATACGTGAAAAGCTTAACGCATTTACTGCCGGGAACGCATTTATGCGTTTTCGTGACTTTCGCCTAGTACCTCTGTGATAGTCTGTCAAACATTTGAACGCACATGTGCGTTTGTGGCACCTGAAGTAATTACGAGTCTGACAGCCGGCAGCGAATGCGATAAGATTAAGAGACGAGTATGCATATTATGTTCGTGTGTGCCAATTTTATTTCTTACAAAATATTACGGAAATTATAAGTACTGACAGATCCGTTTATGAAAAATTCTCGAGTGACGTAGGTACACAACTGAAACTGATTATGCGGGCATATATCTATCTGCTTTAATTTGATTAGCTGTAAGCACATTTATTAAGTCTACCACATGTGGTCTGTTGCTTTTCTAGAAAGTTTGTCATGTTGTTACTGTGATTTTAATTTGATATCAAATAAACCGGACCGTGTATGGCGTACTTAAAGTACTAATTGCCTTGATCGCACGTACCTAGCGAACGGGCGAAACAGTAAAATGTTTCTCGGCCGAGACAGTGATGTTGTATTGAAATTCACTAATACTATTTGCTTGTATTTTGTTATGCAATTGGGCCCAGTTCAGTTCTATTGAGACTACCAATGTTTCCCAGTAGCGAAACAGTGCACGTTCAGACCTGCCGAGTGAGCGAGCGAGACAGCGCCTAGTACGTGATCGGCCTAGTAAGTAGAACGGGAGCCGAGCTGTCTCACCGCTTCGTTCGGCCGAGCACTCGGGACTATGTTTATACGTACCGAGTCGTCGGCCGAGAGCACTGTCTCGCCCGTTTACTCGGTACGTGCGATCAAGGCATTACTGTAACTTCGCAATTGATAGCCCATAATCATTATTGTTTCATTGTGTATCTAAGTATCTACATTTCGTCATCGGAAATTAATATTCGAACTGGTATTATTTGAAGTACAACACTAAAGTTTGTTTTATTTCAGAATTATTTAAATGAGTTGTTATGCATACTATAACTTCTTATGTCTTACTTACTGTATTTGTATTACACACAACGGAATTCTTCACGAATTTAAAAAATATTTAATAAGGTACTTTGACAATTTGTAGATACAATTGTAAGTTATAATCAAATTGATCTGATGTTTCTTGATGTTTGTGTTTTTTATAATAATAACAAGCAAAATTGTTAAATTATTGTGTTTTAAATTTTTTATTGTTGATGTATGAAACAACAGAAATTACATTATGCATTGAGGCATACAAAAGTACCATTTTATTAATAGTTTAATTTTTAGTTTTACACGAATGTCTGGGACATTTGAAACTCTAACAATCCAACAGTATTCCTAATGGTACTCTCCATGGCTTTCATGGGTTTGAAATGTTTTAATATTGATATTTTTTTCGAAGCCTCCGGCAATGATTATGTAAGGAACCAAAAATTGCCACAATGTGATCTTAACTAATTTTAAGTGTATTGAATATTTAGATTTTAAATATTGTTATAATAAATGACGTCAGATGGAATTGACGGCGATCTGATTCCGCCTTTGAACCACCGACATTGTGCCATTTTTATCATGTTATGATTGTGTTGAGAAATGATTCAATTAAACTTCAATTTTCAAAAATAAATTGTTTTATTTCTTCATTCCGCAATATTTATTATCTAGAGAGTTTGTATTTTATTATATAGAACATAATTTAGACGCATTACAATACTTCAGTCTTGACATTCAATACAGTTTAACTTTTAACATAATATGAAATAAACTATTTAAATGTCGATTGTTGAATAATACGGCAAGTTTTCCGTTTGTATGCACGTAGGCCAAAACTTATTAACTTCGTATATTCCCAAATATGTATTGAAAACAAAAACTTGAAAAAGTAAATATTGGCTTCAACATTTATTACATTTGGTCTAATAAATATTAATTTTATATTTTTATAGTATAGTTAAACCATATGAACGTAGTTAATCAATCATAATTTTAAAAAACAATTCATGACTTCCAAATAGGCAATCTAATAAAATAAATAAGGAACATATGAACAATGAAAATCCAATAATTGATATTATTGAAATAAGAAACATAAAACATGTAACAAATTATTGAGGTAATTATGGATCATCGGCCACAGTATTTAGATTTAATTGCCATCAAATATATCAAAGTAGACAGTAATATCTCACTATCCTTCCCCGCTCAAATATATCTGATGTGTTGATCACACAAATCATAGTTTTATTTCCTTCATACGAAGAGTATCGAAAACAATTTGTTATGTACAACAAATCAAGACTTACTACAATACTAAGAACTTTACTTTTCGAAACAATACGTTAAATTCCCATTCAATTATTGCAACTAGTATTGGTCAAAATGCGTTAATAAATCATTCACTATCAACAGTCGAACCCGTGATGCTTATTTCCTATAACCCTAAATAAAAATAATAAATTACAATATACTAGTCACGCCACCGCACTTTGCCTATACAGAATACCAAAACAAATCAGTCTTTACAACGGCGCAATCAAACTACTAAAATGATTTAAGCACCTTTGCGCGTTTAGGAATACGCATTTAATTGCGTGATACACTCGAGCGACGCGTTACTTTAACACTAGACGCACGACTTACCTCTCACTCCATCATATAACCGCGTCACTCTCTAATGGATTTCATGATGTCATTAGTAGTTAATTAAGCGCGCACTTTTTAACTCCGATTTAGTGTCCATTCACAGATCTAATTCAATGTTCTAATATACACACGTGGATTATATTATTCGCCTGCCACATGATCTTGAGCATTGCTGTGTGATGGTTCTGCGCTCTGGGCTTCAGCTTCTGTAAAATAGAAACCCATAGTTAATTTTAAGTACAATTTAAAATGTTATTAAATTAATGAATTCCAGGTGCTGCCTGTTAGATAACCCAAAAGTCCCGATTAGTTGAATGTATTAAAATTACAGTGAGACAGACATAATTATTAAAATAACTGCCACGGATTTGTTCGAAACATGTTCGGCATACCACGGCTACTAATATTGTAATGACCCGTGTATCGTACTTTAATATTTAAATCTTATTATTTAATAATTTCGTAGACATCCAACAAATAAATACATTGACTGTAAGTATTGAAATAATGTGTGCGTGTGGACTGAGGGACCACTTGGTTTTTAATGGTTTTAGACAGTTTTAGTAAGTGTAAAATTTAGTAGTAGTAGCGAATTACTTTGTAAATAAATCCTGGAATTCGTAAAGAATTCACTAAAAAGTTATACAGCCAAAGGTGTGGTCCCTCAGTTCACACACTGAACCTTCCACTTCTGGGCAAGTGTTTAATTTGCTGGCTTATTTTGATGTTACAGATTTAGTAAAAACATGTCTAAACGCATTCGTAATGACCGAAACGTAATTTGGCAATGATTATACACTAAAGCAGTCTTCCTTCTTTGGTCCCTGAGAGACCACATAAAATAACTAATAAATCGGTACATTTGTACAAAAAAAATGCATTTTTCTTTGCAAACATTAGTAAAAATCGCAAGGAAGATTATAAAAGTTAAACAAAAGCACAACTATTAATAAATTTCGTCAAATTTATATTTTTTTGTGGTCCCTCAGTTCACACACTACGAATTAATAAAATAATTAAAATATCCTAAAATATAAACATTATGGAAAGGTTTGTCGTACTGAGGTTTAGTTAAAAAGTTTGACTACATTTATATATTTTTTTAACGTGGATTGATGGCGTATAATATAAGATAAATTGCTTTTTAATATTTCCTTAGCAGTGTTTATTAGGGTGTCCACACAATGAAAAGCATTTACTAACGTGAATCATTTTTAAATGCAACTTTTTATATTTGCTTACTAACATTAAATGGACCAAGGAAAAACTGCATACAGCAAATTATGCATGCCAAGTTCTTCCTGCTCTTTTTCAAGCATTTCATTGACACTGTTGAATGGCTAAAATGTCCAACTATTTTCCTACAAGTTGTAATGACTTCCTTCACATATTCGCGTTCAAACAAACCATGTTCTAAAACCAACTGCAATGTGTGCGCATTACAACATATATGAACAAACTGACTCCCTGTCATTAAATTATCACATAGTTCATTCACTGCATATATCATATTCCGTGCGTTATCAATAACAATTGCTATTACTCTTTGTAGTATTTCCCAGTTCAATATAGCCATTTTTATGTTCTCAGCAATATTCACACCCGAATGATTCTCTCCTTGGAAAGGCATGCCTTCTAAACAGTAGGACTTCGGATTGAAGGATTTATCTAGCCCATGCGCAGTAAAGCTAATAAAATCATTCAAATGGGATGATGCACTACTCGTCCATATATCGCTTGTCAATGTGATGTAGGTAAATGGTTTTCATTGTGTGGACACCCTAATAAACACTCTGCTAAGGAAATATTAAAAAGCAATTTATCTTATATTATACGCCATCAATCCACGTTAAAAAAATATATATATGTAGTCAAACTTTTTAAATAAATCTCAGTACGACAAACCTTTCCATAATGTTTATATTTTAGGATATTTTAATTATTTTATTAATTCATAGTGTGTGAACTGAGGGACCACAAACAAATATAAATTTGCCTATTACACAGCAATAACAAACCAAACACATCAATTCAAGTTAATTTGCCGCCTTTTTATTCTTTAAACATAATACGCAGGGCAAGTATATTCGAGCTACATGTTTTACCGCACCAAATCTGATACCATATACTTAGTTTGTTTTTAATTTCGTAATTTTGCTTACAGAATCTAAAATGTAGTTTTGGCTGTATGCAGTTTTTCCTTGGTCCATTTAATGTTAGTAAGCAAATATAAAAAGTTGAATTTAAAAATGATTCACGTTAGTAAATGCTTTTCATTGCGTGGACACCCTAATAAACACTGCTAAGGAAATATTAAAAAGCAATTTATCTTATATTATACGCCATCAATCCACGTTAAAAAAATATATAAATGTAGTCAAACTTTTTAACTAAACCTCAGTACGACAAACCTTTCCATAATGTTTATATTTTAGGATATTTTAATTATTTTATTAATTCATAGTGTGTGAACTGAGGGACCACAAAAAAATATAAATTTGACGAAATTTATTAATAGTTGTGCTTTTGTTTAACTTTTATAATCTTCCTTGCGATTTTTACTAATGTTTGCAAAGAAAAATGCATTTTCTTTTTGTACAAATGTGCCGATTTATTAGTTATTTTATGTGGTCTCTCAGGGACCAAAGAAGGAAGACTGCTTTAGTGTATAATCATTGCCAAATTACGTTTCGGTCATTACGAATGCGTTTAGACATGTTTTTACTAAATCTGTAACATCAAAATAAGCCAGCAAATTAAACACTTGCCCAGAAGTGGAAGGTTCAGTGTGTGAACTGAGGGACCACACCTTTGGCTGTATAACTTTTTAGTGAATTTTTTACGAATTCCAAGATTTATTTACAAAGTAATTCGCTACTACTACTAAATTTTACACTTACTAAAACTGTCTAAAACCATTAAAAACCAAGTGGTCCCTCAGTCCACACGCACACGAAATAATTAGTCACCAACAACACAACAGCGATACTCGTGCACAGTAAGCTTTAAATGAGTTAATCAACTCACCACTACGTACGAGCTACGTCTACAAGACTAAATTATTTTTGAAGTAGCTGAAACAATGTGAAAGATACTCATAGTTTCACGGTAAATTTCAAAGGCCACAAAATTACAACACAAGCGCAAACCCAAATAATAAAACTCGCTAAAGTCTACTGTCCACGTTCAACATACGTACGTATACATTAACTATAATTTTCAAACTAATTTATCTGACTTTAGATAATCAAGCAGCATTACTTCATGCCTTGTTTCAAGCTTTAGCACACTAGTCTGTTCTTAAATACATTTAAAAAAGCTCGTTTCTCTAATCCATATGAAAACTTAAAAGTAATCTTAATGCGCCGAAGTAGAGTTAATTTAATAAGATTATCGATTTTGAGATGACTTTTTTTCAAAGTTGGAACGATATGAGTTGTTTGCGAGAAAAAGAAAACACAGCGCGCCAGACCCCACAAGAGTTCAAGCAAAACCGTGTCTTGGGGTATGCCAAGGCCTTTGGATACCAAAGAATATGGAAAGTATTAAGTGAATGTCATTGACAGCAAAAAAGCAATTATTTTCGTGTAAACGTGTGATCTTGTTTATCCGTAGGTTCACGGTGGATGCAAGCAGCTTCCAACCGTACTGATTGGATTGAGTATCAATGAGGGAGGCCTATTATGTCCAGCAGTGGACGCCCTACTGCTGAAATGATGATGATGGTGTGATCTTACTTCCAGGGGTCCTTGAACTCTATAAAGTCTTTCCCATAAAGGGCACGGTGCCCTTGTGGAAAAGACTATAGAGTTCAACATAATTATTACAATTACAGAAATATATAACGTGTATAGATATGTAAAAAATCGTAACTTACCAGCGATAGCTCTATCGACTTTTAACTTGTCTCTGACGATGTAGATGGACGTCAGCAGGAAGAATATGCCTCCGATGACTTCCACATAGCAAGTAACGAAGAGGGCATACTGTAGCGCCCTGAACTGCACGCTTTGACTGGGCGCGTCGAGGGGATCCGTCCTCAGTGACTTTTTCAATGATTCCGATATCTGTAATTACATTTTGTATCGATAATATTTTTTTAGATAAGAATTTTTCGTAATGCGCGACCCATTCATAATGTGGAATGAAACGTTGTCATCGTTAGGCGGTGATTGCGACTGGCAATGATATTAAAACAGCATTCCTATAATATCTAATTGGCCATCACTCGACCATTCAATTAAAACTGCGTATATTAAAACTTGTCATCTTTAGTCAATAACGAACAATTGCAAACAATGTAGAACAATGCACTTAACGCTGCCACCGTTTCTAACATTAAGGGGCTGTTTCACCACCCATTGATTAATTTTAACTGACGGATAAATGTGATGCCGTCTCCGTCTATTCGAACAAAACAAACAGAGACGGCATCACATTTATCCGTCAAATAAATTTGATCAATGGATGGTGAAACAGGGGGTAAATAAAGCATACTTATACTTAATGCAAAAGATTCAGGAAACTTACCACTCCTACTAAATATGGACTACCAGCATCACCAAGCATGTGTGATATCAAAATTTGGAAAGCTTCTGCAGTAGAGCGTCGAGGTGGGACCACCACATACTGTAAGAAAAAAAGACATAAGTAATTTCTTTCACATGGAAAAGATGCCAGATAAATAACAAACTACTCCTCTAAAAGCAAAGCCAAAACTCACTACTAACTAATCAAGGCTAAAAGACAACGAATTGTCTTTTTATACATACGCAAAAACTATATAACTACTATACATATATGTACTTAAATGGGGTAGATGACACCATAAAACAATTATTCTAAGACGTGACTCTAGTAAACGAGCACTTTATTTTAGTTCTAATACCAGATTAATTTCAATTAACTGCAAAAGTAGATTTTTAGTTGTTTTAAACTGAATATTTTATAATCGAATAATCTAATCTAATCTAATACCTTTAAACGAACAATACTTTTATATATAATCAGAATCTCAGAAACGGCTCCAACGACTTTGATGAAATTTAGTATGTCGGGGTTTTCGGGGATGAAAAATTGATCTAGCTTGGTCTTATCTCTGGGAAAACGCTTGGTATAGAGTTTCAGCCCGAGCTCGCCCAGGTACTAATCATTAATACTCCATTGACATTTTCAAATGTGACGTCATAAATAGCTAATTAGCTAGAGAATCGTTCTTTTGACGACCCATAACAAGTACGTCAGTTGATTGGTGGTGTCATATTCATATCATCATAATCCCAAGAATATTAAATAAAAAACTTAATATTCTTGCATAATCCCCAACAAAGATGTAAAATGACAGTCGTAAGTTTTTTTAGCTTTGTATTTTGATAACAGCGCCATCTATGTTGTACTGCCAATATTACTTATTAATGAAACATGCTAAAACTTTGCAAGCTGTTCACTTAGTACGAACGTTGGCCAATAGATGTCGCTACTAAACTAAATGAAATGAAATCAGTCCACCCTACCCAGTTTACTCCAAAAAATATTCCAATGAGAAAATTTGTTTAAAACGTTTACTAGTTGATATGGTTTCAGTAGATCACAACCGGGCAACAGTGAGCCGGTCGCGGCCGTAAAGATTTTAATTAATGAGTGACTGAATTCAATTTCCATGCATGCAAAACCAAGCTCCATATAGAGAAATACACATATAAACATAAAAATAAAATAAACAGATTTACATCATGCACCCAAATAACCGCTAAAACGTAAACTAATCTAAACACAACGAAAAAAGAAACTTCCAATTGAGATCGTCCCCGTCCACCACTACTAGTGCGGCGAACGAGCAGTCACGCGGAAGCCATCTTACCATTGACATATCGGCCACTATTGCCCAGTTGAGATTCAAGAAGAGCTCCCCGATGAACATAGAGATGAAGGGTCCGTAGAAATATTGTTCGGCGAGGACCATGCCTAGCGTCATGGCGGGGGCGGAGACTAGTAGGCCGACGCCGCATATGACGGCGTGAGAGCGCGGGTAGCGTTTGATGAGCGCGGCCCCGAGCCAAGCGCCCATCGGCACGCCGATCAGCCCCGATGTCATCGTGATCCCGCCGAAGATTAGCGAAACCCTTCGTGCAATATCGCGAGAGTCAACACATGCTTTTTAATATAGAAAGGCGTTAACTGCCCCTTGTGTGCTTGGGAGTACGGTAAATATTTTTACGACTAAGTATTCAATATAAAGCATACTTAATTTTGTGCGTATCAGAATCAAGAATTAACCGGTTGGCGTTGCGGTAAAGGTTTTAAATTTAAGCAAACTATAGCAAATCAAAATTGTACCAGTAAAATATTACGACCGGCGGCAGCGGCGAGCGTTTTATCAGTTCATTGCGTGTGCTGCTAGATAATCGCTGTGCAGCGAGCGTCTCGGCCGCGCAATGATCGGAGAAATCGCTCGCCACTGCCGCCGTTTTTCGAAGTCGTGGCCGGGCCATTAGGCCGGCGCAGACCAGATGCATGAGCGTATCACGTCACGTATACGCACCAGTTGCAATAAATTAAACTGTAAGAAAGATGGCAAACTAGATGCGTGCACATAGTGTACCATCTTTCTTACAGTTTCATTCATTACAACTGGTGAGTGACATGCACACGCATCTGGTCTGCACCGGCCTCTAGCAATGAAGACATGTAGTGAAAAAATGCGCTTAGTCGCAAAAATATTATACGATTAATCATCACGCAGCTTTTAAACACAATATAGTATATTGATCAATTAAACTCAATCGATGTAACTTAACTACAACATTTGTGTTTAAAAGCCCTGCAATGTATAAACAATTCGATAGTCGGATATCAATAGTTATACCTACATCCATGCTATCATATAAGCTTGTATCAAAATGAAATACAAAATAATATTTATATTTGCTTTAGTCACAATCGTATGAAACATCTTGATAATATATTTAAACCATATTGTATAAGCAGCATTCTGTCAGCGCCATGGGATGATGCGAGTTAATTATGATATCTCATTGGAATATTTTCTTTAACGTAAACGAGCGGGTGGACGATTTCTGCTTTAAATGCTTGCACCATACGAAGCTTAGAGCACCGCATGCGATGTACAGAACCAAGTACATAACGAAGTACAAGTAGGTACAAGTTCCACCTATGCACATTGTGAGATTAAGTATCAAGTTACAAACGAAAACACGGATATAAGAAGATATTTTTTGTTTTGTACTTCAATATGCAATTGGACCATGCAAACATTGAATGGCTGTCCTGCTGCGATTAAAATCTCTTGGAAACAAATTAACTACAGCACATTTAGCGGGAATCCAAGATAACGATTACTAACGAGTAACCACAGGCCGTATTGTCTAACGCGCGAGTGCTCGCGATCACACTCATCATCTCACATCATATCACAGAATGAAGTGGTAAAAACGATTTTGATTCGGAGTGCGTTAGACAAAAAGGCCTCTGATTATTTTATCCCCGCTGGGACCGTGGACCCGAGACATCCTTGACAACAAGCAAGTATGCACTTGGATAAAAAAACTCTTTAGATCATGTTGCAGCCGTAGCAGAACAGCCACGGTTAAAGTCAGAAAACGCTCACCAGTACAATATCAGCCACGATGGACCACGTCAGATTGAGTGTGACCATCCCGAGGAACATGAGGATGTAGGTTATGACCTCGTGTACGTTGACACAGATGAGGGCCAAGTACACGAGCGGGGACGAGGCCAGGAGGGCGAACCCGCAGATGAGAGGGTCGCAGTCTTCGAAGCGAGAGCGCAGCCGCTGCGCTAGCGCCGAGCCGAGCGGCACGCCGATCGCGCCCGCGAACATTCCGACTAGGCCGAATTTGTACGACACACTGCCGCGTCGTACGTTATGTTATACTTCGTTTAGTTTAGCATTAGAAAAAGAGTAAACGATCTTGACGAGTATTTTAATGAAAAAACGCTTTTAAAAAATGGTAACTATTACTTATGAAACCAAAAGAATGTAAATTACCATGTCCATGCTATGCTAATTGTAACATGTTCGCTGTAACTTATTTTTCAAAAATGCTTTTCAGTGTAAAGACAAGTCAAGATTGCTTACCTTCTTTCTAATGATAGAATAAATGAAGTATTTATTGTTACTATCACTTTGGGAAAAGTAAGGTTAAAGTTTTCGCCGATTACCACTTTCGATAAAATATAGGCGTCTCAGTCTTATTCTTATGTCACCAAGATGCATAAACTAGTAATTTTGTTCTCAAAAATGTTCTTCAAACTAAAGTACCTTCGGATGATTTCTAAGAATATGATAATTGATAATAATTAGCTCCAAAAATGAAATTGCTTTCAATATGCATGACAAAATGTAGTGCTAAAATGTATCTGCGATAAGGTAAAGTGCTAACTAGAGCGCAACGTGGACTGTGTGCAGTTCCATTAGCGATAACCCCAGCCAGGTTACAATCATGAAAGTATAATGATAACAGTGACTTAAATCACGCACTCACAAGGAACATCCTTTGCGATAATCTTGAGAGCTAGAAATGTTTTTTTTTTAACCTCGTCCTTATGTAGACAACGACATAAACTACTTCAATCGTGTCGTGTGGTGTCTATTAACAACTTTAGATTGTCTAAAATCGTTTACTTATTCAAAAGGAAGACTTTGGGACCGTAAATATAAGTTTCCATGTTCCAATACAAATTTTTTTTATAATAATTTATTCCATATGTCTCAGCAAACTAACCAACCCGTGAAGAACCTGAGCGTATGCCGCTCCAAAGTCTAACGGACAAATCACGAACCATCTGAGCAACTTTACACACAACCATTTAATAGCCAAGCAAAAGAGGCCGTTCAAGTCACATTGCGGTAGCAAATAATGGTCAATTACTAGCATCTGTGTTTTCTCATTTGCATGGATATAAAAATAACTGTGTACAAAGAAACTTAGACAAACACGACGTTGACAAAAACAAACATGCCAACAGATTATAAAATATGTAATTACGAGTGGGGAGAAACGCCACTGCGGCAGACGCCGCGCATACTTAGTTTTATCGTATCACCAACGTGAGTTAGTTACTTTTTTCCAATGATATGTGCGAAGCGTCCGCCTCAGAAGGCTTTCGTTTAGATTCATGGTAAATTTGACGTAACTCACCTCTCAATGGTAATGTCGACATCAGGCTGCAAAGTAAGTCCGAGGAAGATGAACTGCGGACCCCACCACGCGAGTGCGCCTGTCACGAACGCGACGCAAGTAAAAGCTAGCGTTGACAGCATGAATGAGGGGCTGTAAAATAGAAAACAATGGCAATATAGTACGAAGCTTTCACTGCAAACCTTACCCATTAAGTAAGGTGTCAGGAAAGAAGTTGGTTTTCCATCACAAATATCGATATATTTTGTTGCCGTGGTCTTTTCATTTGCTTCCGTTGTAATACATTGCGAAGCCGTAAAGGCAACGAGTTTGAAGTGGTCAATCGAGCGCCGCAATGTAATGCAACTCACACGATATCTCTAGCAGGTCTAAATTAGGCTTAACACTATATTTTTGTAAACAGCTCCAGAACACTTACTTTTTAACCAAAGAGCGTATATCATCCTTATAAGACGTAGCCTTGATCTGGCTGTCCTCTGCCTGGCCTCTCTCTGGGTCCTGCATGACCCATGCGATGAGGGCCACAGCCACGGCCCCCAGGAACGGGGTCACTCGGAGCCCCCATCGCCAGTTGCCGGCCGCCGCGCCCGCTACCGACCCCACTATGTAGCCGAGACCACTGGAAATGTTAGGGTTTCACAATTACACAAAGTGTAGTTATAAACATCTAAACAAACAGAGCGTAGGGTTTTTAGGTGTGCAAGCGTTTTATCCATACGCGAAATCATGCGCTTCATAAATTTCCATTTTTAAAATAAGAGTAATTTGTTACTTTATCGTTAAACATCGTCGTCTGATAGTTTGTAGGGTTATAAATTAATTACGTGGTTCAAAATCAGATACTGTTAGTATTTTTCACCTGCAATATTTTCTGATATCATTATTGATGTGATAGTCGGCAAAAATCGTAGTCACAATCGATGTTATCGAATAACACAAATAAAACATCGTTAATATACATATTTGTATTGATGTCTTATTTTATTATAAATAAGAACTCTGCTCCCATTCATATCTTCCTATTAATAAGTCGACCTCTCACGGACTGATATGCGGTTAAAACTCATAGGCACTGACTGAACGTTTATTTATAAGCACGTTCAAGAGGGTTACTAACAGTTTTTCATATGTCTCTCTCTTTCCAACTAGTAAGTTACTGCCATTATGTGAGTGAAGAATGCATTATTTATGTACACCATTTACACGGGTTCAACAAGTATAAGGGCGAAAGATGGACAATCATAAAAAGAGTAACAGAAAAGACCAAGATTTATCAAATATGTATAGCAATTGATATTGATATCGTACGATAAAGTCTTGATAAGAATCGCACACCTTCAACAAAGTCTACAATTATGGACTCAAATATGGTCTGTCCAACTATACTGTGCACATATAAAGCAAGTGCGGTAATCGCATGATCACCCTCTAATACCTATCACTTCACTTGGCACAGCCAACCGTATGCTAGCAATAAGCCCTTATCTACATACCTACAGACGCTTTCGCAACGGCAAGGGCAAAGCAAACATCGCCAAACTGAGGCATGATAGATAACATAAATAAATAAAACAAAAATAGATCTCACGTAGCAACTGATATTGCCCGTTATAATATTAATCTCACTTGGATCGAATTCATGTTTACAAGTGTTGATTTTGATTCACACTGAGGCGTAGTAAACCTTAAATAAAGCTTAAATATTTGCAATTTCACTGGACTGGGTTCAAATATAATATGTATATATTACACCGATGGGCATGGTTAAAAAACTGATCAGTTAGTTTTCAGCAAGAATAGTGAAACTTTCTCGGTTGCCACAATCCCCAAGTACATACAGATACCAATTTTTTTATTGTTATAAATTTTAAATTTACTTTAAACGGGGCATAGTCGAAGCATTCACGAGATTAAACATTCAAAAATTAGCGCGACACTTCTGTAGGTATTTGAGAAGGAATGCGGAAACGGAAAACAAAGAATATACGTTTTACCGAAATATATTAATGATAGTTTACCTGCCAACAGGTATGGCGAAGTAGAAAAAGGCAAGCATCTTGGACCGTACGTTGCCGACGAACAGGTCGCTGATGATGGTCGGGGCGATGGTGGAATAAGACGCCTCCCCGATACCGACCAGGCCGCGGAAGAACGCAAACAGGGTAAAATTCTGGAAAAGATGAAATTTTATAATCAATCATATAGATAAAATTCAATATTTGAGGATAACTTTGCACATGAACACCGAAGTATAATCTATATAAATAAAAAATAATCGCCAAATATGTTGCTAAGCGCTAAACTCCAGAAACACTGCACCATATGAAAACAAAAACTTCAGCTTTAGCGGGGGCAAAGCCGCGGGCATTAGCCAGTACTTACTAAAATTCTAAAAATAAAAATAAAATAATTTAACTAACTCAAACTTGATGATTCAACAAACATAACTTTTAAATTTTGAGTTATGCGCTAAAAAACATTTTATTGAATCACAGATTAATTTGTAGGAGGAATAAAAAAATGCGTTCAAGTGTCTCATGTAAAGCCAGTTTTACAGATTGAAATAAAAGTAAAAAAAAAATTGCCGTACAATCTGCATCCATCTATGCTTAAGTATAGGTACTCAGAGGTTTAACACTTCCAATGTGCACGAAAAGTATTAAAAGCCAAGTGCTATATTGCAGCACTCAATCCATATGTATAAAAACTTAACATGAAATGATACAGCAAGTTTTTATAAATAAAAAAGGAACAATTTACCATCGGTGTAAAAACTCATGTCCATGCAATAAATCATTTGAATTTGAGTTAAATTATTACGTGAAATAAAGAAAAAATACTTACACCTATAAATGAACCAAAAAAGGTTGTTAAACTCCAGAGAGCAACCCCAAACGCCATGATGGTTCTTCTAGAGTACCTATCTCCAAGGTACCCAAAAATTGGTGCAAAAACCATATACGCCACCACGAATACTGTCTGCAACAAGCCGGCCTTGTCATCGCCGATTTCAAACTCTTTTTTGACATCGCCTAGGACACCTGAAAAAATAAAAAATACATACATTTAATATGTTAACATAAAGCTTGAGAGAGACACAAAATGGGGCGTCTCTAATCCTAGCAAGCCTAAATAACACCGACGCTTCTCTGAAGCGTGCAGTGAACAAGTGTAGCAACAATTTGTTTCACGGTTCGTCCCCACAAGGAGCATTCGTGTGTAATGGACTTCTGTCATTTTCATCTGTTCACTAGACGCGAACAATCCAGGAGGGTCTTTGCTTCAAAAGATACATGAAATACCTAAACCACAATGCTGTCCTACTTTTATTTTATTGAGCAGGTATATACGTATAAAAAATGGTGTCATAATTCCTTGGTGAGATCATAGTAACTCGACACGCCTGTCGCGTGACATCGCTGTTTTTGGGTGCTATCTCCCTAGTTGGATTAAGTTGCCCCCATTTGTTACCAAATCGATAAATTGTTTACTCAAAATAAAATATGATCCAAGTGTACGTGGTTTTGAAGTAAATGTGTTTGATAGTTTTTAACTAGTAGATTATGTAGTACCTACACAAACTAAGCGAATTTATAAATTATATTCTACTTAAAACAACACAAAACTCTTAAAAGTCGAGCATACAAGCGCCAAGCAACCTATAAAAAACAACTATGAGCAAAATTTGTCCTTGTAGAGTTGACTGGCCGGATGCGTGGCCAATGGTACAAAATAGAGTTTGAGAAACCGGAACTCGGAACTCTTGATACTCTTCGGAAAAATCATATTTACAGTTTGATTTTGTGAAAAAAAAGGTGTCAGTAATCTCTACATAAATACCTATATCTATCAACGGAAGGGAGTGGTTTGCAAAACATACACAAATACGTTATGAGTATGACTGATAAACTCAAGTAACCTAACGAACGTACCAAAGAGAAGTCTAAAACACTTGAAATGAAAAAAAATAAAGCTGTCTTACGAACTGTATATATTATCCACAAAGCAGCCGAAAACGGGTGAGTTCTAGTTATAGTTATTTACTAAGATTAAGTTTATTCACGCTAAAATTGGAACAAGTTACTATATAAGGACTCGCTATAAAAAAAATAAGACTAATACTACTCTCTTTTAAATTATGTACTTTCAAAAGTTTCAAATTATCGTAACGAGCCATCAATAATAGGTACTTCATCATTCATCACCATTGCTCTACGGTGCTTAGAAAGTTTTGAACCCAGTAATTAAACGAACAATACGATAATTTTTAAACAACATAAATTAAGACATCATGTATATTTAGCTTAGTGACTGGTATTAAAAGCCTCAATATTTTTATGTTCATGTAACCATCGCTGATTCTTAATGATGATTTTAATTGATTTTTGGATTAATCCAAACTCCCGGTTTTGATCCACAATGCTTGTGAACCAGAATACAGACACTTCAATAAATCATTTATTTTATAGCTCCATCCCTATTGTTTGCTTCACCTTTATTTGTTAAAGCCCCAGCTTGTATCCAGTTGACGATTGCTTTTATTAGTTTGTTCTCACAGATAGCACTTTATTTATGGAATGAATCTCATGCATGAAAGAAACCACTTCTGATAAATGACAAAAGACTGTACTGCAACTTTTATGTCATAAAAAGTATAAAAAATATACACAATTTACTATAGCTTGATTATGGTTAACTACTCAAATCTTTTTAATATACAGGTAGTCCAATTATAGAGTCAAGAATATAATAATTACGCTTAAATCGCTTAATTGAAGATCCAATTTTTTCCTAAGCGGCGAGGTTAATAATTAAAGGTGCATAATGATAATTGAAGCAAATTATTTCTACCTTTATTCTAGAACTGTAAATCGATGGTGTTTTTAATATCGCAAATGGAATACGAGAAAGGGGCCTGATTGTGCTATGAGATCAAGCGATTGCATCAAAAGCGGTGGCGCGATCCGATGACGTGAGGCTATTTTCACGGTCAGATCACGGTCGGGCAAACGATCATTTGAAACCGGCATACATGTAGGACTGTAGGTATATGCAAACTACGTGATCCTCAATCTTTCCTTCCATGCGTGGAATGTCCTAACCAAACAAACCAACAACACGTCAGCAAACACCAGAGACGGGTTGTATTCTTAGAGAGTCTGACGATCACTAAAAGCTAATTTAACTGATGCATTTATTATAACTATCAATATAAGAAAAAAAAACCCTGAGAGAACGAAAAGCTTCATGTGTAAGGGAATGAATGAAGGTGAAAGTACAATATTATGCAAAATTGATTTTGCACTTGTTCAATAGAAAGTCAATTCTATGGTAAGCGTCCGATTGGTTTACTGATGATAAAGTACCGATAATATGTACAGGGTTATTTTTAATTCACTAGCATCCTTTTAACCCTAAACTCCTACCACTTAAACAAATGTTTTTTGTTTTACAGCTTTTGTCATAACTTAATATTTTTGGTGTAATAGCGTTTTGAAAATTTGAGATTTCCTCTTATTTTTACGATACTCTATGTATTTGTATGGGAAAAAAAGTGCTTCATTTTAAAAAGTCGTAAAACAAAAAATATTTGTTTGAGTGATAGGAATTCAGGGTTAAGAGGATGCCAGTGAATTACAAATAACCCTGTATAATTGTTTAACTTTATCTTTTCGAAAATACCCATGTCAAAGTTCCTTAGTGTCAAGTCAAGTCAGAAAAATGATTAGTGATAAGTAGCCCACGAATAATAATAATTATTCGTAGCGTATACCTAATCTTCGCGACGCCTGTGAAATTTAAGATGATCTAATTTTAACTACCCCTGATATACGAGCGTTAAAAATGTAGTTGAAAATGTTTTATTTATGGTTCAGTCAGACAGTAGGTAATTTAAGTTTTCGATGCCTTACTTATCGTTATTAATTAAGACTATAGACATTTGATAGTAGATAACAATGTTTGTAATGGAAAAATCGCCGTCAGCTGATTTATTCGCGTTATTATGATGACATATCAAGGTTTGTTTGGTTAATCGTAAAGATTTCTCATTCAAGCCTACTCCACTCTAGAGCATTACTCATCGTTTTGTTTAGTCGTCATGATAAAATAATAAAGATTTAGTGCTGCGACCTTCATTTCAGTGACGGGCGTTCGGTGGCGTGGTGTACTACGTCACTGCCAGATTAGCATCGGGGTATGAAACACTCGTGGCGGCAGCACTAGCGCGCCGCCACGCCGGCAGGCACGCGCAGACGCAAACGTGCATCACGCCATCACCGCGGCCCAATCAGCGGCGAGGTGATTTGCCGCACGAGTCCTCAACAGTCGAAACGTTTCACAGCCCAGCGACTCGTAACGGCGGCACGGCAACATGTGACTATGATCATACAATGACGAAATAGGTGTACTACATTTTGTAAAACGTCGCTGACCTTCATCAATATGCAGTAAAATAAAACACGTCTCAAAACTAGTGCTGACGACCTGGTAAACTAATGAAATGATGTGTTGAATAACATAGCAGAATTAGCAAATAAATATCCGGATGAAGGAAGGGGGGGTGATAGAAATAGCCCTAAACATGAGGGATGAAGGGTCATTAATAAAGTGTCAATCACAGACATGTAATGGGATTTCCACAGGGGCAATGAAAGCATCGTTGGAAAATGGGATGAATGAGCAGAGTTTCATTTCCGGCAAATGGGGCCGTGGTTGCTGTGCTGCAGATGACATATCGCTCCGGGGGCTTACTTTACTAGCGAGTGATTAAACGAGGGCCACAAATATTGCGAATTTGTCGATTGACAATCAATACAATAATAAAAAAACTAGGTAATAGGAGTAATTAAACCACTCCCAAACGTGACGCAAATGTCAAACGGACCTCACAACTAGGCTGTCACAAAAACTCGCATTATACTAAAACACGTGATAGTAGTTTTATTTTGATTAAAGGAAGAAAATTGAATATTAAATGCAAATAGGTCGCTTGGAATCTAAATATTCATTTCGAATAGACAATATCTTATTTCTATAAAGGTGTTGTCGGGAGAAATGTTCAAACGCAATTTGACGAAATTGTTACTGACATAGTGTTTTTATAGTGTCAAGGCCTACTTAAATTATAGACAATATTGTTGACATATATTTCAAACTAAATACAAACTGAAATATAGATGCACAGAAAAAACCCCAGAAAAAAGACCAATGCTGGGAATCGAACCCAGGTCCTCAGCGATCAAAAAAAATGAAAAATGAAGTTGAAGAAAATAAAAAAATAAATAGAAAAAGATACTTCATACTTAACTTGTAATATTGTTGACATTATTTTTGGACATTTATTATTATTATTATTTATTTTAATTAAATTTTAAAATTACCTTTAGCTTCTTTAATAAAATATTTGTACGCTTGCTTGCAAGCTTATAATTATAATAACTTACAATTATGATAAGACCAATGTATTTTTTACTGTATTATTACAAATAAAGTTAATTTGAATTTGAATTTGAATTTATAACCAGTCATAATCAAAGAAAACTTCAAAAGATTTGAAAGGCAGTAGACTTTGCAGATTTGATTTGAGTAAACTTTCAAATACAGTAGAATTCAAATACAGTAGAAATTATATAAACTTGACTGCAACAATTACTACACTAGAAGGTATCTCAAGATGAATGGTTCTTTATTTTTTTTTAAGTGGAATGAAGGTCTGTTATTCAATACATGGTCATAAATTACACAAATATCTGCAAATAAATAAACCAGTAACTCTATAGTGCTATATTATAGCACTGGTCGGGGTGGTTAATGATAATGATTTAACTTCAATACGAGAAAGTGACGAAGGTAATCGGTGTTTCCGAGTTGTGTTGTTTATCATGATAGGTATGATAAACTGGTTAATCAATGTGTGATAATCTCATAAAATTGAACAAATGGTACATTTTGAATTATTAAGTGACAGACGGTTGAAATAGCATCTCTTATAGGTCAGAAAATAATTGAAAACAATTCTGATGTTGCCTCAAAAATACTGGATCACCCTATTTGACAAGCAATTTCATCAATCACAGCTCAAGTGTTCATTAAATTTATGACTAAATTTTCATCAATTAAACATTGCGTCATGTCACATTTAAGACATGAAGTGAAATAAAAAGTTATGTATATAAAATGTTTACTCTTTGTATTTTATCCAGAGATTAATAATGTATACACACATAGCGTTTTACTTAGAATTTAGACCATTGCATTTGGCTCGTGTCGATTTTGTGAAACATTAATACGTGATGACTACCGGGTAATGCAACTGTGTTGAGAGTTTTCATTATTTCCGTTATGCCAATATTATGTAGCTATTGTGTAATACGACGCTAACTACCAATACCGGGAATGTAGTTACTTTAGCTTTGCATGCGGATCCACTTTCACGGAACGACGCGAACATTTTTCTTTGGAAAATGATTTCTTCATTCCCTTTCGCTGACAAGACGTCGTATCAGCGAAACGACTGTTTCATACACGTTATTTGGACTACTATTACTTACTACTGTATTACTCAACATCCCTAATCTACATACGAGGGGCGTTCAATATAAAGTGAGAATGAGATGCAAACTCTTTTAATATTACGAAATTAAATACTGGCCGGTAAAGCTAATCTATCTAGCTGATTGCTATGAAAAAAAAAACTAACTGTCTTTTGTTTAAAAAAATATCCGGTAATTTCTTTGCAATGCTATTGAGTACGTTAGCGAAAATGGAGAAAATTGAACTGCGTGCCGTTATCAAATACTTGTATTTGAAAAATGTTTCTACGGACCAAGTCAATTTGGATTTGCGGGACACTTTAGGGTCTAATGCTCCTCCGTATTCGACAGTCGCACGTTGGTGCGCCGAATTTAGACGTGGAAGAACATCGACAATGGACGACCCCCGCTCCGGACGCCCTACTACAGCAGTAACTGAAGAAATTGTGAAAAAAGTCGAAAACTCAGTTTTGGCGGATCGTCGTGTCACAGTTCGTTTTATTGCTGAAAATGTAAAGATTTCAACGGGGAGCGTGCATAATATTTTACATGAACGCTTGAGTATGAAAAAGGTATCTGCGCGTTGGGTACCAAGAATGCTTACTGACACGCAAAAACAAACTAGACTAGAGATTTGTCAAGAAGCTTTGACCCTGATGCAGCAAGACCGGGAACTTATTTTGGCGCGATTTATAACAATGGACGAAACATGGCTCCATCATTACGACCCTGAAACGAAACTGCACTCTATGACATGGAAAAGGCCATCATCTCCAACTGCGAAGAAATTCAAGGTGAGCCCATCTGCCGGTAAGATCATGGGCTCTGTTTTTTGGGATGGTAAAGGGGTATTAATGATTGAGTATCTCGAGCACGGAGCCACTATTACGGGCACTTTATACGCCAAACAAATAGCAACATTGCGCAATGAAATCCGCGAAAAACGGCGAGGTAAACTCTCGAAAGTTGTGCTGTTCCACCAGGACAATGCCCCGGCACACAAGTCCGCCGTTGCAATGGCTGCAACTCGTGATGCTGGGTTCGATATCCTTAAGCATCCTCCGTATTCACCAGATCTCGGTCCCAGTGATTTCTACCTATTTCCGAGATTGAAACAATACCTGAGAGGCCAGAAATTTGAAGACGACGACGCGGTAGTCGCTGCAGTACAAGATTTTTTAAGTACTCAAGATGAGACCTTTTTTAAAAATGGAATTTTAAGTTTAGAAAAAAGATATACTATGTGTATTATGCTAAAAGGTGACTATGTCGAAAAATAAAATGACATTTAGTAAAAGTTGTTTATTACATACTCATTCTCACTTTTTATTGAACGCCCCTAGTATATATACAAATACATAATATCATGTTTTCTTTCACCAGTAGATTCACTTAAAACTTTTCCTAAACTTTTATTAAAACTTTACGTGCGCATGATTTTTGTTGTAAGATATTCTCAGGTGCCGAGCAAAATCAAATCACCACCAAGATTTTCTAATTAAAAGTATACGATACCGATTAGTGTCATTTTTTCAAAGGATTCCGTTATACCCGGGACGAAAAAGCACATACATATAGTAAAACGTCTATCATAGTATCCAAACATATTTTTGCACTAAATATACAATAAAGAAACCAAAATGTAAATTACGCCGGTACAGGATAAGCAGAGCGGTTCCGCATTCTATCTATTCAATGTAACAACAAAGTAACGTGTGATACCTACCTTTGTAATTTCATATTTTCCTGTGTGGCGTGATTCCGTTTTTATTATAAATAGGGAATAAGTTGCAAAACACCAATGTATCTCAGGAAGGAAAATTTATATGTACCTAGAATACAGGATGTTTCAAAAATCCCGTACGATCCGAAACCCAGTGACAGTACTCATGAAACTGAACAACTTTTCCCACGGAACATGGGTCGGAATATGAAATAAAATATTGGTCTCTTCATACTAACTCTGTTAGCTGATCGGATGTTTTGTATGGACATCCAATTTTTTTTTTACACGCTTTATATTAGCTTCACCTGTATGTTTGTATGTATGTTTGTATGTTTGTTTGTAACCGACTCCTTAGGGCGCGATTTTGACCCACTTCCCGGTTTCCAATTGAGCTGAAATTTTGCACATATGTGTAAATTGGATGACAATGCAATATTATTGTAACATGGAGCTGATCTGATGATGGAGCTGGATGGTGGCCATAGGAACTATGTAATAAAACAACACAATCCCGTCGAGTTTGGGCTCGTTTGATTCGTATTGACGAGCACTTTGATCCCAGATGGTAACCAGGGTCTGATGATGGAGCTGGAAGATGGCCAAAGGCACTCCACAATAAAACGACACAACCCCATCGAGTTTGGGCTCGTTTGATTCGTCTTGACGAGCACTTTGATCCCAGATGGTAACCAGGGTCTGATGATGGAGCTGGAAGATGGCCAAAGGCACTCCACAATAAAACGAAACAACCCCATCGAGTTTGGGCTCGTTTGATTCGTTTTGACGAGTACTTTGGTCCTAGATACCTTACCTTTGGTAACAAGAGTCTGATGATGGAGCTGGAAGGGGGGTAGGTGGCGGGTTGGGGGGGGAATGGGGTATGGGGTATGGGGTAAGGGGGTCGGGGGTTTAGAGGGTTGGGTGTTAGGGTGTGGCGGTTGGGGTTAAGGGATGGGGGGGGGGGTTTACGGGAAATAGGGTGGGGGTGTTGGGGTTTCGGGGGTAAGTGATTTTGGGGGTTGTGGGAAATGGGGAGGGGGTAAGAGGCCTAGATGGTAACAAGGGTTTGATGATGGAACTGAAAGGGGGGGCGGTAGGTGGCGGGGTGGGGGGTGTGGGAGGGGTGGGGCGGGGGAGCAGGTGACGGGTGGGGGAGTGGGGTGGGGGGGAGGGGGGGTTTCCGGGGGTATGGGGGTTCGGTGTTAGGGGGGTTGGGTTTAGGTGGTTCGGGGGTTTGTAAAATGAGGAGGGGGTAAGGGGGGTTTAGGGGATTGGGGGGTAAGGGTGTGGGGTTTGGGGGGGGTTTGGGGAAATGGGGTGGGGGATGTTGGGGGGTTGGGTTTAGGGGGTTTGGGGGTTGTAGGTGAGGGGGTAAAGTTAGAAAGAAAAAAATGCAACTAAAAAATAGAAAATAAATAATAGTTTAAAAAAACTAAAAAACACGCTTTAAAAAATAAAAAATAAATTTTAATAAATTTCAATTCACTATTCTTATATTGCAGTAAAAAATCTTAATAAGCAATTATTATATTGTTATATCCAGATCAAAATTTGTAAACAATTCTAAATATTGATAAAATAAATAATAGTAGTTTAAAATATTTTACTGTAAAAAAAGCGTGGGGTGCTTTTTAAGATGTTATCAAAATGACAATCCTTGACAATTGACACCATCACCCCACGCTTTTTTTACAATAAAATATTTTAAACTATTATTATCTATTTTATCAATATTTAGTATTGTTACAAATTTTGATCTGGATATAACAATATAATAATTGCTTATTAAGATTTTTTACTGCACTATAAGAATAGTGAATTGAAATTTATTAAAATTTATTTTTTATTTTTTAAAGCGTGTTTTTTAGTTTTTTTAAACTATTATTATTATTTCGACCCCTGTTCCTTGGGAAAAGTTGTTCAGTTTCATGAGTTCTGTCACTGTTTTCGGATCGTACGGGATTTTAAAAACATCCCGTATACAGAAAAAACACGATCACGATACCGTGCTTCCTAAACGATCTCGTACGAGTATATTTGTTGTAAAAGTAAGGAAAAATATACTGCAAAAAAACCTTTTAGTACCGTTTGGTAACCAAAATTTCGTATCTGGCTACAGAATGGGGACGCTTCGAAGCTGGTTACGTTACGACATGTAAACAGTAATAACAGTACGACATATAGGTACTAACCTATCTGAAAACCTCATTGTCAGGACACCTCCTCATGATTTATATTTTGACTATTTCACTCCATTTATTAAACTGAATAGACAACTCATACGTTAAAATACTTAAAATCCACCAAGCCTTTTGGAAGATCGTGCTAAAGACATCTAAAAATGTAACGTATACTTGAGCACATTTAACCCTCCTTTCTGGCGGCAGTCTGGTAAAAAGCTAAGTATAGCAGTCGCTGACAACACCAACTTTTATTATAAGTTTTATTATTATAGCCCTCTCAACAAACTGCTTCCGGAGTTCGGCTTTTAAAAGGTTATAAAAACTACGCTAGTATTTTTATAACTTTCCTTTTTAGTCTGTCTACTTCGATATTTGTTTTCTAGTGATGTTTTAAGTAACCGTGGTTAACTGTCGATTATAATCAGTTTAAAAAATTACTTCGTCTACACGAATGTTATTCGGCGTCGTCTAGACGATTGTGTTATCAACGGAAGGCGCCGTCTGGCCCTGCAAAAACGCACTCACATGTAGGAGGGTACAACAAATGCAACCCCTATGTGAAATTTCTTACACAAGTTAACGTAATCATACCTTTTATTGATTAAAGTGGAGCCTACAAAGTGCAATTGTTAACAAAATGCTTTAATTCAATAAAAACTTACGTAGGATGCATTTTTGCAGGTGCAGTGCAAAATTATGTTTTGCTTCTTCGAAAACGTGCCGGTTGATGACTTGCATTCGTAGAACATTGTCAAGCATTCATTCAAGTGCATTGTATTCATTTGTCATATCTTATTTCAATTACTTGGTACCAAGAAGACGCACCTGACAACTTAACCTAGTACACTGGCGTATCGTATCTACCTTGGCGATAGAATTCTTAATTTATTCAAGTGTAATTCACGAATGACGTCAATGACTGAAACCGTCTATTATTTGGAATACAAACTATAGATAAACATCTTCTAAATACATGTATGTAGCGTTACCAAATGTATTAGTAATTATATTTTGATAGGCTACTTGCAAACTTTCACCGCATGTCATGATGTGTAGGTGTTTGTGTAATAACTGTATGCACGATACAAGGTTAACTCAACCATCTTATTCTATCATCATCAGATCCAGATACAAAGATATTTTAATAATGAAAATCAAGAGCGAGTTAAGAGCATTACAAAGCCTGCCTGCCTGTTACAAAGAAGCTATGTATAAAAACATGTACCGCTTCATTGTTTCAAGGCTGATATTTTATTTAACTGCGGATCAATAAAAAAAACAAATATACATCTTTTTACTTGTGTCAATCCATTCAGATTTAAATTAAATTAATCCTTATTAATATTACAATTTCGAAACTGTCTATTTATCTATTACCACTTCACGCTTTAACCATTGAACCAATTTATCGCTTAGTCAAAAATAGGTTTAAAAAACAAACTTCTAGTATCTTTACTTAATCGGAGCGTCATAAAACTTGACCCTTGTAGTCCGCAACAGTAACTGCCAACGCTGCGATAACCGCAACGTGCCGTAGGTATGATCCTAGATGCGGATTTGAATTGTATCTCCAAGCAAAACAAACATGAAACAATCTAAACTAATATAACATAACTTAATGTTTGTTGTAACGTGTAAGTTTATTTTGCTCGTTGCAAATGTTAACAAATTAAATAATAAGAAACTGCTATTTATTTTATGACGTAAAATGATGATGATGTAAGATCAAGCTCAATTAATTTAATAAACCTTTTAAACCTTTTTTATTTAACCTTAATAACTAAGTTCTTAAACTAATGTAAGTATACTAAGTAATTTCATACGTAAAGTAAAAAAAAACTTGTAAGACTTTTCTTTATTGTAGTGCTACGCTGCAGCACTCTTGGGCAGCGGTAGGGTTAACCAATTCGTAGATATTCAACAATAAAAGTATTCAAACGTGCCTACTTATTTGAATCATGTACCTAAGTCCAAGTTTATTTTGCAGGACTACTTTTTTAAATTTGTGTAAATATTTTACCTAATGATTATGTACAGACGAAAAACATAATCGCTTAAAAGGGTGGACCCTTTTCACACCATATTCACGGTGACTTCTGCCAGATGTATAGAATGTCAACATGGCATTTGTAGTGAAAAGTTTCCATCCTGGTACGAAATTCAGCTTCTAAAAACGACTTTATTTATTTACTAATCGAACTACATGGAATTACAGATCGTCGTAGTTCGATTGATCGAATCATAAGGACCTAAAATTCCTCGTGGTTCGATTGATCGAACTACACGATCGAACCTGGCGGCCGGAGGGGTACATACATACCTACTTCAATTTTAATATATTTTATTAGTACTTTGATTACAATATATGATTAGAAATATCCTAAGGCAAAATATTTTAGATCAAAGTCTGACGCATGAAAAACACATGATTCACGCATGATTTCGTATTAAATGAAATCATACAATTTCTACCAAGTGTGCGGTTTAGTACAAGTTGAAAGTAACAGTAGGTGCATAAAAAATCTCGGGCACATCAAACATAGTCAAAGAGAGAACGTTCATCAACCTCAACGTTCCGCCTCTTTGAAGTATGAAACAACCAGTACTATGAAAGAACCATTGGCCGCGCTGTTACTGCATTTTATTATCACTCAAATTGGTAAATGTTTATTATAGGCTCTTCTTATCGAGTCAACATACCGACTTGATAATTCGACACAGTTATACATAAACATGTCGCAACGGCGCAACGGCAGTCGGGATAGTTACTTCTTATCTTTCAATTGATAATTACGATGTCTTTCCAATAGCACTCGAAAGACAGTCAATATCATACACGACTTGTGTTAGGTACCATACTATATCAACGTTGTGTTGTGTTATGGCCTTATGGCAAAACACTGCGTACGTGACTTCTGGATTCTATTGAAAAGAAAGAACAACTGATGTTATACTAAATAAAATGGAGTAAAGTGAGAACCTTGTTATGTTAAATTAATAAATGCACAAATAATATAAGTAGATATACAGTTTGAAAAAGGTTTTTGCGGAAACTTCTTTCGATCAATACGTCTATTACAGCCAAAAATTTCCACTCAAGACATTTTATTCGGAAATTCACGTACCCTACTATTTTTATTCATTTTATTATACTACATTATGCAATGCCTACATTAGCCAACGTTAGCCCAACATGTGTAAACCCAGCGGTAGTGAAGTCGTGTCGAATAACATAAAACTAATAGAAAACGCAGAAGGTATGTGGTCGAAGGGGACGCCCGAGTCGTCTTACTAATTCGAATTAACATTCACTGCTCCGACAGTTTTCATTTGGGACGTTATGCACTGAATAAACAATAGGTTAAATTGTCATAGAAGTACATGATTAAATGCGTCGTCACTAACCACGACTGCAGCTGCAGCTTGGACAAAGTCACTTAATCATAATTAATCGTCGTACGATACCCCTTGGGATATGAGGTGCATTTATGACAGATTAAAAACGTGATATATAAAGGTCAATGCAAGCGTCACGTGTCGACACGACCCGTTACCAATAAGATTCCTAACAATATACGGGTAGATATGACGCGACATTAATCATCATTATGATCAACTAATACAAACTTCCTTCCTAAAATGTTTTAGATATCCGAGGAAGAACTAAATACCGAACAACATATTTAGCAGCCGGTTTGGAACTTTTGGAAGTGGATGAAGTAATCGTAACATTAACACTGATATAAGTGTATTACGGGTTTAGCAGTTCATAAACTTCCGCGATTAACGCACAAACACGTTGGCATTACACTCGACGAGATCTGTGACAGAGACTATAAACAATACGATTTAAAGCTTGCCAAATGCTATACGTTTGGTATATTACTTGTGCGTTAGATAATATTATAATTACTAAAACTAAATTACCTACTGCCCAAGTTTTAAGTCCGTGCAGTCCCCAATATTGCCATCTAAACGGTTTATTTTTGAACACCCACGGTATACAAATTCATAAAATCTTGGCAAACGCAGAAGTTACATACAACTGTAGAACACGAAGAGAAAACTATTTCAGTCATCATTAATTTATTCGGCATCAGGTACTCGACGATAAGATCGCCGCTGCGGAACTAATTGGGCTCAAGTGCAGTCTCGATGGGCACTCAGGTCGGTGCTCCGATACCATACTGCAGCTGCAATGGATCAGATTAAAGACGGCACTGTTCCCAGCTGTACAGCTATTCAAGTAAAAGTCCCTTTCATTTACCAAGAAAGTTTTACTCCGAACAATGCAAAGCGCCTCTGTAAACGAGCTGTAATTCAATTATATCAACCCGATCTAACACATAACTGACATTTCACGCGCATTTTATTTACGTGCTTCACGTACTCCACGAAACGTTTTCGCACAATGCCTTATTAATTATTAAGCACCTGCAATTTGTTACTCCGCAGAATAATGTAATATTTATACCTATGTTATTATCTAATATAACATAGTACGAGGTATTATTGTACAATTATCATTATCAGATACATCAGTACGACGAACGATATCGCTGGAAATAAGAACTAACGACAGTAAAATGCCCGTATGTTTTTAAAAGCACAGACCACCAACACACAAATATTCGAGCTCAAGTGGCGGTCAATGGTTGTTTATTTTATTTGGGAGATAACATTGATTGAAGAGCCGCGGGAAATCGCTCCAGAACGACATTGCATAGGGACACCTGATATCAAGGGATTTAACATACCAGGGTAATGCTGAACACATGAAATAAATCCTTTCGTGGGGAATGAGCACAGCGGAGGAACAAGCTGAACAGAACTCTCTAATATACATTATTACCTGTCCTTTACGACACATTTTGCTTTGTACTGGGAGCCTTAGCTCGTTCCCATGTGTAAGCCCATAAATTTATCCCTGATCCTATTTGATCCCTAGCCACATGATGCATGCGCGAGCGCGCATGCCCGATTGATAATAAAGCCTTGCGTGCACATTAAGAGGATCAAAATCATGCGAGGAAATGAATAATAATACACGACGATGCTAATTATTAAACCAGTAGATTAATATTTTAATCGATCACAAAAGGAAGCACAAACTCGCTCTAATCTAAGAATCTGTATAAGTACATACTTTGTTACACTTCCTTGACCTTTTATATGAATTTTACTACTGATGATAATGATGAATAGACGAGATGGTAAAAAATATAACGGGATGGTAAACAAGGTAACCCTGTATGCGACGATAAAAAGCTCGTTCATAACTGACACCCTAAAGCTCTACCGCATTTTTAACCCCTCACTGGGCGCGGCAAAACTAACGTAAGCTTTCACATATTTTATTCATTAAACGATACACCCCGGTCCCTCGATAATTTACTGAACAAAACGGGGTACCCTTTTTATTACACCCGATCTATACACGTTTGTAACTATGGCCATTTTACACCAGTCTCCATAATTTGGTTTTTAGAGTCGTTTTATTGTTAGGACATCGTCGTTTTGTTGTAATAAATCAAACCAAAATACTTTAACCAAACTTTTAGCTGAGAAATAATTAACATAGACTATCGAAGCTATGTGGTAATATAATATTTAACAGAGATAGCCAAGGCAATACAAGTAAATAGCAGTAAGTGATTGTTAACAATAAGAACGCCGAATATATTACACAATTCATTACTGCAATATGTAGGTAGGTAAGCCAATCTATACATATAATAAATCTGTAACAAGTCGGTGTCTGTAAATTGAAGATATTTGAGAAAAACTGTCACTAGGGCTATTTATTAGCGCAATATAACCCGAAACAATGATTTTTAGAATTATTGTCTGTTTGTCTGTGCGTTGGTGCGCGCTAATCTCAGAAACGGCTTAACCTAGAAGGATGCGGTTTTCACTGATATGTTGGTATTTTCATGGATTAACATTTAGTGTTTGTTTAATTTCAATCGGTTCACAAATAAGAAAGATACGTCTATTTTAAGAATTTATCGAACAGTTTTTAGAAATTAATAAGCTAAAGAGTTTGTTTGTTTGTTGTTTGAACGCGCTAATCTCAGGAATACTGCTCCAATTTGAAAAATTATTTCAGTGTTAGATAGCCCATTTATCGAGGAAGGCTATAGGCTATATATCATTACGCTAACACCAATAGGAGCGGAGCGGAGCGGAAGAATGTTTCAAAATCAGGGATTTTTGAAGTAAAACTTCTATAGGCACGCTTAACTTGGGAGTACGGTGGTAAATGTGAACACGATAACGGGTGTGCGGGGGGTTCGGTGGGGGGTGGGGTTGGGAGGGAGGTGAGGGGGGTTTGTGGCGGGGGGGGTTTGCGGGGGCGGGTAATTTTTTTTATATCGAGGAACTAAGAAGAGCCATAATTGATGAAAAAGCAAAAGGGCATAAGCTAGTTAGAAATAAATATGTATGGCACTAGCAGTTTCCCGCAACCACGTCTGCGTCTCGTGAGAACTTTGCACGTTTCCAGGATAAAAAGTAGCCTATATTAATCTGGAACAATATAACATCCTAATTAATTAGCAAAATAATTTTAAAAATCTGTACCTACTGAACAAATATTACCGCCTAAATATAAACAAAACATACTTACACATAAACAAAGCTCGACTCTTTATTACATTTTAGTACTGATTGTACTGATTAGTAACAAATCCATTGAATGCAATTGAAAATCTTGAACTATGTATTCCGATACATGACCTACGGAACACATTATAATACATTAATAGTAAGTAACAATGTTCAACAAACATGAATGGTATTCACTATTTACTTACGTATATCAAGGACTAAAAATAGCTATTCATAACTAAGCCACCTTATTATGGAGCACACGCACGCCCATCTTAATGCCCCAAAAGGTATGCTGTCACGTAACGTAGTGACGTTGCATCTTTTAAAGCGCATGGGCACAATAAGGGCTAAATCATTCGGAAATACAATGACATTGTTGTTTCGTTTATTTAACTCTATATTCAAGTAGGTATGTTAGTTGCATGAAGCTACAAAAAGGATGAAAATGTGATTCTGAAGTGAAGGAAGTATCACAAATGCGTAGGTACTTACTATGATTTGAAGAAGTTGTATATTAATTAACGAACCAAGCTTGCTAATAAACCTGGTATTTAGTATCAAATAATGTAACTTTCATACTCGAGGCTGACAGTTATCAATTGTCATTAAACAACCTGAATTTTTTTATACATATTTGTATTATAAATATAAAACACCTTCATAAGTGAATGCATAAAAGTCTTGGTTGTTTACAGTTCGATCAATACTAGTAAGATAGTTGAAGGGCAAGTTGCCCAGACAGCAAGTCTCCTGTGCCAATAAAGTTGCAATTGGATATCATAAATTGTGACGTTATAATGTGACTCACAGTGCGTGACACAGTATGTTAACTAGATCCTGAAGTACGATAGTATACTACAATGTGTCAATAGAGTAAACTATAAAGTAATTAGAGCTTATTTCTGTTGTAAAAACAAATACTGAAACAATAGGCAGGCTGTTAGGCAACAGTCCTGTTAACGCTGAAACCAGTTTATTTAAAGATTACGAGCTCTAATTAGGGTTAACTATCCAAATGTTTGTGACAACAGTCATTCACTAGTCACAGACTATCATCAAGTCAGGTTAGACGGATATGATAAAACTTTGTACATTCACAAGAATTTAGATGCTTTTAAACTACCTATGAATTATTATCAGTATGACTACGACCGTTTGTCTATCTTTACTAATAAGTTGGCATGGTGTAACATCCCCACTTTTCTACCTGGTCTTACGTAGATAGAATAGTTATCTCTTTGCGGGGGTATTTTCACGTTTTATGACATAAGATAAGATAACTTGAAGTAGGTAAATACTTAATACAAGTATTGTCTTTGAGAATTACATATGTCTTAACTCATGATACGATAAATGCGCAAGCCGGCCCAAGGCAGAACTTAGTCACATGTGAACTATTGTCGCGAAACAATTAAAACATTACAAACTATCACGAATGAATAACTTCGGTTTTCATAAAAAATATTATCGTAAAATATAATCGTCTGTTATCTATCACCGTTCCAATCCACCTGCTTTTGTTTCATTAGTAATATCCCGCGCGTTTGTTTCGTTACTCAGCAGCAGCTGTATTTAGCAAATCGAGGTTTTGATTACTTTGAGATTTTAATCAAGATAACGGTATCTCAGGGGTTTGGGGTAACACTGGCAACTTGTTGATCGCTCCCGTGGGAGTACTCCCGCACAGTCCTTATATAAGCAAAACGAAGTAAGTACCCCCTATTCGCAGGGACTTGCTACCTTTAAGATTGCACAGCAGAGCAACCCCTTTGAGCACACTCGACGCCCCAAACAACCCGCATGCAATTAGTGCCTCTTAAATAAAGCTTAGATTTACCGAGATAAGGTTGGCAAGGCAACATTATTACAATATCTATGAATGGTAGAGATGAACGGAACGACAATAGTCTTAATCGGAACAATCGACACGCCGTACCATTGTCATGAACTCACGTATGCTGGACTCAAATAAATTTGACGGTATATAGACCTCACACGTCTTTAACAAATGCCTATGTCTCCCACACTATCGCTAAATTATACCAAGTATACCAAGGCATTATTAAAAAATGCAGACATTGTATCGAGTAGTTACAAAAAAACGCACCGACGAACGTGAGCAGACCATGGAGATTAGTTTTCCTTCTCTCATTACATGAATTCGACCTCTAGTTGACGATATTTTTACAGATTAAAACCACTTAATTGCCGTTAAAATATAGTAGCATGCCCTTCCAAACCACACGCACCATTTACAAGTTTAAAAAAAAACCTTTTACGAGTGCGAACGATGATAGAGAATCGACCATCCAAGTTCATTCAATTACATTTACGATGTCAGAACGATTGGCCGCACCGCTTCTCAATCTCAACCCATTAACATGTGGGAAGAGACCTGATGGAAGTTTAAAACCTATGTCTACGAGTATGCGACATCACGTTTCTTGAGAACAGCGTTTAAAACTCGCAAAAATCCTGCTTTTTATGGGAATGAAGGGCCTGGCCAACAGAGTCGAACGCTGTTACTTGATTTTACTGCTGATTGATTTCTTTGAAACGTTTGGATTTATTGTCTACATTTTCTAAGAATGACGTTAATGGAAGTAATTATTGTGTTTCAAAGTATTGACAGCAAATACATGGGACATTCGAATGCTACGTTATAGCAAAAATGGGGTTCAACAAAGTTGAATCCAGCCTTAATGTCCAGGAGGATACAAAAACAGCAGTTGAAATGACCAAATGATTGTTCTGTTCTACATCCTTAAAAAGTACGTAGAGTCATGTGGGGTAACTGTACGCCACTGCGTAAGTGCGTGCGTAAGTGTACGCAATCCCATTCATTTCGGACTGAAATACATGGGTTTGCGTTCACTTATCCACTGCGTACAGTTATCCCACATGACTCTACCCATATAATTTTACATATACATAGGCAAGGTACAGTTAAGAGGTACCTACCTTTTCTCTGCAGCTGATCGTACCATTAAATTGTTCAGAAAATGCGATAGCGAATTATTTATGTTTATGAGACTAAAAAAGAATGATACTTTCGAAGCAGCTGCCAGTGTTGCTGCAACAGAGCTGCAGATGAAAGTACTTTACATGCAAATTTATGGAACGCCTTTAAAAGTGCAATGATATCGACAACGCGTTAGTACGGTTACGCTGGTATAAGGCTAGTATAAGTGAAAAACTTAAGTAAATGACCTGTTGTATGTAGTAGGTAGTGCACAGAATTGATATGGAGGTTAAGTCCTTTTTCAAATATAGAACGTCAATTTGTTTATACGGACACGTTACTACCACATACAAAAGCTCATTTAAGTACTTAAGTATACATATTTGATTGACGATGCTGTGTCAGTGTCGTACATAGCTCTGTCACAGATTCACAGTTGACGCTTGCTTCGAAAGTCCACCTTTATGTTAGGAAGAGATAATACTTTAAGCTTTACAATTTAACCCAGGATGCGTCTGACTCACGCACGTTCATAAATCTTTTTCCGTGACAACCTTTGCTGGTATGCAATGATAAGATAAAAGAGCTTTTAGCTAATACATCCTCACACACTGAATGGGATGACGAAACCACAACAAACACACCAATTATATCCACAATAGGAAGAAACTAAATTATAGAGAGCAATTATGGGGCGCGAGTTCAGCTAACCACTTATAATGATGGTTGTCTGAGGCGTCATTGTAAGGTAATGAAAGGTTAAAAAATATCAACCTACTTGATGCAATAACATCATACTACAATATTAGTTATGTCAGTGAAAAATCGAGTTACGCCCTCCATCGTCCATACACAAGGCTATGGAAATCTTCGATACCCGACGATTTTAGTCTTCAAGCTACTTTTCATATTTTTTTTCTTTTAAACAACTTAAAGTACCTCTAAATTTCAAAATTGTAATATTTCAAGAGATCGATTTTAACGTATTGTTTTCCTTGCAAAATAATTCCTAACTTGACACCGGTGCACAAATTTAGTACCTTGATAACTAAATCTAGAATCCCTAGTGCTCAACAGTATCTAGCTTACCTATCAAGTGCAGAGAAAAAGAATTCCAAACAATTTACATCCTTACTTAATAAGGAACCTTGAAGGCACAATTAAGTCTCAATACTACATACGAGTAAAAGCCATTAGCTGATGCCCGCGGCTTCGCCCCCGTTGTATTTTTTCTAAAATTTATTTCATACGAACCTTTTCGGTGATTCATTTTTATTTTATACTTAGATGAATTATCCATTCTAAAACTAGATATTTAAGTTTCCGTATACATTGTTTCAGGTACCTTCAGTCTTGAATCTAAACGTACCTTTCTTCACACATCCTCACACCATCTTTTCATTGTCAGATCATGACAACTAAAATCGTCAGGTATCGAAGATTTGTGTGGTCTTCTGTACGAGAAGGGCCTTAGAATGATAAAAATAGCAAATTAAATGGTCAAAAAGTTCATCAGGATCGTGGCGACATTCATTTATTTCAATATCGTGTTAGAAAAAAATAGCGGAGATTATCTTCAGATATTTTATGTGGCGTATAATCGGCGATATTGGCAAATTTCTCTGATTGGATTGGATACTAAAACTAGGATACTACCCACGCTAAGATGACTCTTAAAAGACTTCTTCGCCAATAGAACGATCGCCATGGCGCAATGCGACGTTTACCTATTTAAAAGTGCACTGTTACGCAGCTATATAGATCTGGTGGCGCATCCTAAAATACCTATATACATTTCAAACTAAATACAAACTGAAATATAGATGCACAGAAAAAACCCCAGAAAAAAGACCAATGCTGGGAATCGAACCCAGGTCCTCAGCGTTCCGTGCTGCGTGCTTACCCCTACACCATCACTGGTCTAGAAGTTAGCGACGAATCTTTCCCATACATCGTACACTTCAGTCTGTTATAATCACATTAGGCAGTGATAAAGCGCATCTATGTTAATGCCCTCTACCGAGAGACTTCAACACTCCTTCGGAGCTACCCGCTCACCTGGGCCAAGAGATGGCGCTACTAGGCCAACTTTTACAAGTTAAGTATGAAGTATCTTTTTCTATTTATTTTTTTATTTTCTTCAACTTCATCCCGTGAAACCATATATTTCAAACTAAATACAAACTGAAATATAGATGCACAGAAAAAACCCCAGAAAAAAGACCAATGCTGGGAATCGAACCCAGGTCCTTAGCGTTCCGTGCTGCGTGCTTACCCCTACACCATCACTGGTCTAGAAGTTAGCGACGAATCTTTCCCATACATCGTACACTTCAGTCTGTTATAATCACATTAGGCAGTGATAAAGCGCATCTATGTTAATGCCCTCTACCGAGAGACTTCAACACTCCTTCGGAGCTACCCGCTCACCTGGACCAAGAGATGGCGCTACTAGGCCAACTTTTACAAGTTAAGTATGAAGTATCTTTTTGTATTTATTTTTTTTATTTTCTTCAACTTCATTTTTTTATTACTTTTACGGTCATCCCGTGAAACCATATATTTCAAACTAAATACAAACTGAAATATAGATGCACAGAAAAAACCCCAGAAAAAAGACCAATGCTGGGAATCGATCCCAGGTCCCAGGTCCCAGGGACCTGGGTTCGATTCCCAGCATTGGTAATGTAATACCTATATACATTTAATATTGTACAGTTTTACATTTGCTTCTTATAATTAATTGTTGATTTAATTGCATTCATTTTAAATTTTTTAGTATTATCAGGTTCTTTTGGGGTATTTTAGATATTTTAACAGCTGCCTCTCAGAACCGCAACCACCTGCACGAAAGTGAGGTAATTTTAGACAGGTGCTTCAAAAACCGCTAATTATGCAATGTTGACATACTTACCTATGTTAGTAAAAAAAATCCTACATCCTACATCCCTTATACTTTTGCCATGTCCGTCCGTCTGGCTCTGTCGGGTTAGATCAATATGCCAGAATCGGGTTACCTATCAAAATGTAGATTTTTTGCTCCGAATATTTAAAATCCCGAATGCTTCATTTATCCGAATGCATTTTTTTCTGAAACTGTAAATATTTCAGGATTTTTATAAAACAACCCTAACCTAACCTAAAGGGTTCTACACGATGGTCCTGAAATAAATCCTGAAATATTTACAGTTTCAAAAAAATATGCTTTTGGACAAATTAAGTTTTCGGGATTCTAAACCTTCGGAAATAAAATTTTCTAAACATCGATAGGATCCCCCAGAATCGTTATTTCCTAGTAGCAAAATTTCCATTTGCATGTTTTCCCCACATGTTTTTTTTCTCATGGTTTTTTACTGAAGTTTATTTTCACAATCACGTTTTTTGTCAATTTTAATCGACACAAAAACATAGGTAGGTTTAGGTTATGTTAAGTTTGCATCGGCCCAAAGGGCTGGTGAAGGTAGCGGGAACGCATTGGATGCGGATGGCGCAGGGCCGATCTGTTTGGCGAGCCTTGGGGGAGGCCTATGTTCAGCAGTGGACGTCTTTCGGCTGAAATGATGATGATGATGAAAGGGCGAAAAGGAAACAGAAGAAGGAGCTCCGCCGACACTGTTTCTGTGTCAATCCAATTTGAGAAAAAAAGCTGCTGTGAAAATAATATTTGGTAAAAAACTATAGTAAGAAAAAAAACTGGGAAAAAATGTGAATGGAAATTTTGCTTTTTTTTTAGGAAATAATGATTCTGGCAAATTGATCTAACCAATCCTGGCTCTGTCAGTCCGTCTGTCTGTTCGTTTATCTGCGGCTTAGCTTAGTGACTGTTAGTGCTAGAAAGTTTTCATTTTACATGGAAATATTATAAACAACGTGACGCAAACAAAATGGCAATAGAAATTAAAAAAAAAATAGGGCAGCTGCACTACACATAGAGTGGGGATGATTTTTCTTCTCGTCTAAACCCATAGTGTGGGTCATCGTTGGATAGGCTTTTTAAAAAAACATTACGTAATAGGTTTTCTAAAAACATTTTTCGATTTAAGGGATCAGCATGCAAAATATTACACTTTTAAACGCTACTTTTTTAGAATCAGGTGTCAGTTTGTCATTCCTCCCACCATCCCACCTCTACTAGCTAACCCGTTAGCTTAGGCATACAAATTTTTGGGTCAGTTTTGTGATGGACATATTAAGCTGTATGAAAAAACGTCACAAAACTGACCCAAAAGTTAAGGACACTTTTTTTTCTTTATGAATATAAATTATATTTGTGATGTTATTTTGAATAAAAAACCTCAAAATTACATGATCTAAAAAAAGTACACTTTTTTTTTAATGCCCATTGGCGTCGGACCGTTTCATTCCCCTTAACACTGATATCTTTAGTCTGATTTTTGAAAGATAATAATAATAAATAAATATTAGGGGACAATCTTACACAAATCAACCTAGTCCGAAACTAAGCAAAGCTTGTACTATGGGTATAGGCCTCCCAACACAGGTACTTATATGTGGGATAAGTAATAGGAACACGCGCGAATTAACAATGTTATTTCTTTATTACGAACAAAACTTAGACAGTCGTTACAGCATCGTAGTCTTTTCGTTAGCTGACAGACATTTCTTCTTTTTTATCCTAAATCAGAGATATAATAACAACTTTTTAAATATAACAAGAAACAAAGAGGTAAAAGAACTTAAAACTATCCCACACGGCCATCCTGGTCACTCATCTGCCTCAGATGAGTCAGACAGCATATTGCCAGTCCACGGCTTCATCATGTCTGCTGAACTCGATGTATGAATCGGGCCTTCGCCATGTCCGACTTTTTTGAGATCATATCGGTCATTCCTCTTTTCATTTACAATTTCATACGGACCCAAATACTTAGGGTATAGCTTATAACCCTGAACAAACTGTGTCCGTTTAATGGCAACGAGATCTCCAATTTTATATTGTTTAGCTTCTGTTCGTTTCTGATTATAAGTTCTCCTATTTTCGTCCTGTACCTTTTGTATGCTTTCTTTTGCTTTTCTTCTAAGCTCTTCTCTATGTTCATCAAAACTTTGGATATGTTCCTCTTCTATTAATTTCAATATCTCATCATTTTTGTCTTTCATTTTGACTCCTGTTAGAAGTTCAAAAGGTGTAACTCCAATACTTCTCTGGTACGTACTATTTAAACTTCGTTGTACGGCGCTTACTCGTCGATACCATTTGGTCGGATCATCGATAGTCAGTTTACTTAAAATGTTAATTATAATTTGCTGAATTCTTTCCACCTGGCCATTACCTCTTGGAAGACCAGTGGTAATCTTGTGATGGGTTATGTTTTCTTCCTCGCAATATTCTTTAAAAGCATTAGAAGTAAAGGATGCGTTACGATCAGTTATTATTCTACGAGGGGATCCAAAAGTCTGTTGTTGTAGTTTAAGCTTATCTATCACTTCTTCAGTTGACAATGTCTTAGTTGGGTAAATCCAAGTGAATTTCGTAAATCCATCCACCACTGTTAAGATGTACTTATAATTTTTATTAGTGGAAGTCAGAGGACCTAGATGGTCGATGTGGTATGTATCTAATGGTAAACATCCTTTATCAATTGGCTGTAGATAGCCTTCTTTTTTGCCTCTTTTGTGCGATATTAGTATACACTCCACACAATTGTCAATCACTGATTTAATCTTCTCTTTTATATTATCAATGTAATATTCTCTAGCGATAAGGTCTTCGGTTTTAACCACGCCAAAATGTCCCTTTTCGTGGTGTTTCCTAATAATTTCAGTCTGCATCTTCTTTGGCACTACTATAAGTTTGGTCCCATCTTTGACTTTCCACAATATTTCATTTTCGTACAAATAATCTTCATAGGGTTCAGTCTCCAATATCTTTTTCAGCAATTTTATTTTCATGTCATCATCTTGTGCTCTTTTCAGGCGTGCAGTAGTGTCGGTAAGTATATTAACTTTTTTTACAGGATATCTGCTGAGAGCATCAGCGTGCTTCATACGTATTCCTGGTCGGTGTTCAATAACATAATCATACTCTTCAAGCAGGAGAGCCCAGCGAGCTACTCTAGGAGGTAAGTCATTTTTCTTTAGGGTCGTCGTCAGAGCAGAGCAGTCAGTCACAATCTTGAATCGTATTCCCAGTAAGTAAACTCTGAACTTTTTCACAGCTTCTACTATAGCCAATATTTCAAGGTAATAACTATGGTACTTAGTTTCAGCTGGAGTCGTCTTTTTACTCATGTAGTAAATGGGATGCATCATGTTATCTTTAGGGCTTCGTTGTAATAAAACGGCTCCATATCCTTCGGCACTGGCGTCCGTGTGCAATTCAGTTTCCAGGCTTGGATCATAGATCTTCAACACAGGTGACTTACATAGGATATCTTTTAGTTCGCCGAAAGCTCTTTCACATTCCGAATTAAAATCATAGACAACACCTTTCTTTAGTAAATCTGTTAACGGCTTAGCAATCAGCGAGTAATTCTTGATAAATTTTCTGAAATATCCAGTGAGTCCTAAAAATGATTGTAATGATTTCAAATTCTGTGGTGACGGAAATTTTGAAACAGCAGCTATTTTCTCTTTAGATGGTCTTATCTCTCCTTCACGAATTATGTAGCCAAGATAGTTTATCTCTTTTTTTAAGTAATGACACTTTTCCCAGTTAAATTGCAGGCCATATTCCTCGGATCGTTTGAAGACCTTTTTTAACTTTGCTATTGCTTCTTCTTCTGATTTTGATGGTATTATCAAGTCATCCAGATATGCTAGAGCTGTCCTTTCTAGGATCATGTCTTTAAATATGTCGTTTATAAATCTTTGAAAGACAGATGGCGCTGTACATAGTCCAAAAGGCATTTTCATGAACTCATATTGTCCTTGTGGTGTGACAAACGAGGTGTATTTCCGGCTATCTTCATTAACATTCACATGTAAAAATCCATTTCGCAAATCGAGAGATGTAAATAGTCGTGCGCCTTTCAATCGGTCAATCTGGTCCTCTATAAGTGGCAAGGGAAATCTTTCTTTTATTATCTTTTTATTTAGTCTCCTGTAATCAATACAAAGTTCAAAGTAATCAGATTTACTGGGTGTAATAATGTCTTGGTTGATCCATTCGTCTATTTGTTTGTTAACTACATCCAGTTCTAAAGGTGAGAGTCGTCGCGGATTTTGATAAACTGGAGTTTCGTCAGTGAGAAGTATCTTAAGTTCGACATGAGATTCCTTCATCAAATTCTTCGGGTTATAGTTTTCAATCATAGTCTTAATTTCATTTGTGAATCTTTTGTCAGCAACATCAAGAACTTCATCGTTGTGATCATCTATCATCGTAAGGTGCATAATCTTCTTTGCAGAAATACTATTAGCAGAAAAACTTATTTCGATTTCATTGAGTATCGGATTACCGAGAATAACATTTACCGGTATTGATTTATCTTCAACAATATGAATAGTGGTATCAAAATAACAGTCATCTATTTGAACCCTTGCTGTTAGTGATCCCTTAGTCTTGATCTCATATTCAGCAATGCCTGTAAGACGTATTATGGAGTTAGGGTTATAGTGGTCACCCTTGATTTTATCGTAATATGATTCTTGGACTAGGTTCACGTCGCTTCCTGTATCTATAAGGACATTTACTCCTATATTATTTATTTTTACGTCTTTATAAGGTGTAAGACAGCATTCCTTATTTTGATCTTGGATCTTAAGCTGCTTCTTCGTATTGTTAGGGCATTCATTTGATTTGTGGCCAAAATTATTACACCTAAAACATTTAATTCCTTTAGTGCAATTAGGTGACTGATGGCCTGTTTCTCCGCAGTTATAACATCTTCTCTTAGGTACGTTCTTTTGTCCCAAAGAGGTGCCAGGCGTCGGGGCAGCTTTAGAGAAATTGTGTGTTTTGGTTGATGCCTTCTGTCTTATTTCACCATACAAGTCTAACTTCTTTCGGAATTCTTTTATATTAGATGCTCCATACAAGATTGCCTTATTTAATTCTGTATCTCGTATACCGTCGATGACATACTCCATTAGTGCTTCGTCTTCAATAGCTCCGTGCATTGCTAACTCTTTCATATGCAGGAAGTATTGCTGGTAATTTTCAGTATGTTTCATTTTGCGAGCTGCAAGCCGTTTGTGAATAACAGCGCTATTTACTTTGCATCCAAATTCTTCTTTCAGCTCATCCTTCAGGGAATTCCAGTCATAGCCGCGACCCAGAGACCGTAGAAATAATTGAGCGGTTCCCGTTAGCGACCGTTTTGCGTAAATCATTGTTTCTATTTCACTCCATTGCATCAAAGTTGCAATGTCTTCAAAGTCATCAATCCATGTGTCAATGCCGTAAGTATCATCTCCGCTGAATGGCCTCATAGACTTCTCCAAATCGTTAATCGAGATTCGAGGGGGAGGATCTACGAAAGGCAAATCTTCTTCTTCTTTATTCTTCTTCGGCGGCATTTCGATAATTATTGATAATGAAGTCGTAGTCGTAAAGTCGTATTAATCTTTCTTTCAAGTCTTCTAAACAAACGTCTTAAAATCACTCTTCCATATTTAATTAAAGTTTCAAACAAACATCTTCCAATCGTAAGTCCAAAATATTTTTTAAATCGAGTCGTTACAAATAATCGATTGCTTGTGTAATCGATACTCCACTTAACATTCGTGAAACGGAACGCAGCAGATGACGTCTTGGCTTTGACAACTGTCCGTCGGTAAAGCAGTACGAGTCGCGTCCAAGTCACGTCATTCACTCGACTCGATTGACGTTGACAAGCAAATAAACAATGGCATCTTACTTCTTGTATTGATGACAATAATCTTTCGTCTTATCCTTCGTAAACACGTTAAATGCGATGTTTCTCACTATCCCGGACGAGCCCCCATAATTTTGTGGGATAAGTAATAGGAACACGCGCGAATTAACAATGTTATTTCTTTATTACGAACAAAACTTAGACAGTCGTTACAGCATCGTAGTCTTTTCGTTAGCTGACAGACATTTCTTCTTTTTTATCCTAAATCAGAGATATAATAACAACTTTTTAAATATAACAAGAAACAAAGAGGTAAAAGAACTTAAAACTATCCCACATATATACCTACTGGGAAGCCTCAACCTTTGCCTTTTTTGTAACCACTGTGTTTTTTCAACCAACGAAAACAAAAGGAGGAGGTTCTCAATTCGACGTGCATATTTTTTTTTTTTTTTATGTATGATCACGCATAACTTTTTACAGAGTAGTCCGATTTTGATGATTCTTTTTTTATTGGAAAGCTTATTCCCCGAGGGTGGTCCCATTTAAATTTGGAAACAATATTCCTACCCTAAGGGTAGAAAAACAGGGGATGATTGATTGTTCAGTTACTGATTGCACTATATGACCACGCATAACTTATTACAGAGTAGTCGGATTTCGATGATTCTTTTTTTATTGGAAAGCGTATACCCCAAGGGTGGTCCCATTTAAATTTGGAAATAATATTCCTACCGTAAGGGTAGGAAAACAGGGGATGATTGACTAACTTTTTACAGAGTAGTCTGATTTTCATAATTCTTTTTTATTGGATAGATAGGGTATACCTTGAAGTTGGTATTATAAATTTGGAAAAAAAAATTACCCCAATGATGGAAAAAAAGTATAAAATAAAAACTTTTTAACTTCAAATTAAACCGCCGAAAAGACTGAAAAGCAAAATAGAAGCCAATCAGGTAGACGATTATAGGTCCACTCCTCCTGGCTAAGTGCTGAGGCACCGACTTCAAACTGGTACCTAGATTAAGGCCAAACAAAAAAGGTATTATTTTTTGCTTTTCAGTCTTCGGCGGTTTAATTTTTTGTTAAAAAGTTTTTATTTTATACTTTTTTCCATCATTGGGGTAATTTTTTTGAAAAATAAATTATTGTTTATTGTTATTATTGTATTGTTATTGTACTATGGGTACTAGACGACGATAAACATATTTATACACCGTGAAATTTTAGTGGTTGTTTTCCCGAAACGAGGTGATTTAGTATTGATTGTACAATCGATTTATAATTACTATTTTGACTAGAGTCAAAAATCCAATTGTGAGAAACGAAAGTGGAAAATGACCGCAAACCAATAGTAACGCTTCGTTGGTACAAGTAGCGTACGATCGTACGATAGGTTAGGTACCAACGAAGCGTTACTATTGGTTTGCGGTCATTTTCGACTTTCGTTTTTTACAATTGGATTTTTGACTCTAGTCAAAATAGTAATTATAAATCGATTGTACAATCGAAACTAAATCACCTTGTTTCGGGAAAACAACCACTAAAATTTCACGGTGTATAGATAAATAAATACTTAAATACATAGAAAACATCCATAACTCAGGTACAAATATCAAAGTTTAGACTTAGTGGTAATATCAAAAGCAGGGCGGTATTTATTTATTTATTTATTTATTTATTTATTATTTGGAGAACAAACAAAAATAAGTGTACAGGTGATAACTTATTTCTGTTTGTCCTTCAAATATTTAAATTATGCTCCATGATGCAACATATATAACAGAAAATGATGTTGTGTAGTGAGATGTCTCATTACACATTATTAGCTAAAGCATGTACTATAAGACCAAAAAGCTAAGCCTGTTATTCAATTTATTCATGATTGCAATAATGCAAAATCATTTACTGAATATGTTGGGTCCTATTATGTCTGGTGACATTTTTACATAGTAGGCAACTGGTATTGTAGTCAGGAAAAAAAATTCTTTAACGCTATTGCATTTACATATTGTTGATGAATCTACAATACCGCGTAACTAGCTTTTTCCATTAGGTCTAATTTGTCTAATTTTTACTGTTATTTCATTACAAGTTGAATCTTATGGAAAAAGCTAGTTATGCAGTATTGCAATTTCACCATCAATAATTGCTATGCGAATTATGCGATATGCTTATAACCAGTAGCAGCATTTTCTGCTTTGCAGCAAAAACTGCTCATAAACACAGAACTCACCTGGCAGGTTCTTGGCACTGAATATGTTAGTTTTTAGTGGATGAATCCAGTGTTTAAGGTATTAAAAATATCACTAAATCAGGTTTCAATAACACATTGAAGTAAAAGTTGAAAGTGTGGTTATTGTACAACAATTCAAACCCCTATGGCAATAACATGAGGGTTTGAAATATCAGCTCAATCATTATTGTTGTTCATTCTGGGTCGACAAATATGGGATCACTAGATGTTGCCCGCAACTCTGTCTCCGAATAATTTAGCCTACAACCCATTCTCAGACCTACCGAATATGGAGAAAAAGTTTCATAAAAAAAAATCGGTCAAGCTGTTTCAGAGGAGTTTGATAACAAACATTGTGACACAAGATTTTTATATATTAGATAAGTACACTAATCACACCCAAAATTTGTACCCTACTTTAAACCTTTTGAACACCACACATTGTTTTTGTTACAAATAAAATTGATTCTTATGTGGATGAGAGTTGGTTCATTTTTGGATTACCATATTATTGTTCATAGCCGAGGCTGGCGTTCAAAAGGTCAATAGTATACAAATAGTATATTTTATATGATGTGATTTTTTCAATAGTATTTATATTAGTACACTAGTTTATAATAACGATTATTGGAATAAAGAGCCAGTACTATACCAACATAATTAAATAAAAATGTTAATTAATGTAACATCAAACCAAAAGATTTCCATTATTTTGGAACCTTATCAGCCTCAAAATGCCTGCTTCTATTTAGACTTACAATTAAACATTACACAATTAAATTAGTACAAGAAGCTACGAATTATAAAATCCACCTCTTACTCGGCAAGGCTCTCCCCCACCAAAATTCTCAATGATAACAATTTTCACTTACCAGCAATGGTGAATCTGTCCATATAGTTGATGAGGTTTATGAAACATAATATCCCCACAGTCATGTATTCGATAAAGGTCACGTCGCTCAGATTGTCCCGCCGCCTCGCTTGCTTCTCCTGCAGGAGCGCCGTCGCCGACTCATTGTCGCTGCTGTTTACCAGCTGCTGGTTCGAAGTGTTAGGTGTTATACCACTCTGGTCCATTGTGATCACAATACACGCAACTGTTCCGCGACAATGATAACGATAGACACTTTCCGATTAGGTAACAGAACTAACGAAATTTTCAGAAAACTCGAATGCACTGAACGCCACGACGCGATATCCGAAAAGTTTAAAGACAAGCTTGAAGAATTAGGAACGATTATGGAAGTCTTTTAAATCTGCTTAAGTAATGGTATTAGAAGGATTTCGAAACAAATCATAGCGAAATTTAAAATGAATACGGCACATCTACACCCGCCGACGGTCGTGACAAGAATATTTTTTGACACGCTGTCATGAACAGTGTTGCCAACTAGAGTAATAAAATAAGCTAGACAACAGTAAAAACTATGCCAAAATAGCCAACATTTCATATTTCTAAGAATATAATTTGATTCGTTCTCTGTATTCTGTTTGGATAGGGAAAGACGCTGATCGTTTTAAATTTTCACTGGGATTATTAATTAATTTATTACATTTTTTTAAGATGTGCTTATTCTAAAAGGGCATAACTCCAAAACTACCACACAATAGATTCATTACTTTAGTCTAGTCTCTATTTAAAAAAAAAAGTGATTACGTAAATCTGAAAACTGACGTTGACGTTGTGTGTGGTTTGCTTGGTCAGTTTGGTTCTTTCTTGCTTTTCGATCACAACTGCGGGCTCCTTTAAAATCTTATTTAACAAAATAACAATTCGTTCTTGCATTAAAAAAATAGATCATTTAGACATTTATGTATCTGTCAAGTCTCAATGTTAACGTCATATTTAAAATTATGACAGCTCTTCTTTTCTGGTGAAAAAGGCAAAGGAAACATATCTATTCTGTGGTAGTATTTGTAAATTTGGTTATATCTTTTCAATTTCTTGTTTTAAATATGGAGAAATATATTATAATAAATATTTTTCCGTATTCAGGAGGCAAAACTCTTTCGATTCCTGTAGTAATTTTCAGGTGTCAAAAAAATGAAATGTTGTCTGTCAATTAGGCTAAAATGTATGCTGGCATATTTCAGTGTCAAATAAAATAGTAATTCAATTTGATTGTATATAAATCAACTAAATTTTAATCACACTTTTGATGTAGTAGACTTTGGTGTAGTAGAGTATTTAATCGACTCTTTTTTCGAAAAACCGGCCAAGAGCGTGTCGCCCATGCCCACGATAGGGTGTCGCAGCCGTTACGACACGTACTATCTGTATTCAACAAGTAATATTTTTTTAAGGATTTTGTATTTTGTACGGAACTTTCCAAATAGGCATATATTTTGCAGGTCAGGGGCTAAATTTAGGAACGGCCCAACAATGTTTGCGAGCGGTAATTCAATCGTTTGTGAGCGGATAGGGGTGAACTGCTAATCAGGAACGCCAAAAATCACCTGTTTGCGAGAGGTTTGGGCTGAAAGTGGGATGAGCCTTTATTATTTATTTATTTATTTACAAAGCGAATTAACAGGAAAATAAGGCTCATCCCAAGCTTTGCCCATCCCTATCCTCTCGCAAACGATTGAATTACCGCTCGCAAACCGTGTTGGGCCGTTCTTGAATTTATCCCCAGACTGCTATTTACTCTTAAGTCTCTTAACCCCTCGTATGCTTAGACACGGATCCATGCCAAACTTAAGGCATTATCATTGCATTTTTACTTTAATCTGTAAAATTTGCTTTATATGAAACAATTGGGTCTAGAATGCATGTTTTTTAGGATTCCGTACCCAAAGGGTAAAAACGGAACCCTTTTACTGAGACTTCGCTGTCCGTCCGTCTGTCCGTCTGTCCGTCTCTCCCCAGGCTGTATCTCACGAACCGTGATAACTAGACAGTTGAAATTTTCACAGATGATGTATTTCGGTTGCCGCTATAACAACAAATAATAATACTTAAAACCAGAATAAAATAAATATTTAAAGGGGCTCCCCTACAAGAAACGTGTTTTTTTTGCTCGTTTTTGATCAATATTGATAATGGGAACTGGTAGACGCTTGAAATATTCACAGAATATTTAGTTATATATTCACTTTTAAAAATAAATAATTAAATTAAAGTAAAACAAATATTTAAGGGGGCTCCCATAGAGAAAACGTGATTTTTTTGCCATTTTTATAGATAATGGTATGGAAACCTTCGTGCGCTAGTCCTACTCGCACTTGGCCGGTTTTTTTTACTTCCCGCTTACGAGGAGTTGAACTACTAATAACCAACCAACCAACCAAACCAACCAACCAACCAACCAACCAACCAAACCCGCCAAATCAACCAACTTAGAGTTATAGTTTTCCTTTTTAATTGGATTTATATTTACTCCCATCATGAATTTTTCCAAAATTTTTAAATCAAGTTAAGATTTTAGAGGGACGCTCGATTTTAACAAAAATTTACACTTTAGGGTCCCTAGTAAAATGTTAATATCTTGATCTTTATCTGCAAATGACGTTCTTGCAGATGTGCAAGGTTGAGTGTCAGTGTCACTGTACTTGGTTATAGAGCGCAGTACGCTGTCCAAGACAAAGTAGGAAAAGCACCATTTTCCTGCTTTCTTGAGGTGGAATCTGACATAGAAAATGGCGTTGATTTCATGGTTCCACTTTTAATAAATTGTTTTTTTTTTCATTAATATATGCTAATAGGCACAAAAATATGTAAATTAACCTTAAAAATGCTAAATTGGGAACACTGGTCATGAATGCTGTACTGTCAAGTCCAAGCATTTTTTAAATTCTTTTTATACGAAAAACAAAGGGAACTAGCCCATACATCGGCAGGGGAATAATTCAGAAATCCCAATTTTGTATCAGATCATCCCGCTCACACTAATGGTATTTAATAAGAGAATAAAAAAGATTGTACGATAGAATAACTTTCACTTAAATTTTTTTACATTTATTTATTTTATACTAATTTTTTTTTATTACCATGTTAACTTGAAAAACTTTATGGAAATAAATTGATTTAAAGAAGAAAATTATTCAACAGATCAAATTAAGTTAATTTGTCTATTAATACACTAATGTCCTAAGTCTACCACAAACCGAAGCCGAAGCGCGCGCGCATAACACGCCGCGCTGCCAGTGTCGTTTCAGCGTGCATACCTATATGATTCAGTGTTAACAACAAGTGTATACGACGCGCTGGGCCTTATACCAAAGAGTATTGTAATATTATATGAACAAGAGTGGCAACTCTATGGTCAAATATGCATGTATGGAAGGTGCTGCTACCCTACGCCCTGGTGAAGAACTAATGTGACGTATCTATAGATGTATACCTATCTATATGTATATGTTGGTAGTGATGTACAGCTATAATTACGCGTAATTTTAATTGATAGGCTAATTGCCACTATTCGTATTTTAGCCGTCTAATTCAAATCAGCATATACGAAGTATAAGCGGCTAAACCCGATTTGCACTATACGGCTAAAATACGAACATTGGCAAGTGGCCTATCAATTAAAGTCCTTGACCGTACAATTTGGTACGCCATGGCCATGGCCGATGAATGACAACTGACAAGTTTGACAAGTCAACCAAGATGGCCGCTAATTTAGTTCTTCACCAAACAACCAGAGATCACTGTAGACGCATGAAAAGTGTGATATATGTAAGTGTGCCCCCCCTGGCCTATACTACGAAGTGCAAAATTCGAACTTCGTTTCATGCCATTCCTCTCACGCTAATAGCATTTAATACGAGAGCGAGCGAGACGGTACGATGCGAACTTCGATTTTCTCCGTCGGCGTCGCACGCACGCACGCCCCGTGCTACGGTTTGTGGTAGCCTTTACTTCTTTCTTTTTTCTGTATAAAATATGACACATAGGCAAAGGGCGGATGTTACCGACAAAAAAATTATAATGTGTGACTTGCCTAATTTTATTCTGCTTGTCGTTAGTTTTCGCGGTTATTTGAACGGGTGTAGTTAATGCACGACCTGATAATGCTCGACCGAGTTTGTACGACCTGATAATCCGAGCACATGGAACTTGAAACACGGGTCGAGCTTTATCACCCCGTACCAGTAATGCTCGAGCTGCTATTGTACGAACTGATATTGTACGACCTGATAATCGGAACCCATTTTTGACAGCGAGTAACGAATTGTCATAATCGATGGTCGGGAGTGAAAATCTAGGGATTGAGTGTGGTTAAAAATGACAGCTAACTGGTTATCGATTTATCGATAGCATCAATCTGTCAATAGCCATGTTAAAGTAAAGATGTCTACAAAATATTATTATAAACAAGCAAATTTCATTGTGATTATCGTAAGGATTGGGGAGATTCATATAATTTATTAACTTCTACATAATGTGAATATAGTCTTCCTCGTCTATTCAGATGACGTTAACCCCGATACGAATAGCCAGGATTATTTAGTGTGTGATTATTTTAAGTGGAAATCGGTTGCGCTTGTGTACGTCCGATGGATCAGGACCGGCACGATGGGGAGTGATTGGAATATAGTGAAATGCCTTAAACCAGTCTATGGGTCTTGATTGACGCCCTTAAGGTAATTCGTGCTACCCATTTGTATCTAAAGCTTAGAACCCGTACGTAATGCGATTGCGAGTACCCGTGCATTACAATACTATTGTCTAAAGATCACATCCATAGTTTATTTCTACGTTTATCCTATAGGATAATACCGTGTGACAAAAATAAGTGGTGAAAACTATTGTAATTCCAAGTGTTCCTCTGGAGAAATATTGCATTCATTCATACGTGTCTTATTTGGTAAACAAGTTTATAACCTCAAAATGCACTTTGTTATAGCTAAAATAGCTATTTTGTTATAAAGAAAGCAATTCCAGACAAAAAGTTACATGGTATCCAAAATGTGTTCTCTCGTAGGTTTATTTACGAGATAGTTATTGTTTTAGCTAAAATGATGCCTTTTGAGGTTAGAAAGTTGTTTAAAAAAAGACAAGTATGGATGAATGCAATTAAAAGAAAAAAGAAAGAAAAACATTTATTCGTGACAAAAGAAAAAAAAAAACAAATACAAAAAGAGAAATCGGAAACAGATACTTAATAAATATTGTCACGAAATGGTCCCAACTCAGCATGATGTCGGCCTTGCAGCCGACGCTGGTCTTCCGTTGGAACCAATCCGACAATTAAAAATTGGCAACAGCAATAACACAGTAACAAACTAAATAATAATACATACACACATCTGAAAATATACAACACAAAACACGACTAATATGATAACAATACAAAATAAAAAACAATAAAAAGTACGACACAGAATGCATAACCCCGACTGCCTTTGCCCCTTTTTAAAGGAGCAAAACGAAGGACATCAATAACATCAATCAATTGCGCAACTAGCGTTTAGCGTAGCGTGGGCACGAGGCTAGGGCCTAGGGACAGATTATAATCCCGTAACCCTTAAATAATACAAAATAAAACGCGTAAATGGAAAGAAAAAAAACTACCTATCTATCTATTTGCGAATCAACACTACCACTACACGCAGCAGTAGTGTTATAGTGAAAATAAAGCCATACTAGTGCAGTGGTAACCAAATAAACAAAACAACGCACATGGCAGCGCCGACATTGGACGCGAACAAGAGGCACAGGCCGTACAGGTATGTTGCACTAGTTATTATTACATTACTAACCTAAAAATAAAACAAACAGTAAAAAATTACTTGTAGTCATCCTCATCTCATCACTATTTACATCATTATTTTGTTCCATAAGTTAATTACATTATATCGTACGTTTTGCAGGTTCCCCGGTGGCCATGGTAACAAACAAAGAGCAACTAGATTAAACAAACACAACTAAATAGACCAAACGAAACGAGGCAAAGCCACAGGCAACATGCACAGCAATGCAGATGGAGCGCAAAACAAAAGGTTTGTAGATATTTTATGACCCATAATTAAGCCAACTATATGTGTACTAAACACCTATAATATGCAAAATTAACCTAAATCAAGTTATATGCAGCTAGTGTCATGAATCAGCATTTCCTGTCTTTGCTGATGCTCATTCATGTGTTTTTTAAGTTTCATTCTAAAGCCACATATACTTTTCAGGTTCCTGATTGGCGGTGGGATGTTATTCCAGCATTTAGTGGCAACATATCGGAAACTACCCCGGAAGGCAGCTGAAGCATGACTTTGTGTCAACAGCTGCACACTGCACTGCCGAGCCCCACGCACTTTGTGGCCAGAAGACCAGGACAACTTTTCAAAAAGATACGGTGGGGATTTATGTTTTAATACTCCAAACAGGAGGCATGCAAGGTGCAGTTTGCGCCTGTGTTGCATTTTAAGAATATTATATTTATTTAAAAATGGAGTGACATGGGCCCTCAGTGGAATACTAAAACAAAAACGTGCACAAGCATTTTGCACTCGCTGAACAAGTCTCTTGGTTATTATAGTACCATGTCAATGCAGAGGCCGTCCCGTCTAACGCGTAGACGCACCATCTCTTTCTACTGTCATCCATCATGTCACAGTACACATATAGAAAGCACAGATAGAAAGAAGTTGTGAAAATTATTGTGATTCTGTGTTTTGACAATAAGGCCTCTGCTTTGCTCGGGAAACAATGGCTAGTTATAAACTGCTATGAATACCTAAATTTAGGCTTAAAAATTGTGTGTTGTCTGTGAATATTATTGATGCTGTAATGTAATTAGTTCAAACTTTGTACAATTATGTTACTCCAGCTCATCCTCACAGCTTCATCCCGCTGTAAGGAAGAAAATAATCTAATATTTCCCTTCTAAGTGAAATTCAAATATAGAATATATATGTCAGCCAAATTTCAAGTGGTTTTATCCAGTGGTTTAGGTTGTGCATTGCCTGTCAGGCAGTGAGTTGCTCATAGCACTTTATATTTTAGATATTGAGTAACCGTCTTACATGTATTTATGCCCATGCTGACGAAGTTAATATCATCATCATCATTATATTCCCTTTTTAACCTACACCTGCATGCAGCATCAATTGTGCAAACCATTAAGTCTGGCAGTTGAATTGTTATTTATTTTGGAATATGATGAAGGAAAATAATTATATATCAGGGCCTTTATTTATGTTGCATGAAGAATACTTGTGCTAAATTTCATGTCTCTAGACTAAGCAGCTATGATTTCGGGATTTAACATTTTTGTAAATCCTGACCCTATGGGAATATCAAACAATTAGGCTACCACAACTTATTAATTATAATAATTCTTCTTTCCTCACTGGTGTGGTTATTTTTCTACAGTGGATGAACATTAAATGATAAATTTACTTTGTTCTTTTTGTACAAGCCATCAATATCTATCTACATACTTATATTATAAGTAGAAATACACACACATATAAGCATTCAATATAAGTAGGAAAGGTGCGCAAAGCACTAAGTCTAAGTACAGTCTTACATAAATATTATAGGCAGCAAGATTAGCTACTTAAGTTAGTAATTTGTGATTTTAGAGCTACAAATCAGAGCCACATTGTATTAAGTACTTTACAAAGGGCAGTAGTGGCGAAGGACCTAAATTTGGTGTGAGCAAGATATATTTTGTGAGACCCTTGCAACTCATTGCATGCACAAGTCGTTGTTAAACAGTTTGTAAGTGTCAACATTGCATTTATTTTGCAATGAAGTAGCCTCTCCTTTATCTTTAGCTTTACTAAAATTGTGTGTTGCCAGACAGGACAGAAAAACGGCATCATACAGAATGCCAGACAGAAGGTACTTGAGCAGTGAAATAAAATGTGTGTACATGAGAGAGCTATCATATAATGTGACTCCACACAGCCTCCAGAGATGATCCTTGTAAGTAAGTGCTCATAAATATATATGCTTTTATTAGCTGTTGTCTGCAACTCCGTCCGCGAAGAATAGGGTAGGTTTAAAAAATAGCCTACAACCTATTCTCAAACCTACCGAATATAAAGAAAAAAGTTTCATAAAAATCGGTTGAGCCGTTTCGGAGGAGTTCGATAACAAACACTGTGACACAAGATTTTTATATATTAGATTAGAAAAAGTTTGGCAACATTTAACTAGTTTCATGAATATGTAACAACAAGTTAACTCACGGTTGTCAATTGATTACATTCTAAATGGAGTCCACCCTGTTGTATCTTGCAGGGACACTGGGCTAGATAGCTCAAGCTTCCTAAGAGTATCTAGCGGAGACATACAGGCAAGCTGTTGCAGTACTGTTAATTATGAGTTGTAGCAGTCCAGCTGGTCAGGTTCAGGGTACTATGGGTTTTATGAATCTCTGTTTAATAAGCCTCCCTTAGTCACAGGCGGGAATTGAGGATAAATGGGATACCAAGGCACACGCAATGTCTAGACTGGAGGCATAATCGACTGTATTGGGAGGGTAACTCTGGGTAGACCAGGCCCTCTTACTACACAATATGAAGCCATTATAGATACAACTAAATAGCTATACTAGTCATAGATAAGTTCCTCATATACCTAATTATAGAAAATAGACCAGAAAATGTAGCTGCTAGAGATGGATTCACATATTATGATTCGGGCGTCAAACACTTGCAAAATTGCCGCTTTTGTACAATACCAGATTTGTTTGTTTTTGTATACTTGTGATATGGTGTTTGTCGTCTAAACAAACCTATACCCATACCCAATCAATTTCAGGCATGCGTATTTTAGTATTAAGATGGCGCACCACACATTAGATGCTGGATTTTTAAATGAGCAAAAAAACTTAGATTGTGAGGCCGTAGGCGGTGGCTCATCCCAGTAAAAAACTAGGTATAATTATGATAAAATATTTTTCGGTGCCTATGTAATTTTTATCTTCAGATGTTTTTACATGTAGGCGGCCGCAGACCGGAAGACGCAGTGTAGGTAGGCCTGCAACAAGATAGAGCGACGACCTGGTTAAGGTGGCGGGAACGCGTTGGATGCGGGTGGCGCAGGGCCGATCTGTTTGGCGAGCCTTGGGGGAGGCCTATGTTCAGTAGTGGACGTCTTTCGGCTGAAACGATGATGGTGACATGTTTTTTTAACTAGTTTTTATGGTCAACTCCCGATCTCCATCCCGCGGGAAACTTCTAAAATCCCGTCTTACTGCACCTAAGATCTTACAGGATGATATTTTATCTGCCAAGTATCAAACCTCTACCTAGTCAGTTACCCAAAAATAATCCTTTTTATGCATTGTCCCTGCCGTGGTGGCCTAGCGGTTTGACCTATGCCCTCTCAAGCAGAGGATCGTGGGTTCAAATCGCGGCTCGCATCTGTTTTTCGGAATTTATGTGCGAAATTATATTTGAAATTTACCATAAGTTTTATGGTGAAGAAAAACATTGTGAGGTACCTTCACACTTGCAAAGAAATTCAAAGGTGTGTATGTGTGTGTGTGTGTGTGTGTGTGTGTGTGTGTGTGTGTGTGTGTGTGTGTGTGTGTGAAATTTCAAATTCGAAGAGTATATTAAACATGGTTACGAGAATAGTCTCTCTCACCCCCACGTTCATTCCCAACTAGCTGTGTCCCGCGACTCCGTCTGCAAGGAATTCGTTTATCGCTATCTCACGGGAACTGTGCAATTTTCCGGGATGAAAGTATCTTGTATATTAATCTAGGTTACAAAATATCTGTGCGCCAAATTTCATCAGAATCCGTCAAACCGTTTTAGCGTGAAAAAGTAATGAACATCCTCACATCTCTCACGTTTACGTTTTACGAAATAAACTTTCACGTTTATAATATTAGTGGGATCCCGCGGAAATTTTAACAAATTCGTCTTTATTCCTTGCGTAAGTTATAAAGATAACCATTATACAAAATTTCAGCCTTCTAGGGATAAAGTCTGAGTAGGTAACTGACTGGCTTATCAACGCCCAGGCCAAGTTGATATCATATTATTTATTTACTAACCTTTACTCTCTCTGGCATTTGAATTAAAATTCCTTGTTTTTTAGACATTTTTTTGGCCACCTTGTGCGTATGAAGGTCAAAAGTCCAGTGAAGAGGGCCTACCAGGGTAAACCAACAGAGCGGCGTCCCGCCGGTCGCCCTAGACATCGACGGGCAGATGTGGCGAAGGCGGCTCTGCGCGAGCTTGAGGCTGGTGACGAGAGACCGCACAGAACCCAGATCGTTGGAGAGCACTTTGGAAGCCTAGACACACTTTGGGTCGTTGAGCCAGAGGAGTAAGTTTTCGCAAAATCGTGGTCTTAATTTATTAATGCAAAAAAACGCATGCCAAATTTCGTGTCTCTAAACTTAACTAACCTAACTTTTAGTACTTGAGCAAATCTCTGCACCAAACGTAACCGTGGTGCCTAGTGATTGACCTATAGACTCTCAAGCTGAGGGTCGCGGGTTCGAATCTGGGTACGCACTTCTTGAGTTTATCGGAATTTAGACGACTGGATGGCATAGTGGTTAGAGAACCTGACTACGAAGCTTGAGGTCCCGGGTTAGATTGCCAGTCGGGGCAGATATTTGTGTGAAAAATATGAATGTTTGTGCTCGAGTCTTGAATTTTTAATGTGTATTCGGATGTTTAATGTAGTTCGGGCCCGGGCTCGCACCTCTTTATTTTTCTGAATTTTCGTGCAAAATCACATTTGAAATTTACCACGAGCTTTACGGTGAACGAAAACATCGTTAGGAAATCTGTACAGTTGCGAAGAAATTCAATGGTGCGTGTTTGTGTGTGAAGTTCCCAATCTGCAGTGAGTCCGCTTAGGAACTACGCTCTAAGCCCTCTCATTCTGAGAGGAAGCCTGAACCCCGCAGTGGGACGTGTGTAGTCTAAAATGATGAGATGTTGAATTTCAATTCTGTGAGAATATCGGGATAAAAAGTAGCTTATTTGTTATTTTGTTTACAGATACCCCACCGCCAACTTAAGTCTACAATTATGCGTTACACCAATATATGCATTGAACCGAAGCCTCTCCCCTGTTGCTGCCAGGCACCCGTTGCTTCTTCCCTGTTACTGCCGGGAAGATCCTTCAATAGCAGAGCTCGTGTGCGGAAAACACTAAGCCTTCCTGGCGGATTTTTGACATTTTTACACTTACACGAAAAGTATATTTTGCTATGTATTGTGTATTTTTTTGTGAACTTCGCCGCCTATTTCTAATATATAAAACTCTCGTATCGCGGTGTTTGTTACCAAACCTCCTCCGAAATGGCTCGACCGATTCTCATGAAATTTTGTATGCATATCAAATAGGTCTAGTTTAATTTGGTATCAGCGGTTCTAAATAGATGGGCTTGGAAAAAGCTCAAAGTTATGCACAGTCATCTCAAATTTCACTATATTTATTTATGGAGAACCAACCGCTTAAAACACAATTTAAATTATCGACATAACAACACAAAGCCGATTACAGGCAATGATAAAATACATTATAAAAGTTTATATAGAGTCATATAATATGATTGTGGATTTAAATGATGTAAAGTCTGACCAGTAACATAATAATATGATCATGCGCTATGTTACAGAATTTCATTGGAATATTAATTAATTAATTAATTAATTCAGACACATTAATTTGTGTCTAAATTTGATCAATGATCATACCTCAGAATAAAATAAATATTTAAGGCGGCTCCCATACAACAAACGTGATTTTTTTGCTTGATACTGATAACGGTACCAGTGTGCTTAGTATAAGTTTTACTTCACCAAATACTTCTCGATCGCGTTTACGTAAAAATTTAAATTCTATGGAAACATGGACGCGCGGCCGCGGAGGCGCTGTCCATATTTCCATAGTAATTGGATTTTTTAAGTAAACGCGATCGAAAAGTATTTGGTGAAGTAAAACTTATACTAAGCATACTAATAGACGCTTGACATATTCACAGAATATTTAGTTATACACCGTGAAATTTTAGTGGTTGTTTTCCCGAAACGAGGTGATTTAGTATCGATTGTACAATCGATTTATAATTACTATTTTGACTACAGTCAAAAATCCAATTCTGAAAAACGAAAGTCGAAAATGACCGCAAACCAATAGTAACGCTTCGTTGGTACCTAACCTATCGTACGATCGTACGCTACTTGTACCAACGAAGCGTTACTATTGGTTTGCGGTCATTTTCGACTTTCGTTTTTCACAATTGGATTTTTGGAATCACCTCGTTTCGGGAAAACAACCACTAAAATTTCACGGTGTATATTCACTTTAAAAGTATTTTTTAAAAGTATTTAAGATTTTTTGGCCGATTTTAGGGTTCCTTACCCAAAGGGTAAAAACGGGACCCTATTACTGAAACTCGCTGTCCGTCCGTCTGTCAACAGGCTGTATCTCAAGAACCGTGATAAAATACTAAAAAACAAAATAAAATAAATATTTAAGGGAGCCATACAACAAACGTGATTTTTTTCTCGATATTAAATAGTACCTCAACGAAAACATCGTGAGGAAACCTGCTTACTTGCGAAGAAATTCAATGGCGTGTCTGTGAAGTTCCCAATCCGCAGTGGGTCCGCTTGGGAACTACGCCCCAAGCCCTCTCATTCTGAGAGGAAGCCTGAACTCCGCAGTGGGACGCGTATAGTCGAGAATGATAATGATGCATCCTAATTCTGTGAGAATAACGGGATGAAAAGTAGCTTATCCGTTATTTTGCTTATTTTTGTCTACAATTATGCGCTACACCAATACGCATTGGACTGAAGCCTCACCCCTGTTGCAGCAGCAACCCCTAGCAAGGCACCCGTTGCGTCCCTGTTGCTGCCGGGAAGGTAGACATTCTTCAATAGCAGAGCTCGTGTACGGACAACTCTGGCGGATTACACTATTTTCTATTCAGATATCGATTGCGTAGGTCTTAAGAGGGTACGATGCGCACCATTTCTCCATACAAACGTAATCCCCTATTTCCTCCCTGGATAATGGCTTTAGAGCCAAAATTTTTTTACTGTATAATCTGTATCTACCACAGCTATGCCCCTAGGTTTCGTTTTTTTCCATATTTCAATTAACGTAAGAAATATGAGCTTTCAAAAACCGAAAAAATTGCCCAATTTCCACGTCATTTTCACACACTCGTCAGAAAAGAATCCCTCCTATAAACAAAAAAAGGAAAACATAGGGGCAAAGCTAAATCTGTCCTCTAATTATTTATGAAAAAAATAAATTTATTGCCCCAGTTTTCGAGAAGAAAACAGGGGATTACGAAATGCTGCTTTGATCAATTTTACGCGCCTATTAACGGTCTGAGCTGCAGTTGGCCCGCTCTCGCTGTACTCACACGGAGGGGTTCGGGCGAGACAGCGACATTTCATTAAAATACCTATTTCTCAAAATTCTCTCAGCCATCGTACCCTCTTAAGCAGCAAATGTTACTATGAAACATGTCTAAAATCAATAAAATGCTTTTATTTGTAATTTTGCATTTGGAAGGGGGAGGGGGTGGAATAATAATACTAATTAATAATAATAATAATTTATTTCAACAAAAAAATACATACACAGAAATAATTTGTAAAAAAAATAATGTGGGCGATACAAAAAAAGAGTAAGAGAACATGTAAAGGGCCCTATTTATTATTTTTTTTTTTTTTGTTTTTGGTGTGGAAAATGCACCTTATGCATCGTCTCCGTTCGGGGAAACGGAGGTATGTGGGGCTCTCCCCAAGGGGCCTACCCACTAAAAACCACACGGATTCCCTCGTTTGCCATTGTGAACGCCACGGGAGCAAAATGTGTCACCGCAACGCCCACTGGCCGCCCCGGGATGGGGCTCCTCTGTCGACACCGTGCAATGCGGGCTCGGCACTCCCCGGCCTCCCCCGCTGGTGAAGGATTGTTTAAAGAGGTTTACTCCTCGTGGCTTCCGCAGATGCCCACGTTCCCGGCAAGCTGGGGTTACGTGCCCTCTGAAACGGAATTGATTAAACACCGCACCAACATGTAAGGGCCCTAGCACATGGCGTTTTTTTAACGCGCCGTCGACGCGTGTTTGTATCGATACAAATGCGATACGTACGCGCGTTCCTAAAACGCGCGTCGACGGCGCGTTAAAAAACGCCGTGTGCTAGGGCCCTAAAGGAACTTTTTGACATTTTATCTGTCTCGTTAATCTCCGAAACTACTGAATGGATTTCAAATCAAACTCCTTCGCAAATAACATAGCTATTATAAAGAAAGAATGAAAATACATTTATTTACAACATCACAAGACACATTAATATTTTTACAAAAATAACAAGTAAATAAAGTAAGTAAAGTTTATAAGTAAATGGCTATGTTAATCTCCGAAACTACTGAATGGATTTCAAATCAAACTCCTTCGCAAACAACATAGCTATTATAAAGAAAGAATGAAAATATATTTATTTACAACATCACAAGACACATTAATATTTTTACAAAAAGAACAAGTAAATAAAGTAAGTAAAGTTTATAAGTAAATAGCTATGTTAATCTCCGAAACTACTGAACAGATTTCAAATCAAACTCCTTCGCAAACGACATAGCTATTATAAAGAAAGAAAGAAAATACATTTATTTACAACATCACTAGACACATTAATATTTTTACAAAAAAAACAAGTAAAAAGTAAATAAAGTTAAGTAAAGTTTATAAGTAAATAGCTATGTTGTTCGCGAATTCGCGGCGGCAAAATGGGCACCTCAAACTGTACGTAGATTCCTCAATGCCATTGAAACAGTCGCCACATAAAGTGTGGCCACACGGTATTAAAACTCGTGTGGGCGCACTGTCGCGGCATATACCGCAGAGTGGTGGCCCATTGTTACCTGATGTTGAAGGTGACGGAAGAGGGTCCCCATCGACAACAACTTGCGCATTAAAAAATGTCAGACACGAGAGCACTATAGAATTTTATGATCACTGTTAATTAAGGTTAATCGCCGCATAAAACACTATCAAAATTATACTTCAACTAGCCAAAGAAACAGAAATAGGTACCAAAATTAGATACTGTCTACATCAGCCATGTTCGAATGCTACAAATCGAATCCAATTTTTACTTAATTTTTAATTTATTGAATCAGGCGTTACTTTGCGGAGCTCCATATTAATGAACTAAAACAATTACTTTGCTCACCCGCGACCTTGTAAGGTCGCGGGTGAGCAAAGTAATTGTTTTAGTTCGTTAGTTTACTTAATTTTTACTTTACCACACTTTAATATCAAGAGTATTATCTTCTTCAGCAAAACTCATGTACAAACTACAAACTTATACCAACTATCAGCAAAACTCATATACAAACTACAAACTTATACAAACCTTTCTGGAACCCAGATCTCGGGTTCGTGGTTGTGTTCCCCAATAACGGGGCCAGGAACACCCGCTTTATTATTCCACCGTACAAGACAGCCGGAGGCCCCGCACCGGTATCCAACCGTGGTGCTACGATGCCGCCAAGCGGTGTAAAAATGCTCCCCACGCCTCACCCACTCAGCATCACCATGATATTTGGAAATAATTTGTACTTCCATTTTGATAAAGATAAAGATAGTTAAGATAGTTAAAGTGTTAGTTGTTACGGTTAACGTATTGTCGCCCGCAAAACCAACGCCAAACTGCCAGTTTGAAATCGTTGCAAACTGCCGGTTTGAAATCGTTGCAAACTGGCAGTTTGAAATCAGCTCAGCTCAGCTTTTCTCAGAGCCAATCGGCGTTCGTGATCGGCGTGATTTTAAACTTTCGCGCTTATCGCTTAAACATTTGTACAGCGTCATTGGTCCGTTGCCGTGACGTGATTGGGCGAGCCATAGAGGCTCCTTATTCGTCCTTCATCATTTAATATTTCGGTGTAGCCAGGTACTATAATTTGAGAAGGCGGCTAGCTAAGTTTAAAATTGGAAATATTGTTTATAATTACAAAGATATATGAAATAAAATCTGAGATATTATTATGAATCTGAAACGAACTAAGGAAATAAAATGTTAATATATTAATAAATAAATATTAATAAATAAATAAATGTTAATAAATAAAAAAAATAATTTTAATACTATTGTAGAAGTTTTAGATAGATCATTTATTAATTTTATTATTCATGCCTTTTACACATACTTTATTTACATTTGTTCTACATTATCTTTGTATTTCTTAAGTCGGCAGCATGTACGAGCAAACTCGACATTAATATTAAGCTTACGCTGCACCCGCTGTGCACGTCACACGTTTATACCTAATTTGCATAATATTTTGTAATACAATTCAGTGTCAATAAATCACTCAACCTAAACATACGTTTTTGTCAATTAACAGCAGTTTTACATTACCTACATTCTTCCACGGGCAAACAGCTCGTACATACTCAAAGAATCTTTACAAGTTGTAGAGTAATAGTTTAAGACTCGTTAAGACAGAGCCTTGAGGTAGGTGACCCTATTCACAGGAGTCTAAATTAATTTGTTATAATTATATTTTAAGATTAATGCAACTTCGTGACTGCATTATTTATAGTCAAATTGGAAAGCAAATATTATGGTAGGTACCTTAAGCCTTAAGAGCTGTAAGTGTTTTATGAATGGCGAGAACTAATAATGTAGTCATACGAAACTGAAACGTCCATAAAATGCTGAAAGCTGTATCAGTTTATTTTAATATAAGTATGCTTTTCTTATGTATATGTATATTTTAATAAAGTTTATTGACTTACCCATCTTAAACTTATATCTTTATTAAGTGTATAAAAATAATAAAATTAATTTAATACCGACCTGGATGCATATTGAGTTATTAATTCACCTAATATTATCAACTCAAAATAGTAACAATAATATAATAAATAAATAAATAAATAAATAAATATCACAGGACAATTCACACCAATTGACCTAGTCCCAAACTAAGCTAAGCATAGCTTGTGTTATGGGTACAAGGCAACGGACCCGAGAACAAACATTCGTATTATTCATACAAACATCTGCCCCGACGCGGGAATCGAACCCGGGACCTCAAGCTTCGTAGGCAGGTTCTCTACCTACTAGGCCATCTGGTCGTCAAAATAATAATAATAGACTATTTTAATTGAGGCTAAGTAATACTATTTGCATGAAAGGAACGGCACTAGTGACTCTCTTTGAGTTGTTGATATTTATGGGCGGCAGTGATTATTTGCTTGCTCGTTTTCCTCCCTCTCATAAAAAAAACTACCAGCGAGAGCAGATAGGATCATGACTGCTATCTCTAAGTACTTACATGGGAAAAGATCATCGTCTCTGATAGCTTCATTAATTATTAGCTAGCCGATTAGCAATTTTGGGATGATCTTATATTATAACGTTGCGTTCTTCGCACTTACCATTCAAATTTCGCGGCACTATGAAAAGTGTCACATTTTAAACTTTCGCGCTTATCGCTTAAACATTTGTACGTAGCGTCATTGGTCCGTTGCCGTGACGTGATTGGGCGAGCCATAGAGGCTCCTTATTCGTCCTTCGTCCCTTAACATTTCGGTGTAGCCAGTGAGATAAACTTTCACTAATAAGTATTTCTGAAAAGTCGTTAAAGTTAATTTAATCACACAGGTTTTGCATTTTATTTCCTTAGTTCATTTCAGATTCATAATAATATCTCAGATGTTATTTCATATATCTTTGTAATTATAAACAATATTTCCAATTTTACACTTAGCTGGCCGCCTTCTCAAGTTATAGTACTTGGAATTTTAAGTAAGTAAATCACCCCTCTGTCAGAAATACCTATTAGCGAAAAGCTTATTCTTAGAACATGATTTTATGGTACCTGATATTAGTTAATAAAATTTTCTAAATTTTTAATTTTAAGAAACCTGCTGGATATCGATATATTCAACTGTAATCTTTCTACGGTGAGGCGGCGGCTGGTGGGAGGGTGGTTTGATTGAGCGTGCTTAGGTACTGGGTAGAGACTGCTTTTTACTAACATGTTTTATTTTTGTATAGAGATGAGTTCTGATATCTTTTTGTATCAAAATTTGTGTGGCACAATTTTATGATTGTTCGCGTACTTTCTTTTTTTGTTTGGTTCTATTTGTGAGATCCTATAATTGGCTCCTATGTTATTATTACTCTGTAATTTGTAGCTGTTGGTTCTCTAAAAATAAATAAATAAATAAATAAATAAATAAGAGCTACTGGTCCATGAAGGAGCACATGAAGGGCAGCCTTCCAACGACACTGAAGCGCAAACTCGTCGACAGTGTATCTTGCCCGTCCTGACCTATGGTGCACAAACATGGTCTTTGACTGAGAATCAGAAATCCAGACTGAAGGTTTGCCAACGAGCTATGGAGCGCAGCATGTCGGGTGTGAAGAGAATCGATCGTATTCGGAACACCACTCTGCGCTCCAGAACTCGAATAGCCGATGTGGAAAAAAAGACCGCCAAGCTCAAATGGGATTGGGCCGGGCATGTGTGCCGGATGCATCCTCAAAGGTGGGCGCACTCAGCCACGTGGTGGGTGCCGCATGACGGTTACCGGCGGCGAGGCAGGCCCAGGCGCAGATGGCGAGACGACCAGGGCCCAATTGTATAACAAAATACAACTTATATTACAAGCGGAACTCCCTTTCTAGTTAATATAACTGAAGCGAGAGTTCCGTTTGTAATAGTAGTTGTACTTTGTTATGCAATTGGGCCCTCCAGGGCCCTGCATGGTCTTGCTTGTAAAGTTGCGTTTTTCGCACTTACCATTTAAATTTCGCGGCACTAAGAAAAGTGCCACATTTTAAACTTTCGCGCTTATCGCTTTGAACAACTTACATCGTCATTGGTCCGTTCCCGTGACGTGATTGGGCGAGCCATAGAGGCTCCTTATTCGTCCCTCGTCCCTTAACATTTCGGTGTAGCCAGTGAGATAAACTTTTCACTAATAGGTATTTCTGACAGAGAGGTGATTTAATTAAGGCTCACGCTGAAAATTCCAAGTACTATAAATTGAGAAGGCGGCCAGCTAAGTGTAAAATTGGAAATATTATTTATAATTACAAAGATATATGAAATAAAATCTGAGATATTATTATGAATCTGAAATGAACTTAGGAAATAAAATGCAAAACCTGTGTGATTAAATTAACTTTAACGACTTTTCAGAAATACTTATTAGTGAAAGTTTATCTCACTGGCTACACCGAAATGTTAAGGGACGAAGGACGAATAAGGAGCCTCTATGGCTCGCCCAATCACGTCTCGGGAACGGACCAATGACGATGTAAGTTGTTCAAAGCGATAAGCGCGAAAGTTTAAAATGTGACACTTTTCTTAGTGCCGCGAAATTTAAATGGTAAGTGCGAAAAACGCAACGTTACAGTTTAATAAAGATTACCAATAGTTTTTTTTTGTACAGAAATGTCAATTATATACTTATAAACCAGAGTTGGGCAAAAATTATCTATTTACGAAAAACCGGGAAGATAACTAAATCATCTTTTATTTGAAGTAACTAAATAATCCGTCATTTGTTATTTTGAATTTATCTAGATCAGTTTCATTTTTATCTAGATAAATTAGTTGGGATTTTAAATAAAAGTTGAATGTCAGTAGTACAGTCATGTAGAACTAGAAGTGGTGTCACTGTGACGGTTTGACCCGACGTGACATTCTGTATACATTTATTATTATAAGCTTACTTCAATAACAAACGAGGTCGGTTATCTTCATCTAGATAATTTATCTAAATAAAAAAGTTGTCAACGCACTATTTGTGATTGAATTTATCTTCGAATAAATTTATTTGAAATGATTTTATTTGAAATAATTATCTAGATAAGAAATTATCTACATAACGCCCAACTCTGTTATAAGCAAATGATTTCAACATCTTTTCATTTGGTTCTCTATTTTTTTTTTAATAATTATTGAAACTATTTTGGCTGATGCCGTCAGATTATAATTAAGGGCTCCCCTACAGCTACATACTTTTAAATCTATCTTAATACGTACGATAAGGCACCCCTTTAATTATTTTTTGTATAGTGGTATACTATCACAAGTGTCATTACCGGCCAAATCAAGTCAAACTCCGCAGCATAATCGTAAATTGTGACAAATTCTAAATAATGCTATTCCACACAGAATAAAGTACAATTTGGAATCTCTGCGACATATATTTCAATCTCAAATGAAGATCATTACTTTATTTCATACTAGCCTTCCGTCCGCAGCTTCGCCCGCGATAAAATTAATTTTCCCGTAGGAAAAGGTATTTTCCCGCAGTAAAAAGTAGCCTATGTCACTCAGTGATGAGAATGTAGCTTTCTAACGACAAAATAATTTTTGAAATCGGTCCAGTAGTTTCGGAGCCTATTAAATGCAAACATACAAACAAACAATCAAATCTTTCCTCTTTATAATATTAGTATAGATATATGTAATAAATGCCTTACATTATAGGTATTAAAATTATATAACTATAGAAAACAATTTAAGAAACATTTATCTCGAAATGTTTTTCGATTTACTATACATTACAAAAAAATAGACACCCCCAATTACATTACCAGAATTATCGTAGTGACTTGGAATGTGCTTGGAATCCAACCAAAAGACCAAAAGTATCCCAGATCAGAACATTTCGCAATGAGAGTTCTTATTTAATTTGATTAGTTTAGACATGGAATATTACTTCGCAGTTCCATTATGTAGGGAAGAAAGGTGAACGCTTAGACGAGTCGGAATTATACAATGCCAGTTGCGCCACCGCTTATCCTCAACAGAATTAATATTAAGATCCGTGTCATTTCTTAGCTGAGTAAGTATCTACTCCTAAATTAAGATGAACGTCAGGATATGAGATAAGGGCAGAAAAATATCACAGAAGATGATACTCTGGATAATGATAAGGAAATTGTAAGAACTTATACTAATGATTAATTAATTAATGTTTATTGTTAATTCTGATTTCATTGTTAAATTATTATTATATTATGTTTTAGAATTATTTATTGTACTAACATGTAGCTGTAATGAAATATACTAACAATTTTTATGGAATGAATGTTCTGAAATAAAGACATCATTATACCTCTGGTGACACTGATTTAGATAAATGCTACCACAAACCGAAGCGCGGGGCGTGTGCGGGGCGCCGATGGAGCGGCCCACCGCGTTGTATAACACTGAATCGTATACGCTGACACATTGGCTTCGCGGCGCAGCGTATATGATTTAGTGTTATACAAAGCGCCGGCCATGCCCGCTCCGTCGGAATCACGCGCACGCCCCGCGCTGTGGTCTGTGGTGGCAGGCGCGAATCTCTAGCCGAGTGGCCTGCTTTATTAGTTAGATGGCAACACTAAACATTAATGTTGTATCTATGGGGGGCTACTCCGAAATTCGAAAATCACAGTTCGCATCGTACCGTCTCGCTCGTACTCGTATTAAATACTATTAGCATGAGCGAAATAGCACAATACGGAGTTCGAATTTTGCACTTCGGAGTATAAAGTTTGAATCTATGGTTTTATACTATAGGCAAAAATGGCGAAAGTGAAACACGTTTTAAAGTTTTTTTCTGAAAATCTTCAAGCTATAAATAACTACAGGATCTCCTTGGAGGAAAGCTGAGTATGCCATGAATCATATATGAAGGGTCCACGGAAAGAACATGTCTAGTCACTTTTTTTGAAAATTGATATTTTAATCTCTAAATGTAGAGCTCGCAAAGCACTATAACTTACTTACTTACTTGTACCATTATATTAAATAGGGTATCTGAAAATAATATTCACTTTTAAAGAAATGGTTACCATAGTAATTGTTCGTGAAGACTAACTTTCAAACCGCTATATCTGAAAAAGTTGTTTATGTGACTAGACATGTTCTTTCCGTGGACCCTTCATATACGGTGACACACGCCGGCCGCACGCCCCGCGCTTCGGTTTGTGATAGCCTAATCTAATAGACAGACGAAGTCAAAGAGTTATTTAACAGTGGCAAACTTGAACGAAGGTGAAATTTTCTAAAAAAAATACCAATGGTTTTTTATATGTTTTTATAAAAAAGATAATTACAAGTAACTACTTTCAATGTTTTTGCATTTCGACCACTATTTTTTTTATTAAGTATTGAAACTGTTTTAGTTGGTGACGTCAGATTTTAATAAAGGGCTTCTACACAGTTACATATTTTATTATATTTATGAATGCGTGCGATAAGGCCACTCCCTTTAATTATTTTTTACCTATGGTTAAAGTAATTACTACAGCCACTTTGAAGGCCACCACAAACCGAAGCGCGGGGCGCAGATGGAACGCGGCGCGCTGTGTAACACTGAATCATATACGCTGACACACACTACCGGTGGGTCGCGCGCTGCCAGTTGTGTCAGCGTGTATGATTCAAGGCCACAAAAACCGGGAGCGCGGGGCGCCAACCGAGCGTGCCCGGCGCAGTCAATAACACTGAATGGTACATATGTTGATACACTCCGGCAGCGCGGCATAGCGTATATGATTCAGTGTTATTGACCGCACTGAGCACACCCTGTCGTTGCCAGGTTTGCAGTGGCCCTTAAACAGTTTCTTAGGTACCTACGCAAGTTAAAGCCAAGTATTGTGGTGCGAGCTAAACACAAGCACGTCATCGTCATATTGCAGTCGTTTAACCTCTGTACTCAAAAAATCTGTATAAGTTGTAGACAAATAGCTTAAGACTAGTTAAGACCGAGCCTTGAGGTAGGTAATCCTTTTTTCAGGGGTCTAAATTTATTTCTTATACTATATTTTAGCTGTATCAGTTTATTTTAATATACAGGGTGTTACAAAATAACCCCTAAAGCCTGAACCCCATGAACAGTAAATAAAACTGTAAACTGTAATTTTGCGCGCTGTTTTATTTTTGTGTCCCACTGCTGGGTAAAGGCCTCTCCTCTCTTGCTCCACTCCTGCCTATCAAAGGCGAGCTCCCGCCATCCCAAAAAAAAAATATACTAATTTAATTCTTTACTGGAGTACTTCCATTTCCATACCCTTCAGTTATTACGGGTAATTTTGTAACAGCCTGTATATACTTCCTATTATGTATATGTATAATTTAATAAAGTGAACTAACTTCCCCATCTTAAACTTATATCATTATGAAGTAAGTATAACTATAATTCATTTAATACGGACCAGGATGCATATTGGATTATTAATTCACCAAATATGCTCTTTATTGTATCGCACTCCTAAATCGAGAGTATTATCAACTCAAAATAGTAAAAATAATATAATAAACCATTTTAATTGAGACTAGTATTACTATTGGCGTGAAAGGAACGGCACGATACAAAGTTTGAATATAGTTTCGCAGAATAAGGCCCTTTGACTACTGCCAATCGGCCACCACAAACCGGGAGCGCGGGGCGCCGACGGAGCGTGCCCAGCGCGCTCTATAACACTGAATCAAATTTACGGTGACACACACCCGCAGCGCGGCTCACCATAGTGTTATGACCGCGCTGGGCACGCTCCGCCGGCGCCCCGTGATCCCGATTTGTTTTGGCCTTACAAGGAAGCGGCAATTTCGTAGTAGCCTCCTGACCAACACAGTGTCTACAGTTAAGTACAGAGTAAGAAATTTGGCCCTGCTTGCATGCATACATACATTTCAATCAGCATTGGTACTAAACTCAGGGCCCTGCATGTAGACCCCTTAAATTATTGACCTTTTCTCGGCGGGCATGTCACTCAAAGTTGTGAAGTGAGTGTGTATTCTTGCATGTTTGACATCGCAACAGATTTTTTTGAGCATTTTTTACTATACGTATTCAGTTTTTACCTTCCGACGGAGATTCTTTGCATGATCTTACAATAGTTGGATTGCTTCTTATTAGCTGTATAGTTTGAAGCCTTTGCCTTTTCCTAAAACAGAAAAATAAAAAATAAAAAGATTATTGAACTGGGGCCATTGTCGATAGAATTACCACACTAGCACGTTTGACATGAACGATAGAAAAATAAAATATCTATGGTCCTTGGAATCGATTGGATTCCGATTATTACGTCGTACAATAACAGGTCGTGCATTACTGGCCGAGCAACTCATCCCTGATATTGTACGACGTGATAATCGGAATCCAAAATGGATTCGGATTATCAGGTCGTACAATGATGGCTGTGCATTATTAGGTCGTACATTATTGGCTCCCATTTGAACTGTCAAGTGTCAAATCTGATTCTATTGTACGTCAAAATTTGATTCACCGACTGACTACAGTTTGAGACGCGGTAGAATTAATTCATGAAATTGTGCAAAAAGCTGTACTAAATAAGTGTTTCGTCGGCGCGATTCATTACATAAGAATAGTTTTAGAAAACGTTAATATTATCGCAACCTGCCTTATTCATATGTACCTGAGAGAGACAGTCTGATTTTTAAATCAAATCGGATTGGTTTCTAATTTAATATCTATTGTTTGTATTTTAAATCTTATACAGCAGAGGGAATAATTACCTTTTTTCATCAAGATGTGGAATGGTAAGTCAATTCAAAACATTTAAATTCAGTAAATTTTATTGTAGGGTTATAATGTGTGCTGCTATTGTTATGATTTTAGACCAATCAGCAACTGGTGGAGGCTTTTTTAATACTTCAAGCCAATTTGGGAACGTTAATACACCGAATCAACCTCAAAAAGCGGTCAGTATGAAAATAATATTTTGGAAAAATTTACAAGTCTCAACTTGTCTTTGTTTACATGTTACTGGTACCCCTATTTCTAACCTTGAATTACCAGATTGTACATAGTACCTTGTCCTGGTAATTTTGGAAACAGAAATGAGTAAAATTTTTATCAGCTTCTTGTATCTTTAAATGCATTATGAAATTTGTACTGATATAGGATTGAGTTTTTACCATTTAACTTTTAAGGTAACTAATAATAATATAATGTGATATGGTTAAGGATAAATGCCACCTTATATCTCATTTCCTAAAGTAGTTCCTGTGAGACTGTGTATGACTAATTCTTTATGGGCAAAATAGTGGGCAGAACCAGTTTAACATGTTCGCTGCGGCAATTAGTTTAACTTGCAATTAACCATATTTGTATCGGGTTGTATCAACCCGATACAGCAGCGAAGATGTTAAAATAAAGAGCGTTACGCTCAAGACATTTATATTTACCTCAATGTTTGGTTTGTATCAGTATGCAGGACACTAACACCTGTCACAGCTACTGATCCATATACATCAGCAGGATTTCATGGGAAGAACTTAGAGATTCTAAAATAATAAATACTTGTACATTTATCTAAAACCTTGTGTGAGCAATATCATGAAAATACATTGCTAATTCAAAACCCACTTGACTAACACAACAACTAAATACATAATGTAAATTCCAAACTCAAATACTTCAAATATCTAGGCTGACTAGTATATTTTATACTGTGTTTGAATTTGGAATTGTAAGTTGCTAGGATTTTGACCGTCTGAAACAACATTTCTGTTGAGAAGATTAATGTTTAAGGAATGCATATTATAAGATAAGATTATTAAATCATGCTCAATGTCTTCTAGGGTCGCAGGGCCTCCCGCACAGCACCTATAGTAATTCGCCAAGCCCTACATTGTGGTGATGATGGTGTCAAAATCTGGGGCACCGAAATACAAATAGTGTCCTTAGTGGCACGAGTCAGGAACATCAGGTTACAAAGCACTAAAATCACATACACCATCCAGGACATCACCGGCAGAATGAGAGCTGTGCTTTGGCTGGACCAGGAGGCTATGGATGAAGATGTAAGTTGTATTGTGTATTCTGACCTTGTACCCTTGTATTGTATTGTATTGTTTATTAAATGCAATTCACATGTAAATAAGTACAACTCCATCATATGAAACCCTGAAGGGAGCAGCATTTTTGAGTGAGAGAGATTAATACAATAAATTGATATTCTAGAATGAAATGAAGATTTAACAATAAAAGAGAATCAAAACATAAAATTACAGAATAATTAATAATAATTTACAATAAAAAATAACAATATTTAACTACAGAATAATAATCATGCAATTAAAATAGTAATATAATGTCAGAATATTAGAATATGATTACAATTAGAAATGGAGATGCTATGTCATCAAGAGAATTAAACCAATAAAGTATGTCAAAAATTGTAAAAATATAACTTAATTTCGGAACAAGTAGACAAAAGTTTAGGATAAGTGATCATTAAAATACTCTTCTAGCGAGTAGTAACATTTTTTGATCAGTAATTGCTTGAGTAGTTTGCTAAATTTGAAATCGTCTTCCTCATTTTTCAAATGGTCACTCAGTTTATTATAGATTTTAATTGCCATCGAGTTAGGCCCTGATTTGTGCAATCTTAATTTCGACCCAGTCAGTATAACTAAATTATTTTTAAATCTTGTTTCTAAACGTCGCGTTTTGTCTTTTTTCTTTGTATAAAACTGCGGGTATTTCCTAACATGTTTGCAAATTTCAAAGATATACACCGTGAAATTTTAGTGGTTGTTTTCCCGAAACAAGGTGATTTAGTTTCGATTGTACAATCGATTTATAATTACTATTTTGACTAGAGTCAAAAATCCAATTGTGAAAAACGAAAGTCGAAAATGACCGCAAACCAATAGTAACGCTTCGTTGGTACAAGTAGCGTACGATCGTACGATAGGTTAGGTACCAACGAAGCGTTACTATTGGTTTGCGGTCATTTTCGACTTTCATTTTTCACAATTGGATTTTTGACTCTAGTCAAAATAGTAATTATAAATCGATTGTACAATCGATACTAAATCACTTCGTTTCGGGAAAACAACCACTAAAATTTCACGGTGTATATAGACGTCAATGTTAAAATTTCAAGTTTTATAAAGTGTGGTTTGTATGTGATGCCTTGTGTATACATAACAGTGGCAAAGGGTACTAACAACCAGATTCCCCCGGGTTGACTAAAATTTCGAAGTTACCAAGTGCTTCTTGTAATGTTCTTACTTACTTGGGTTAGATTCAAGACTGAGGGTACCCTGCAGATTCTACCCACATCCTAATATATAACATGCCTTTCCCCCGGGATAAGAGGAACACTGTTAGTCTTTATAAATCTCTTAACTATTATCAGACTGAACACACACATTCACTATTACACTGTTCCCTTTTTGTTTAAGACACATACACAACATTAACGATTATTATTAATTTTATCGCAAGAGTCAATTGTCCGAGGCATCACTAACGTCATCCCCACTTACTATACTATTCCCACTATCATCCAGTTCTCGCAGTGTCATACGCTTAAAAACAGGTGTGGCTGACGGTGGGCTTTCAGATGACCTAGTTCTTTTGCTCGCCTTCACTGCTGACGAATTGACGCTTGGCGCATCCACATGGCAATCTTCTGAACCATCAACCCCAATGATTTCAGCCCACTGACTTGGTGATGGAATTCTTATAGTGCCATATGCTTCATTATCTTCCTCCCCTTCAACTTCGCTTTCTCTATGCCTCTTACGTTCGTCCTCATTCTGAGGTATATCATTTTCTCTATTCCCGGCATTATCTAGCCTGTTGCTACATTTTTTTGTGAAGCCCAGCATTTGGTTTACGTGTCTAATGAATATCTTGTCTCCATGTTTAATTTTATACCTTACAATGCCAATTCTCTTGGTTACCATACCGTTTATCCAGCGTGGACCAGTCCTATAGTTCCTAAAATACACACATTCGCCAGTTTTAAATTCTCTAGTTTTCTTTGATTCATTTTCTATTATCTCCTCAGTCTCCTTTGCTTGTTCCGAAAGGGGGTGAAGCCGGTCGAATTTGGTCTTGAATTTACGGTTATTAAGTAACTCAGCTGGAGTTTTTCCAGTGACAGAACTAGGTGTGGTCCGAATACTATATAAAATTTGATTAAGACGCGTTGCCCAGGGCTGGTTAGATATTTTTTTTAATTTCTGCTTCACTGTTTGCACGGTTCTTTCAGCTTGGCCATTCGATGCTGGGTGATATGGTGGCACTAAAATCTGTTTTATCCCGTTTCTTTTCAAATAACTTTGCAATTCCTCTGACACAAAAGCTTTCCCGTTGTCACTAACTATTGTGTCTGGCAAACCTTGCTCCGTAAATATTTCTTCCAGCTTTCTAATGACCATAGTTGAGCTCTGTTCGTTTACTATCTTTACTTCTGGCCATTTGGAATAGGCATCTATCAGAATCAAGAACACTTTACCCATGAACGGGCCCGCAAAATCGATGTGTAGCCGAGACCACGGCTTTGGGGGCGTTATCCATCTGTGTGTCACTTTTGGTGGCATGTTTCTTACTTCCCTGCATATCTGACACTCTTGCACAACTCTTTCAATTTCTCTATCTAACCCTGGCCACCAAAAATAGCTTCTAGCTATTGCTTTAGTCATGACTATACCATCATGGTTATCGTGTAGTTCTTGTAGAATTTGTTGATGCATTTTTTTAGGTAAGACCACTCTACTTCCCCACAAAATGCATCCGTTATATTCTGACAATTCATCTTTTCTAACATAGTAATCCTTTAATTTATCTTCAACCTTACTTGGCCATCCATTTCTTATCCAAAACAATATTTTCGATAAAATCTCATCTTTACTGCTTAGCTTAGCCACATCTCTAGCAGTCATCAGTAATTCCACTGGAGTTTCATTTATCAAGAGCACATTGATTTCTTCATTTTCTTCCTCATTGACCTTACATCCTGGAGATGGCCATCGGCTCAATGCGTCTGCGTTGCCTATTTTTGTTCCCTCTATATATTTAATTTCATAATCATATGAATTGAGCAACAATGTCCATCGTAGCATCCTTGGCGATATGACATTGGGTATTGGCTTACATGGATCAAAAATAACCAAAAGCGGCTTATGATCTGTACGAATAGTTACCTTGCGTCCAAATATATACTGGTAAAACTTTTGCAATCCGAAAACTATAGCCGCCGCTTCTTTATCAATTTGTGAATAATTTCTTTCATGGCCCGACATAGTTCTAGATGCAAACATAATTGGTCTTAAGGTACCATCTTCCATCCTATGTTCCAGTACAGCTCCCAAACCATACTGCGAAGCATCGCATGTCATAAACAAAGGCTTTTTAAGGTCGTAGTGGACTAAGGTATCCCCTGCAGTTAGCATAGTCTTTAAGATTTCAAAAGCTTGCTGGCAATTCCTTGTCCACGACCACTTGGCTCCCTTCAACAGTAGCTTATACAGTGGTTCAGCCACGGTAGCCTTTTTTGGTAAGAATCTGTCATAGAAATTCAACAGACCCAGGAAAGCCTGTAAATTTTTTACATCTTTCGGCGCTGGCGTCTCCAATATAGCCTTGATCTTATCTTGGCATGGATGTACTCCTGCAACATCTATAAAATGACCCAAAAATTCAACACTTCCTGTCCCAAATTTGCATTTTTTCTTATTGACTCGTAGTCCAGCATTGCTTAAAACTCTCAACACTGACTCTAACCTGCCGTTATGTTCCTGTGTCGTGCGTCCACTGACCACAATATCGTCTAAGAGTACGGCTGTACCTGGTATCCCTGCTAATAAATTTGACATCATTCTTTGGAAAATGCCAGGACATGCTTTAACTCCAAATGCTAACCTCTTAACTTTAAACAATCCCTTTGGAGTGTTTAAGGTAAGCAAATTAGACGTAGGCTCATCAACAACAACTTGAGTATATGCTTGCTCGAGGTCAATTTTACTGAATATGGCCCCTCCCTGTAATGCAGCAAATGCTTCATTCAATGTTGGCAACGGGTAAGTATCGGTCTCCGTGACCTTATTAACCGTGGACCTATAATCACCACAAAGTCTGACTGTGCCATCCTTTTTAAGTATAGGAACAATGGGACTAGCAAATTCGGAATGACTAACCGGTTCCAGTACCTCATCTGCAACTAACCTGTCAATCTCTTTTAACACTCTGTCTTTCACCGCAAAAGCTATTGGCCTGCATTTCAAAAACGTTGGTTTTGCATCAGGTTTCAAAGGTATGGTCACCACGGGTCCAGTATACTTTCCAAGACCAGGCTGAAATATATTTCGATATTTATCTAATATACTGCCCACGTGTCCACTATCTACTCTAACATGTAAAATCCCACTCAGCTCTATTTTCAACTCAGGAAACCAATCCCGGCCTAATAGGTTTGGGCCTTCTCCTCTAGCAATTAAAACCTTCAGTTTTTTACTTATATCTTTAAACCTCACATCAACAAAAGCTTCTCCAAGTAAAGCCACTTTACTGTTAGTCCATGTAGTTAGCCTTACCTTTGGCTCGCTTAGAATTGGTATTTGCCCATTCCAGATCTCCTTTGCTGTGCTCTCCCTAATCAATGTATATGCCGCCCCAGAATCAACTTCCAAATCTACTAATTGATTATTTATTTTAACATTTACACTATAAGGAGCAACTTTATTCGACACATAGTAGCATGGAGCATCTTCATACAAGCCATTGAATTTACTTTCTTCCTTCGGCTTACCTTTCTCTTGAGTACTTGAACAAACCACAGCAATATGACTTGTTTTTTTACAAATGTAACACCTGCTCCATCGAAATTTACAAAATTTTCCATGCACCTTGCCACACCGCCAGCACTCATTACCCTGTTGTACTGACTTAGCTCGGATCTTGTTAACCTCCATTGGCTCTTCAACACTGCTCGGCCCAGGGGTACCGTGCATGGTCACCTGTTCTTGTGTTGACATAATCAGAACACCAGCATCTGCCATTTCTGCAGTCAAAGCTAATTTGACTGCCTGGTCAAATGACAATGTTGCTTGCTGTAGCAATCGTTTTTGTATTTCTTTGATCCTAATACCACAAACCAAGCGATCTCGTAATGTCCTATCCAAATCAGCAAAGTTACAATCTATTGCCAACTTTCGTAAATTGGCAACATAATCCTTAACCTTTTCACCATCCAGCTGATTTCTCATGTGAAATTTATAAGATTGCACTATTTCATTTTGCTTTGGATCATAATGATCATCCAACAGAGACTTGATTTGAACATAGGTTATGCTCTCTATTTTCTGCGGAGATATTAATGAAAGTATCAAATCATACAAAGAATGCCCACAAACTGATAGTAAATTAGCCTTTTTTAACGCATCTGCCTCAATCTGGTTCGCTAGCAAGCAATAACTAAACCTATCAATATAATTTTTCCAAGTGTCCTTGTCCGGGTTAAATTCACTGAATTTCACTGCCATTTTGATTAATTACCACTTATAACACTTATTAACACTTTTAAACATTCAAACACTATGTTTAAAGTATAATTTTATTCCTGTCGCCACTTGTAATGTTCTTACTTACTTGGGTTAGATTCAAGACTGAGGGTACCCTGCAGATTCTACCCACAACCTAATATATAACACTTCTCTTCCATTACTGCACTTTCAAGAAGAGCATAAAGGGGGTTTTGAGGTTTTTTGCTCCGGCTTTATGCGCAAAAATTTTCACGCCCCACTACTGGTGTATAAGCATGCCTGAATGAATGACTACTAACTAGCAACACTGCATGGGAGAGTGCTCAAGTCAACCTAGCATTGAAGTGTATGTCTTGAAATAGAAACCTCTGTAACATCTTAAAAATTTTTACTTCCAGGATAAATCATCACCAAAGGTCAATGTCAATGATTACATCCAAATTTACGGCAATGTCAAAACTAATAAGGGGAAGAAAGTGGTGATGATTTTCAAAATAATGCCAATTACAGATGTTAATGCTATCACATTCCATTATTTACAATGTATCAATAATAAAGTCAAAATGGAAGCTGACTCTAAGAAGGTAAGCCAGTAATATAAATCTAAAATGAAATAATTATTATAAGAGACTTCTGTATAGTCTTTACTAGTAAAAAAGCTGTATTTAATCACTATTAATTTTTTTCTGATATTACAGGAAAAAGTTGCCCCAAGCACTTCTACATTCACTGGTGGGCTGCCTGCAAATTCCATGGTTGGCCTAACGGACAATGGATCTGTGAATGGTCTGAATCCTCGCCAGATGATGGTGTTCAACCTCATCAGAGCTTCCACTTTGGAGCAGGGTATCAGCAAACAGGACATGTATGCAACACTCAAAGACCGTATGCAACAACCTGAATTTGAGTAAGTAATATACTGTGTGTATTCAGTTTTGTACTGTAAGCAAGTTGAATATGACCTTTCAAATATTGTATTTGATTTTGTAACCACAATAATGTAAATGTGACTGTAAAGTCAGTCTAGTAGTTAGATATAGCTGGCCATAAGAGTTTATGACCTGTTTCAATGACTAGAGCAACTCTTTCTTACTCATTCAATAAGAGAGAATATGAATTAAAAACCTTGATTTTAATGTCACTATTACTAACTCCACTGTCCTCTATGTGCGTTTTTAATTTCAGAATTTTATTTTAGCTCTATTTGTATTATCTGAGTGGATACCAGGCTTTGATATTATATTGAAATTTCAGAAACATTCTGGAGTGGATGTGTGGTGAGGGTCATATCTACTCGACAATTGATGAGGAACATTTCCGCGCCACCGATGCCTGTTAAAACTAATGAATGTCATTTTTTTGTATAATACAACCAGCTGATGATCGGCAAGTTATTCTTATAATAAAGAAGCAAGTTTACCACTGATTTTCATTGAATTCCTGAGGCCGTATTATCTAACATGTGGACGTCGCGTTCACCATCACTTCTACCCTCATTCTGTATCATATTTAACATAAAGAAAAGTTGAATTAATTTCGCGCATGTTAGACTACACCATAGTCTAACTATAGATTGTAAACCTTATTATGCTCAATTGCCCTCACACATTTTTTATTCTAAAGCTCCTTCACCTATTTTTTTTCTGAACGTTCTACAGAGTTCTAATGCCACTGTCCTCCTGAAAACCTTCAACGCCCACAAGGGGGCGTTATGTTAACGCCTACGCTGTGAACATTTATGAAAAAAATTTTGATTAGAGCCATAATTTTAAAATACGACCTGTAATTATCGACTGAATAACAATAATTGTACGACCTGTTAATTCAAACCCTCGTGTTATTGCCATAACTCGTGTTCGTTCCCGGTCTACAAATACGGGGTAGTACAGTTAACAGCACCCTCTAGTCCTTACGCGACAGCATCTTGTTTTTTTGAAAATTATCATGTGTTAAATTTTCTGATACTAAATAAAAAAAAATACAATACTATATAAATTTACTGTAGGTACACCACATAGATAAATAGTTTTGAGCAATATTACCTACATGAAAACTAAATTCAAAATTTTAAATACCCCCAACGCAATTAGGTCACACATGTTTGAAAATAACGTAAATGCCCCTTATGTGTCTAAGATCCCTTCCGCAGCTAACAAAAGAGCTGATAACGTTGAAACGGCTGAACCAATTTTAATGAAACATGTCTAAGAACAATTACCCAGAAACCTGCTTTCAAATAAAACAAAACCGCATCCAAATCGGTTCACCCATTTGAGCTATGATGCCACAAACTGACAGACACATACTCATAACGGCCAAACTTATAACACCCCTCTTTTTGTGTTGGGGGTTGAAAAGAAATCTTTGTTTCCTTTGACGTAATATGTTTGACGTGACGAAATTTTGGGATGGTTATAAACTCAGAAAAAGGAAGTTGTAAACATTCCATAAAAATATAATAATATCAATAATTTGAGAGTTATCAATCATGTTTGTGTACAGAGAGAGTAAATGGCCTAATAATAGTGTAATTTTATCCAAAGGTGATTTCAGTTATCTGGAAGCTCATCATATTACAATAACAATAACATACTCATATTTTACAAGTTTGAAACAAAACAATTATTATGTTTAGCCAGACATAGTTTGATGTATTTAGTCTGTAATATGTATAATTCTGATTTATGACAGCCATAAATATTTTATATGAAAACTTTTCACTTAGATGCAACAAATTAATTTACAGATCATTTCATAGTTCAACTCGGAGAGCTTTGTTTCTCACATTTGACTTTGTGCCAGGGTATGTCTTGCTTTCTAGCTGGACTTCCTTTAATTCTTCTTGTTCTAAGAGATACTTCTTTGCTGTCCATGCTTGGGAGCCATCTTTGAACATGAAAATGGCTCTGTCATCATCAATAAGGTATCTGGAAACAGGTATAAACATCTCAGTACTATAATAAATATAATAATCAATGTGTACTCTTGGAGAGGTTACATTTTTTAATATATTGTGTGCCCGCCTACCAAAGTACACTGGAATAAAAGTTATCAAATCACTAGTTATCACCAGAAAAAAGTAGGAATTTAGAAAAAGTTTCTACATTACAAAAGCCGATTTACCTTTCGGCCTGTATGTGATTACCCCAAAGGCCGGTTTGCCAAATTTTAGTTAATTCATCCGTACGGGCTCTCGAAGACTTATTGGCGACTGAGACAAACATCATTACAGTCTGGCCTTTCTTAGTTGCTTCTAAAACTGCTTCTGGGTTGGACATATCCATTTTAGTTAAATCTATAGCTGGATGCTTCCGAAGATGTTCTGGTAACTCATCTTCGGGCAGCGGTTCTTCATCTTCTTCCCACTGATCAAGTAATCTAGACAAAATATTTATTAGTACCATAATAAGTTAGAAAAATAACTAAATTAAGAGAACTATTTACCGTTCCATGTCGGCGTCACTAAAGTCGGTGATATCTTTTTTCGCCCAATCTGGTTTATCTTCATGTTTTTTACAATACGCGCTCAAGATGCACAGTGTTAGAAATATGCACAGTAGTTTACCCATTGTTGCAATTGAATAGATTTCTTATTTACAATAGTTTCTGTGGAATTCACAACACTTGCGTAGCGTATGATGGTTTGACGGTGGGTGAGAGTGGAGTTGTCAGAGTTGTATTGTAGTCACAGACTAAAAGGCCTTCTACACGGTCGGGACCAACCGCCAACCATCGTGTCCTTGGTCGGGTTGATTTAAAAATGGACAGTGTAGAAATCGGTTGACCCGACCGATATTTGGTTGATGTCAACGGCCTTGGCCGCGAGCGCATTGTCCGTGGTCGGCCCCAACCGTATGGAACGCTGTCGGCCGACGCGAGCGACACGACGGTCTGCAGTTGGTCCCGACCGTGTAGAAGGGGTTTGATAAGACGTCTACGTGTTGTAGTTGTGTGTGTATGAAAATGAAATGAACGAATGATGGACATAGAGAAAAAGACTGAAGGGGCGATATTCTACTATGCATGGGCGTACTATAGCTACTATGGATACATTTGTTATACAAATATGTGTGAAATCGACATAAAAAACAAAAAACACATATGGTCTCTTTCTTTCTAAGGTGACTTGGCTTATGAAGAAAGAGATGGCATGACATTTGTTTGTTCAATGCTCGGAAATATTTTGATACCTGATTTACACTCTCGCCTCGTTACCTCGCCTCGTGCCTCGTCTCGTCATCTCGCTCCGGACGCGAGGCTGCAAATAACGAGACGAGGCGCGAGGCGAGCCTGTTCAAACTCTCGTCTCGTTCCTCGTCTCGCAGTTCGTCTCGCAGCTCGTACGCGAGTGTAAACCAGGTATGACACATAGACCTATACCAATGGACCTGTGATACCTACAAATCATGCGTGTATACCTAAAGTTGTCACAAACAATGGCGCTCAAGGGTTGTGACATCGAAACCAAAATAGTCGATATCGATACTTGAACGGTTAGCGGACATTTCAAGCAGCAATGGTAATATTCGAGTTTCTTAGTGGAAAAGTTAGTTTGAAATTAGCTTTGTTCATAATTACTTCGGTTATGGCATATTCGTTACACAGGAAAATTTATAATGTTATATTCCTTTGGAAATTATAAGGGGTACAGGTATCTCAAAATTAATAGTTCAAAAGATATGTAAAAAAATAATTAAAAACCAACATACAAGTTCGCAATGTCTATTCACAAAGTCTTTTAGGTATGGTCAAAATACCAAATCATAAAAAAAATTGCGAAAATCAACTGCAAAATGTACAATAAAACCGAACGCGCTTATTTCAAAAACTTGCAGGAATTAAGTACTTAGTGTGTGATAACTTTGTGCTGACTAAATAAAATAACAAGTATAACAAAGTATGAAATGCCCTTTATTTGTAAAACAACAAAAATAATACAAGATTTTTTCACAATTGCAGTTTGGATGGTAAGTAATGTAAGTGTGTCATTTACTTTTTTTAACAGGAGAAAATGTTGGGGTCTATTTATTCAAAATCACAAGTACATACTATTCATTTTCATAAAGAAAATCCGGCCAAGTGCGAGTTGGACTCGCGCACGAAGGATTCCGTACCATTATCTATAAAAACGGAAAAAAATCATGTCTGTTGTACGGAGCCCCCGTAAATATTTGTTTTATTTTAATTTAACTATTTATTTTTAAAGCGAATATATAACTAAATATTCTGTAAATATTTCAAGCGTCTACCTGTTGCCGTTATCAATATCGAGCATTAAAAAAACAGGTTTTTTGTATGGGAGCTCCCTTAAATTTTTATTTTATTCTGTTTTTTAGTATTTGTTGTTATAGCGGCAACTGAAATACATCATCTGTGAAAATTTCAACCGTCTAGCTATCACGGTTTATGAGATACAGCCTGGTGACAGACGGACAGATGGACGGACAGCGAAGTCTCAGTAATAGGGTCCCGTTTTTAGCCTTTGGGTACGGAACCCTAAAAAAGTGTACCGTACAGTTATTTTTGTGTTTTTTTTCGTACAGTTTATAAGGCTCGACACAAATATGAAACCAAACAAAAAGGAATGGAAAAATGGGGACATTTTTTTTAGTCATCAAAGTCAATAGCGCTCTTGATTCTGAGCAAGAAAATTCTAGGGAATCTGTCAAATTAGAACAGACATCGGTCAGAAAACATGGGAGTTATTTCAGTTCTACTTATGTCGATATTCAGCACAACACTAATGAAGAATGACAATTGTACTGAATTCAACAAAATCAAAAATACAACGATAAATGGAGAAAAATCTGCATTTCTATGATGGCAGCGACAAAAGCTTACCAAAATTAACTATCACTGAGTAAATATTACAATCTAATGACACTATTTGATGAAAAAACTGTTACTAACCTATGAGAAGTTATATTCGGTTGATTTTTCGTTTTTCGTGAAGCACACCCTTTTATGGAACACGGAGCCATATTGCGTTTTTATTAATAGATATCCACAACACAAAACCAAATGGAATAGTATTTTAAAATCGCTGTAAAACACTAAAAACTGCGCAGTTATCGTTCACTTGACAGCTCAAGTACCTAGAGCCTCTGTCACAAGCGCCAGCCGGAAATGCTGTATACTCGTTATGTCAAAATATTTCCGAGCATAGAACAAACAAATGTCATGCCATCTCTTTCTTCATATGCCAAGTAACCTTAGAAAGAAAGAGACCATATGTGTTTTTTGGTTTTTATGTCGATTTCACACATATTTGTATAACAAATGTATCTATAGTAGAATACCGCATTTCCATTTGTTTCCTAATTCTGTGGTATGACATAATGAGTAGACAGCATTTCCGGCTGCTGTTTGTAAAAGGCCTTCTACACGGTCGGGACCAACCGCCAACCATCGTGTCCTTGGTCGGGTTGATTTAAAAATGGACAGCTTCATGGACAGTGTAGAAATCGGTTGACCCGACCGATATTTGGTTGATGTCAACGGCCTTGGTCGCCAGCGCATTGTCCGTGGTCGGCCCCAACCGTATGGAACGCTGTCGGCCGGCGCGAGCGACACGACGGTCGGCAGTTGGTCCCGACCGTGTAGAAGGGGTTTGACCACGGAACAGAAAAAACTATAATTGCGCAATATAATTGAACGTTTAGAGAGAGCTAGAATTTCACTCGCTACGTATTATTCACGGAACAGACAGAGGCTCTAGGTACTTGAACTGTCAAGTGAACGATAACTGCGCAGTTTTAAGTGTTTTTCAGCGATTTTTAAATACTATTCTATTTGGTTTTGTGTAGTGGATATCTATTATTAAAAACGCAATATCGCTCCGTGTTCCATGAAAGGGTGTGCTTCACGAAAAACGAAAAATCAACTGAATGGAACTCTTCATAGGTTAATAACAGTTTTTTCATGAAATAGTGTCATTAGATTGTAATATTTACTCAGTGATAGTTAATTTTGGTAAGATTTTGTCGCTGCCAACATAGAAATGCAGATTTTTCTCCATTTATCGTTGTGTTTTTGATTTTGTTGAATTCAGTACAATTGTCATTCTTCGTTAGTGTTGTGCTAAATATCGACATAAGTAGAACTGAAATAACTCCCATCTTATCTGACCGATGTCTGTTCTAATTTTACAGATTCCCTAGAATTTTCTTGTTTAGAATCAAGAGCGCAATTGACTTTGATGACTAAAAAAAATGTCCCCAATTTTCCATACTTTTTTTTTGTTTCAAATTTGTGTCGAGCCTTATAAACTGTACGAAAAAACAAAACTATCTGTACGGTACCCTTTTTTAGGGTTCCGTACCCAAAGGCTAAAAACGGGACCCTATTACTGAGACATCGCTGTCTGTCCATCTGTCCGTCTGTCACCAGGCTGTATCTCATAAACCGTGATAGCTAGACGGTTGAAATTTTCACAGATGATGTATTTCGGTTGCCGCTATAACAAAAAATACAAAAAAAACAATAAAATAAAAATTTAAAGGAGCTCCCTTACAAAAAACGTGTTTTTTTTAACGCTCGATATTGATAACGGCAACAGGTAGACGCTTGAAATATTTACAGAATATTTAGTTATATATTCGCTTTAAAAATAAATAGTTAAATTAAAATAAAACAAATATTTACGGGGGCTCCGTACAATAGACATGATTTTTTCCCGTTTTTATAGATAATGGTACGGAATCCTTCGTGCGCGAGTCCGACTCGCACTTGACCGGTTTTTCTTTATGAAAATGAATAGTACTTGTGATTTTGAATAAAAAGACCCCAAAATTTTCTGCCGTTAAAAAAAGTAAATAGCACACCTACATTACTTACAATCTTACTTACAAAAATTCTTGTATTATTTTCGTTTTTTTACAAATAAAGGGCATTTCATACTTTGTTATACTTGTTATTTTATTTAGTCAGCACAAAGTAATCACATACTACTTAATTCTTGCAAGTTTTTGAAATAAGCGCGTTCGGTTTTATTATACATTTTGCAGTTGATTTTCACAATTTTTTTTATGATTTGGTATTGTGACCATACCTAAAAGACTCTGTGAATAGACATTGCCAACTTGTTTGTTGGTTTTTAATTTTTTTTTTATACACCGTGAAATTTTAGTGGTTGTTTTCCCGAAACGAGGTGATTTAGTTTCGATTGTACAATCGATTTATAATAACTATTTTGACTAGTCAAAAATCCAATTGTGAAAAACGAAAGTCGAAAATGACCGCAAACCAATAGTAACAAGTAGCGTACGATCGTACGATAGGTTAGGTACCAACGAAGCGTTACTATTGGTTTGCAGTCATTTTCGACTTTCGTTTTTCACAATTGGATTTTTGACTCTAGTCAAAATAGTAATTATAAATCGATTGTACAATCGATACTAAATCACCTCGTTTCGGGAAAACAACCACTAAAATTTCACGGTGTATACCTTTTGCACTATTAATTTTGAGATACCTTTACCCCTTATAATTTCCAAAGGAATATAACATTATAAATTTTCCTGTATAACGAATATGCCATAACCGAAGTAATTGGGATTGATCATTTTTTCTAACCCCCCCTTTTTATTTTTTTTATCGAAAATATAGAGCATTTTAAGAAACTAATTTGAATATTTCAGCAACTCATCACTCCAATATTTTTTTATAATTTATTGAAAATTTGAGATACGACTTCTCGTAAATTACATGGTGCGGCTGAATCTGTGTATAAATCACAGACATAATGACAAAAAAAATGTGTCACAATCGATGGTTAGTTGTCATCTGACAATGTCACTTTACATTACAATAACAATAACACTAAAGTTGCTGATTCTTCCAAGAGAATAGGTAAAAAAAACGATTTACGGCTATAGTATTTTTTGTATGTATAAAATAAAATGGTCAGAAGTGTTCCCTTGAAAGTTCTTTGGCGGATTTAATCCATACTTACATTAAAATGATCCTCAAAACAATAAGTACATCTTGTAAACTTTGAATTAACTTTGCGGCACCACTTCTCTTGTAAATCTTCTCTAATGCAAACCATTTATTTTTTTTGGGCTATTGACAGAATCATTTCCACAAGTAGGAATGAAACACTTCCTGTATAAATCCATTATTAAAATATGAAAAACGCGAAGAATGTTTTTCAAAATAGTATCCTTAAACTGACAGATGATAACTACGTCGAAGTGACAGAGAATAGTATAGAGAAACTAGACGGACGGTTTTTTTTTCTTGTTGCAAAGAATTTCAAAGTTAATGCCCACAGAAAGGTCAAACAAAGGTCAAACATTATTTTGCAAAAATACACACTATCGTTTAATATTTTTTTACTACAATGTTATAAAATGATTTAATAAACCTATTCCTCGAAATGGTTTTGGAATTAGACCATATTGTAAAAAAGTGATCAATGCCAATTATGAACAAAGCTAATTTCAAACTAACTTTTCCACTAAGAAACTCGAATATTACCATTGCTGCTTGAAATGTCCGCTAACCGTTCAAGTATCGATATCGACTATTTTGGTAATTCGATGTCACAACCCTTGAGCGCCATTGTTTGTGACAACTTTAGGTATACACGCATGATTTGTAGGGTATCATCGGTCCATCGGTATATTCTATGATGATGGATGAATGAAAGGAAAGCAGAGGCGCTACTACGAAATTCGAAAATCGAAGTTCGTATCGTATTACCCCTCTCACTCTCGTGTCAAATCATATTAGCGTGAGCGGGACGGCACAAAACGAAGTTCGAATTATGCACTTCGTGGTAGGGCCTCAGAGGCGCTACCACGAAATCCGTAAATCGAAGTTCGCATCGCATTATCCCTCTCACTCTCGTGTCAAATCATATTAGAGTGAGCGGGACGGCACGAAACGAAGTTCGAATTATGCACTTCGTGGTAGGGCCTCAGATGTCAAGTTACTCACAGATAACGAATAAAATAACCTCGTTAAAAATCAGTTTAAAATCCTTTTGTTGGCATCATTGACTAAGAATGGTTACACACCAAGAAGCTTAAATCCAAAATGGAGCTTGCAATACTAACAAATTTTTGCAGATCGTTTTTTTGACCTGTTTTGACCTTTACTGTTATCTTCTATCTCACTTATTCTTTAGGTGGAGTTGCCAAGTTCACGCTCAATTTTCCCAAATAATACTATTTAGTTCGCTGTATACTATCTGTTACTAATGTTACTATGTATTTTTATGAAAAGATAAAAGTTAGCTAGCTTTATTTCATTTGTTACACGGCGTTGTCCCTTTTGAATAAGCTAGTGACATTATGTCACAGACATATACATTACCAAAAAAGGGATTTTAAGTTACATTAGTTTTTATGATTTTTACTCAAAACTATGGTAATTATGACGACGTATTATAGCAACACTGACAGCTATATGTCAAACATTGTAATGGCCGCCGTTATACAGTTATCATACGCTTCGAAAGTTTCCATCGGTTTTATTTATTATTTAAGCAGTATTTTGGAGATAATCATCATGAGTTGTATAGTCCGTGGTTGCAGAAATGTGTGGTATGCAGGATCAAGCGTAAAATTCCACAGGTAAGTTGTTAAATCGATATTTATTACTCCATTGATCGCTTTTTCAATAAAGGCTTATTTCACGTCTATCTTGGCATTTTCCTATGAAATAAAGATAAATAAAATTAGAATAAGTCTTTGGTATCAGATTTAACTTTTCACTTTTGTTGTTAGATAAGTAAAAGTACAGAAAATCATAAATGTTATCGGCCCATAAAAATATGAAGAAGAAAGACTAGGGTAACCATTTTTTACGTTCAATACTTGTAGGTCAATACCTAATAACGGAAGGTTTTCTAAATTGCCCATGGACAAAAATAGATATCAGACAAGTCGAGTAATATTTACAAATCAAATGAAAAAACATATTTGTTGTATTTACTCGCCTCCGTCAACTACGCGTGAAGTCTGATATTGATTGCTTACTTTCTTCGTTACATGCAATATTTTCTTTTTCAGAACGATGGCGAATCACCACTGAAACGGTCTGTTCTAAAAGACTTCAATGTCCAAGCAAATCTTAAGACTCCCGTGAAAAAACTCTAGTGAAGAAAAATAAAATCTTACAGCAACAAGTGAAAAACAGGGTCATAAGATAAAGGATATGAAATCAATAATTAATGCAGTGCGCGTCCATGAGACAAAATATGTGTAACCCTAGCAACGGGTGGCAAGAAAAAGATGATTCACCCAAACTACTATTCTTAAAAATTGGTGTTAATAAAACCCATAAATAATTTTATATCTGTAGTTTTATTAAATAGTATTTTTTGTTCCATACTTCAATCACCTTTGTAGTTGTCTGTTATAATTATAATAGAAATTCACTTTTTTGAAAGATCTAAGTGCTCTTTGCCCATCCGCAGGTCAAAGATTGTCCACCTTATTAAGGTAAATATTATTATAATTTACCTTAAGGTGATATCAGACTGTTCATTTTTCTTTCATTTTCTTGTTATATTTTGCATCTTTCACTTAAAATTACTGTTCTGAACGCAAAGTGAAACAAAAATCCCGAATAAAATTACTAATGAACCGATCCAACGATGTTGGGTCTTTTCATTTACCAGATGCCGTATTAAAAAAAACTACGGATTAATGTTGATTTCTACATCATTCCAGCGCCGTGTGAACACGAAATGAAAGAAAAATGAAGCATTAATTCTTACGAATTTATGTGCGAAATTACATTACATTACATTTGTAAGTTTAGTAATTTCTAATTAGCTTTACGGTAAAGGAAAACATCGTGAGAAAATCTGCATACACCTGCGAAGAAATTCAATGGTGTGTCAAGTTCCCAATCCGCACTGGGCCCGCTTGGGAACTACGGCCCAAGCCCTTTCATTCTGAGAGGAGGCCTGTGTCCTGCAGTGGGACATATAGGCTGGGATGATGATGATGATTGTATTGATGTCAATAAAGATAGTTTCGTGGTCTTCAGTGGTTTGTACTTAAGTAGATAGTTTATTATTTTAATTAATAATACCTTTGAGTATTGAGTCTAAATACTCAAAGAATAATACCTACTAACGGCCCGTTGTTTGATCAATGGTTGAACTAACTAATAGTCAAATAGCCTTTGAAATGCGTTAACTATTGTTATGTTTGCCATATATTTTAACTATTAGTTTGTTTAACTATTGATCAAGAAACGTGTTCTTAGTAATCCTGCCTATTAGTTAACGACCCACTGCTGGGCTCTGGAGTCACAGAAATTGCAAAGATAAGTGTTTATTGGCGTCCAACATACATATACATATGTATGTTTTAATTAGTTTTCTTATGAACTTGAAAGTGTTGTTAAGTATGGAACCATCTGTACGTGAGACGGTTTCGCACTTCGCTGGTTTTTTCACATTCAACGAAAGTATTGTCACCCTAATGAAAGAGACAGCAAATAACAGTGACGTCATTCAAGGTCGATTTTTCGGTCTTCACTTTTTTATTCAGTATGCAGGCTCCATTTTGGATTTAAGCTTCTTGTTACACACAAAGAGTATTGTCATTGTATTGTAATATTACACATTAGCAGAGGCACTGGTCAGCTGGCTTACAGGAAACTTGGCCAAATGCAAAGTTGTACAACACTAGGAGCGTTATCGTATCTGTGACTGATATAAAAAAAAATGTCAGACAACAGACAACATAACATTATTCTATTTATTCTATACATACAACACGTAAATTTAAAACCGTTTATTTAAATGAATTGTGAATGATTTCCTTTATTTATTAGCTTCTATCATGGAATGTAAAACATTCCATAAAGGGAAATATTATGTTACTTTTAAACGAGGGTTCGAAGACATCAAAAGAGACGTTACTGTGATAATTGCGAAAATATTTGGTACTGACAGTTTGGTGTGTAAACATTTAGATGGAACAACTTTTACTTTGCTCTCTCTCCCAAGCCTTAAGGCCGCCATTAAGGGGAAATAAATAAATAAATACTTTGCTCTCGCTCGAGTCACTATTCACAGATTCGGTGTTTTTCAGAGGATATCGCTGTCTGACGATGATGACCCTACGTTTTTGTGCGTTCTCAACGTAACACGGTGTGATTACGAAGACTTGAAGAAACAACAGGGCCTTTTGATTGACTTCGACAACTTCCCGTCGCAGCTCGTGAGACTGCTGCAGCAATGTGCTTCCAACAATATGTATGTGATCTACAACTTTTTTTCGGGCTGACTAGCTGTTAGCATCTGATGGCTTTTACAGCATACTGGAGGGAAGGCGAGATGCCAGACGGACCACCCTGCAAGGGGACCTATAAACTTATAACGTTTTTTTAAGCTAATGCCAGACCACCATGAATCACTTTTTAGAATCTTAAAATGGTTTATAGTTAATGTACAGTACTACTTTTAAACTGTTGTATGCAGAAAGTAAAAAAAAGTTGCATGCTAGTCTTGTTTGTCTCAAATAATATCAATATTACAGATTAAAATAAAAATAAATACAAAAAGATAGACTTAAATCTAGCGCGGATCCGCGTTACGGCATACAAAAGGTTAATGTCTGTGTGTAGGGCACTAATATGCACCCTAATAAATTCATGTACATGGAGTACTACGATATTGGGTACACATTCTGGTTTTTGTGTAAATCTGTCTTTGTCATCTCCAATTGGATCAAGTGCCAATACAACTTTTAAAACTGATGCCATGAAGTCAGGAAATAAACTAGTTACATGTCTATGTCATTTCATTAGTTGATTTAAACATTATATTTTACAGGTTCCTGATAGTTCAGCAGACAAACCCTGTCCAGTTTTACTTTGAAATTGTAGAGCATAATGAATTTCGACGCTTGGTGCACTTGTCACTCAAGACTGGGCCAGCCACAGACGCAGACATTAAACATCATATGGCTGAAACTATCAATAACTTGAAAGTGAGTTGATAATTTTTTTAATTATATTTATACTCATTGAATTAAGATTTTATATATAACTAGGTATTGCCAGTGACTCCGTTTGTGAAGAGTAGGGGTAGAAAAATAGCTTACAACCTCTACAACCTATTCTCACACCTACCAAATATAGACAAAATATATCATTAAAAATAGTCAAGCCATTTCAGAAGAGTTTGATAAGAAATACCATGACATGAGTTTTTATATATTGGAATAAACACTCGGTTACTTTTTTGCATTTACTGTCATTTATTGACAAGTGATTTCAAACAATGTCATTATTGTTTTAAGGAATAAATTTGACTGAAATAAATACAGTGAGGAAATACTGTCACCATCTTTGAGTCTATGCCATGGGGGCAACCCACAGAAATAATAATAAAGAGGATAGAAATGCCTTAGTTCCTATTTTCTTCCGGAACTTGTGTCGCTGCTTCATCCCCTCCACTTACTGTGTTAATGCGCACATGCAAAAGACCGGAACCGTACTACGCAATCACGCACACAATTACTAATATTTTTGCTTACAAACAATTATGAACCTTACACCTTAGTGATAGCGTTAAATAACACTCAACGTAAGTCATACCCACATTTACACAACGGCGCCATTTATTGGCCGCGTCGGCATTATGTCTGTACTAGTCGTAACCTGTTTTTTTGTCCGTACCACGAACTTTTGTGCAAGACGGAAGGATTATCAGAAATTACTTTACAGTGCTGCGTATAATTCAAAACGATCTGCGTTTTTATGGGCATGAGTAGCAATGGTATATGAAGTTTCGTGTTAATAACGTGTAAACCAATATTTCATAATGAAATATTTTCTCAAGTTGTATTTTGATATAAACCGCATTATTACATTAAATTAATACATACCAATGAAATGTAATCCCCTTATTAGTGTAATTACACAGTGTGGACGAGTTTCCGCAATTGCTAATGCTGCAAAACACCATTTTAAAGCACTTGTTGTCATACCCACGTTTCAAATAGCACTGAGCCACAAGTCGCGCGCTTGTGACCTACGAGTCACAAGCGCGGCGCCAAGGTCACGCGTCTAAGGCACTTCTATCCTCTTTATTATTATTTCTGTGGGGCAACCTTTTGTTAAAAAAAGAAACTGCTACTTTTAGTTTAGTTATTAGTTACTTCTCTTTTAATTTTAATTTAGTTTAAAGTTCTTATATAATAATTTTATTTTTTGTTAGTAATTAGTTTATAAAATAATAAAAATATGTTATTCACTCGAAAAACTTCTTTAGTAAACTCATTATTACCTAACTTGATTCTACTTTACTGTTAACAAACAAAAAATAAAATTAATTCAAATTATATAACCAGTTACTGGTTCCCTGCATAACAGGCGAAGCCTAGAGAGGGGAACCCTGGTAAATTTTGATATGCAGCATTGTATTTTTTGAATATATGCTTTTCTAGACACAAGGCAGCGTGTCAAGCCTAGTTTTTATGTTTATGATTTTCATTTCTATATTGACAAAATAAAATAAACTCATAATATTTTCTTTTATCAACAGAGTACCTTGGCATCTGTCAAAAGTGCAGCAACTGGCAGCGAACTAATGTGGAAAGAGCAAAGCATGAAACTAGAACAGAAGATGCAAGATCTGACAAACACTCTATCCGAAGTAAAAGAAGACAAGAGGAGAAATGAGATAGAGTTTCAGGAGGCACTGAAACAGGAGAGAGATAGGGCAGCTCAAGTATGGAGTAATCATTATCTATTTCTAGGTATTTTGGGATGCTGTACTTTAAAAGTGAGAGAAATTAACCTTGTATGGAGTAATCACTATCTATTTCTAGGTATTTTGGGATGCTGTACTTCAAAAGTGAAAGAAATTAACCTTTTAAGAGTTGTTCTCAATCTTTTTCTTATGCGTTTTGTGACACCCTTTTAAAACAAATTAGAACTGTGTACAAGACGTTTACTTTTAGTTTACCACTGACAGATTGCTTGCCTTCATTTAATTTCCAACTTTAACTCCATACAAATAAAGTAGTTATTACAAAATCTGCAAACGTGGGTAACAGTATTCTAAAATTGGCTTTATTTGTAGGTTGTTAAAGTTGAATATGAAATGAAGGCAAACCATCTGTCAGTGGTAAACTTTATGTAATTTTACTGTAACTCTAAGATATGCATGCTGTGACCTGAGGACAGCATATTCTGTCCCTCGAAAACCCTGGAGAGGGGCGTCGCGGCGCACAGTTTGCAAGCTCTTGCCGTATAGGATCATTTTGCTATCCATCTGATCATCTATTTGTCTGTATTTTTCCTGGTGAATGTGTGGTTGATTATCCAGTAGCTATTATTATCTGGTGTTCAATTTATTTTATTGTACTGTATTATTTGTACAGTTTTCAATTTACTAGCTCTCAGCAACAAGTCATTGTATTGTACTGTGTTTGTACAGCTTTCAAATTAGTAGCTCTCTGGGACTGACAGCAAATATTTATCATGAAAATCCTACTATGGGTTTAATGACCTGTGGGGTTTTTAAATGACTGTGTCTCATCTAGGAGTCAGGAGGGAAAGGTACAAATTGTTACACAAAATTAAATCGAAAAGCAATCAATAACTGTTAATTTCTAGGACAGACTGCAATATCAAAGAAATACAGAAATGAATTCGAAAGCGCAACTGGCATGCTCTGAAGAAAATATCAACAGAAAGAATAAACTGATTGATGAGCTGAATACTGTTTGCCAGCAGTTAAAAGACAAGATTTCACATTTGGAAAATCAATTAAGGTACATGATATTATTTACAACAGATGTACTAATCAGGCATAGGTCAACGTAAGAGTGTTAAAAGATATAGCTAGACCGTTTAAATAATTCCTCGACCACGCGATACAGGGGCTGGGGGGTATGACGACAAAGGGCCCGAGAGAAGTGCGGGCGGCGAGCGCGCCTCGTGTGCCTGCCGCCCGCACCCCTTCCGTCCCCCTTTGTCGTCACACCCCCCAGCCCCTGTAGCGCGTGGGCGCGGACTAATTTTAACGGTTTAGCTATAGTTCCATTGCCTAGCATCTAACTATATTATTTTAAAGGTTTGATCATGAAAATACCGTGAGATTTACTCATTACTGAAAAAATATGGATAACTCACGTTTATGATCGATCATAGACGTGAGTTATCTGTATTTTTCACTATACATATATAAAGGTTGTCTGTACTTGTACTCAAAGTAATTTAAAGTTTTTTATTACATTTCAGTGATAAATCACAAAGGATGAATTTGCTGGAGAGTGAAGTCCAAAAGTCACATATTGAGGTCGCAACTCTAAAGGCCAAGAATACAACTTTAGAGAGAGACATTATGGATAAAGAAAAGCTAATTAACTCGCTGAATATGAAATGTAGTTATTTAGAAAAGGTAAAAGGTTACTCATACTTTTAAGATGCTGTCCAATTCTTTTGTTTTCAATGTTTGATTTCAATGTTAAATCCACTATTTTATCGTATCTATATCATATCATAAACGGAAACTCTATGCAAAATTTTAGCTCAGGTTCAGTTTTAATGAATCAGTTGGTCAGAACTTTTATGTATACACCGTGAAATTTTAGTGGTTGTTTTCCCGAAACGAGGTGATTTAGTATCGATTGTACAATCGATTTATAATTACTATTTTGACTAGAGTCTTAAATCCAATTGTGAAAAACGAATGTCGAAAATGACCGCAAACCAATAGTAACGCTTCGTTGGTACCTAACCTATCGTACGATCGTACGCTACTTGTACCAACGAAGCGTTACTATTGGTTTGCGGTCATTTTCGTCTTTCGTTTTTCACAATTGGATTTTTGACTAGTCAAAATAGTAATTATAAATCGATTGTACAATCGAAACTAAATCACCTCGTTTCGGGAAAACAACCACTAAAATTTCACGGTGTATACTAACTTTTGCCCGCGACTCTGTCCACGGAGAATTCAGATTTGTGGTCACTTACTTCATAGATGAGCTTTACAGTGAAAGAAATTATCGTGAGGAAACCTGTACACACCTGTGGAGAAATTCAATAAATAGAAAGGTATGAATAACATGGTTTGATTTTGGTCGGCATTTCTATTAACTTTTAAAATGTTGAAAACTAGTGACTTAACCACAATAGTTGGATATATGGTATCGCGAAGTTTTTTGTAGATATTGATATGTTCTTTAATATTGTAGAACATTTTCTTGTCTATCATCAATAGTTTCCGCAGTGCATGCAATGAAAGACATTTTATGGCTATTTTTTTACACCTTGCGTTACATTATTGAAGTTTTAACACGGGTCCCTAATTTTTTCTAGTAATAAATATAGCCTATGTTACTCAGGGATAATGTAGCATTCTAATGGTGAAAGAATTTTAGAAATCGGTCCAGTAGTTTGAGTTTATTCTTTACAAACATACAAATCCTTCCTCTTTATAATATTAATGTAGATTATCTTGAAAATATTTACAAACTTTTTAGTAACCATTAATAATATTATGTTTTTAGATTGAAAAAGACAACATAGAGTTAGTAGATGAGTTGAAAAAATCGTTACAGACTGTCAAGAGAGAAAAGGCAAGTATTACATTATAGGTATGACAAAATACAAGTTACCAAACGAACTAAAACAATTACTTTGCTCACTTGCTTTGGTGAGCAAAGTAATTGTTTTAGTTCATTAATATGGACCTCCGCAAAGTAACGCCTGATTCAATAAATTAAAGTTACCAAACATAAAATCAAAGTGCATTGTGTTAAAGCAGTGGGATTTCTTATTTCAGGCCCTTGTGGAAGAAAAACTTATTCATAGTGAATCTTTAGCAAAGAGAAACAATGAAGCAGCTAATTCTATTTCAGAACAGTTACTGAAGGCTAATCAAATAATTTCAAAACAAAATGCTGATATAATTGAGATGAAAGACAAGGTAACTCTTTTTTATGAGTTTTTATTGTATTACGTAAAATATTCATGCCATTATAGATTCTTGTATGATTACAGATTCTTTGCCGAACTGCTATAGCACTGGAACAAGAGAAAGTCATAGAAAGAAATAATATAGAAATTGAAAACCTCAAATCTGAAGTCAATGTTACTAAACAAAATATTTTGAGTCTAAAAGCAGAGTTAGAAAAGTTGACAGAAAAGTTTGAAAGTAACGAAGCAGCCCTAAAAGACAAAGAAGAAATGATAAAAAATAACAATCTAGGTATGTTATTTGTAATTTACGATGTTAACAGCAGGGTTGGCAAAAATCATGATTTTTTGAAAAAATCGTATAAATCGCGATTTATTTAAAAATCCTAATAAATTTTTTTTTCGATTTTTTTGATTTTTTCAATTGTCATAGTTTTAACAAAAGTTTTGCGTAAAACGGAACGCGCTCTGAGAAAAAGGGAATTCCCCGTGCGGTGTTTAGTAAACGGCGCGCCGGAAATTCCCCTAAAATATCTCATTCATCCAAACAAGCTTTCATTTGTTCAGTTCGGTTTCAGTTTTCATTGAACTTGTTCTTGTTATTGCAGTTGCGCCTATTAAACGACATAATACTAAGATTGTAATATATATAATATTGATTATAAATAAAAAATGCCTCGCCAAAGAGATGCTATTTGGGAACATTGGAAAAAAATACTACAAAAACATTACATTGATTGATTTTTAACCAACATTTATGGCAATAAAGACAATTGATTAAATCATTGATTTTTATTGAAAAAATCGTCTAATCATGCCAACCCTGGTTAACAGTCTGTAACTAATTTCTGTACATTGTTCTTGCTAAGTTTACTCACAAAATGTGCATAAGCAGTCGCAAACGACGCCAGTTTTGTTTAGATCTAGTTGTTCTGAAACCGACATTGGAAAGAGACGACTTGTATTTTTGTACCGCCCAGTCCCGTGTAAATTTGAATGGGCATTCTACCAAAGGTAGATGCGAAATGAAGATTTCGATAAAGAAACACGTTTAATAAGGAATATTACTCGAACGGTTGACGATTTCGACAAAAGTCTAGGATTAGATATATTTTGGGTCTAGAATTCGATCTGTAAGTCTCGTCTTGGGAACACCAAGCGTTCACTGTTATATTATATATATGATATCTCACGATTTCGATGTAATTTGCATTGGGATTCTAGCTTGGTCTTATCTCTGAAAAAACGCGTGATTTCGAGTTTTAGCCCGAGCAAAGCTCGGTCGCCCAGGTGCTTATTACAAAACCTAGTCTCTAGGGGATAACTCATACTATTTTAACACAATCCCTTACCAATTTCAAATGGTAAATCCAGCAAATTAGTTTAATCATTGTATCTGCTCATGTTCAGTGTGTAAACAAGATATTATAGTAATCTGGATGCAAGTCTGGTTTAGTGCCCCACATGTGAAGCTAAGTCGCTATGACCCTTATATGGGACACTCGACTGTGAAAGTGTTAATCTAGGCTCGAATCAAAATGTTATTTCTTTAACAGTAATCCAGTGGCTTCATAAGAAAATGGAAGACACATGCGGACCAGTGAGTGCCCAAAAAAGTAAACACAGTCTGGTTGGTGCTGCTAAATATAATTCTACGCCTCATCACGATGTTGACGACAATGGTGATCTTACAGGAGGAATGTCTGAAGAATCAATAAACTTCTATGCAACTTCCAAAATGTAAGATTAAAAAAGCACTGAATTTTGAAGATATAATTTGAGCCTTATCTGATGGACGAGCAAACCTCTTCATCATCGCATTTAATGCAAGTTTCTAGTGACAATATCCATTTAAGTTTTATCGACATAAAGTTTTTAAAAAAAAGTTAGTTAGTGTTGATTTTAAAAAATGCGCTTATTTACAGGTCAACATTTGAAGGGACGCCTGTAACAAAAAACCAAGAAAATAGTGGTAAAGTTGGACTGGATCCCAGATATCTAAAACCTGCTGACGACAAAGAAAACAAAAATGCAAAAGGTTTTCATAATTTATTTCTGTTTTACTTAATTTACATTTTAAGGGTATGCACGCACGAGCGACTTTTGTCTCCGCGACTATTTTATCAAGTCTATGGGTTAATATTGAAGTGCACACACGTAACGCCGCGACTCCCGGGATACAAATACACATAACACAAATAAATCGCCTTGCGACTAAGTTGCTCGTGCGCGCATACCCTTAGTGTTTTCACTTGTTTTTTTTTGTTTTCAGACACCGCAACACGCAAATCTACGAAAGGCAAAGAAAATGATGCCTTCAATCTACCTCAAGTAGATTACAGGGAGAAAAAGTCTTCACGAAAAAATACTTATAGAGCGACCCCGGTGTCAGCGTATTTTCCATGACAAGAATATTTTCAGGAATTAGAAAATAGTGTCATAAATATATTGAAAATACAGAGCTCTGACTGAGTGCAGTCGCCTACATGAAAAAATATACATTTTTCGCCTTATTCCAATGTTGTAAGATAAAAAGTGAAGGCATAGAATTTAAAATGTTGAAAAATTTATAAACTATAGAAATATAAAAAGTTAAATAAAATTGACTTGGTTTTTTTTTATTAATTTAATTGCATTGTCCGCTAGGATAAAAGTTTGCTAACCTGCTTTTTTCTGCAGAAAAATAATGCTTTAGGGGGCAGATTTTTGAACTCTCATCAACATGAGTGCAAGTTCTGCAAGATAACTTACATTACGTAGCTATTGTGCACGAAGTGTGTGTAGAAAACATTCAAAAACTAAAAACTCGTTTAAGTTATTTGTTATCATGCTCAAGCTGTAAATTTCCATTCCATAGCAGGACTGCAATCCTTCCTTGGCGCACTGGACATTGAAAATGTGCGCCAAAGCTAATCTAAACTAAAATAATGTCAAATACCAACATTATGAACGTAAAAACCTTATTGTCTACGCATCCTTTTCACCACTTCTTTCTGTCATACGGTATGGGATAAAAGTAGAAAGAGATGGTGAATGCGATCACGAGCGCCCGCACGTTAGGCAATACAACCTCTGGTTTCGTGTAATGAATGATTATTTATATTAATGTCTTGAAACAAAGTACCATTTTAACAATTTGATCGTTTGAAGAATCATGATGGCATCTCCACTATTCACTTGACAAAAAATAAACAATCAAATGAGTGGAACGCAACCTATTGTCAAATCAGGCAAAAAAAAAGAACGAATGAAATAACTGACAGATTGGTTGGCTGGTATGTGTGTTGGGAGGGGAAGGTCAATCACAAGTTTTCTGAGTGATTCATTACCGAGGATTCAATTATTTTGTTTCCTGTTACATCTAATTTTAATACAATAAACTACAGTACCTACCATTAATAAGAGTACAACTGATAAACTGAATTATATTAGCAATGTTGTTTTACAAGGGACACGAGTGAGGTGTGTTTAAGGAGCGGATGGTGTAAATTTGTGTTTGTGTATGAGAAGTGCCTTTTAGTACAATGCCCTTCGACTTTTTGTGTTGCGTGAGGCAGGGGGTTGAAGACGTTTGCGAGTTGGACTATTCTCATCAGTCGCTGACGGATGTCCCCACTGAAGTATTTGTGTACGAGCGAACGCTCGAGACATTGTTATGCCACAGCAACCGGATCAGCGAGTTGCCGCGCCAACTGTTCATGTGTCATGGCCTTAAGCACCTTGACCTGAGCGACAACGAGCTCCAAGCCATCCCCACGGCCATCTCTTCCCTGGTAAATCTTCACCACTTCAATATCAGCAGGAATACACTAGCTTCTTTACCAGACACAATGAAAGCACTTAAATATCTAACATTCTTAGACCTAAGCGTGAACCCTTTGGAAAAACTTCCTGATGCCATCACAAATTTAATTGCATTACAAGAATTGTACTTGAATGATACTTATCTAGAGTATTTGCCTGGAAATTTTGGACGTCTTTCGAATTTACGTATCCTTGAACTGAGAGATAATTATTTAATGATTTTGCCAAAGTCTCTTTCACGTTCCACGGAACTTCTTAGACTTGATTTAGGCCAGAATGAACTACAACAGTTTCCTGAAGTGATTGGAAGATTTCTTAAGTTAAGGGAGCTGTGGATTGACAACAATAGCTTAACTAATATACCTGGGGTGATTAAACCATTGGAGAACTTGATACATTTGGAAGCAAGCAATAATATGATTGAAGAACTACCTAGTGAAATCGGATACTGTGCAAAATTAGTGGACATTAGCTTGTCAGCAAATGCTCTAACACAGCTCCCAGACAGCATCGGCCAACTTAGCAACTTAACAACACTTAAGTTGGACAATAACAGGTTGTACTCATTACCAGAGAGTATAGGACAGCTAACAAATCTAGAGGAGCTTATGCTTATGTGTAACTACATAGATAAAATGCCTTCTTCAGTTGGTCTCCTCAGAAAATTGCAATACCTAAATATAGATGACAACATGTTGAGGTCAATACCCCCAGAAATTGGAAGCTGTTCCAAATTAACAGTACTCTCACTCCGGGCAAATAAATTGACAAAGATCCCACCAGAAATTGGCCATCTTTCCTCATTGAAAGTTCTCAACTTAGTCAGGAATTCACTTAGCTGTCTTCCTCAGTCCTTACTCAATTGTGATAACCTTGTGGCCCTTTGGCTGTCTGAAAATCAAAGCAAACCTCTAGTGCCTATGCATTCTGAAGTAGACCCACATACCTATGAACAAGTCCTCACTTGTTTCCTCTTCCCCCAAGTGCCTTTAACCCCCATTGAAACAAAATTGGAAAATGACAAACCAGAAATTGCAGAACCTCAGACTTCTACACGCCATATTAGTTTTGTTGATATGAAAGTTACACCTAAAATACCTGAAAAGCCAGGGCAGCTCAGAAGAGCACCCACTCCATACCCAAAAGAGTTGAGGGCTTTAGCTAAACATGCTAGGAATATACATAAAGATGGAACACAGGATGTATCACCACCAATGCAGAATGCTGTTTTAATCAAAGCTGCAAAAATAACACCTACCCTTCAGCAAAGATTTGCATCAGATAACAAGAAAGATACAGAAGATGAGAAGAATGATACAAATGGTGTTAGTGATCCTATGAAAGTATCTGTATATGACAATGTAACACCAGAAAATGCCTATGATAGGCCCTTGGATCTCACTTATGAGCAAGACAAAACCTACAAAAGTGTTGACCATGCACTGTATCCTGAAAATAATGAAGATGTGAATAGTGACTATAAACCTGGAAACCATTACACAGTCTCCCAGAAACCACATTATGCTGCTTCACACAGTGAAGTTTATTCTTCCAGGCAAGAGCTTGATAGAACTGCAGTTCCTATTCCACAGAATGTATATGCAGGTCATGTAGATCCTAAAAATTATATCAACAGTAATGAAAATAATTACCAAAGTAATCTAAATGGTGCACATAGTCGGCTGCAAAGATTAAGTTTGGCATCCCAAGATAGGCGGTCAAACAATGAGACCATATTGTCTACCCATTTTGATGATAATATGTATCATCATAGATCTGCAACAGACAATGTTCAAAATTTTGAAACCATCTACCATAGAAGAGAACATCCTGTTACAAAGAGCACCCATCATGAAAGGATTTATGAAACAGAAAGTTATGGATATCCCACTGACAAAAACTATACTCAAAGCAATTATGATTGCTATAGTTATCACCCACATGGTAATATGCCAAATCCTCGAGTACACACAATAAGCCAGGTGGTCAGCTCAACTACTATGCCAAATTTAAGCAATTACAACAGTGCATATCCTGGACCTGCTGTTGAGAGTCACCATTATTCCTCTTCTTCTCCTAATGCAAATATTTATGGGATAACAGCTGCAAGTCCTACCTATGTGCCATCACAGTCACCAGAGTTGTATTCTCCAACTGGCCACACAAACACTACCAATCCATACAGGATGACAAACACACCACTCATATCAGATGATGGTAGTTACAATCATGTACATGCTCCAACTCAAAATATGTATGATTTGTATGAGGCTCTACCAGCTCCATCAAATCCACCTAGTGTGATTAGCCATCGCCACAGTCCAAGCAGTATGTCAGAACCAATATATGGCAGAGGCCAGCCTCCGCCATACCATATAGCTGCTCCCTACACAAAACATGCTCAGTATTTTAATGGCACTGGTGGATAGTGACAAACAAAAGGAAAACAGAAGATTTTCCAAAAACCTTGCCCATATCATCAGTAATGAAAGTGGCAATAATATTGTTAATGGATTGTGTCTGTTTTCTGGATGTGCAATTTAAATGTGATACCTATGTATATGTTGAAGTTGAAAGTTAATATTAAGGTGCTACAAGGTGGATTTTATTGAGTGACTTGTCTAAATGGATATTTTTGTGACTGGGGGGTTACTACGAAATTCGAAGTTCGAAGTTCGGATCGTGCGGTCCCTCTCACTCTCGTTATAAATACCATTAGCGTGAGCGGAACGGCATGAAACGAAGTTCGAATTTCGCGCTTCGTAGTATAGGGCCTGGTTGTGTTGTACAATCAGAAATTCAATATTGAGTGCTTATTTATTAAGTTTTGTGCATTTAAAATTACTTAAATCAGGTTGAAATCCTATGGCAGCTGGAATAGCTATTGTCAATGGATGCCAAAGTAGTGACTTTAGCTACATTAGAATAATTAGGTACTAAACTATCTTGTATTTATATGGCAAACTGTAAAAACGAGCACTCTAGGAGACCGTTGTGTAGGTACTGGTTAAGTACATTTTGTAACAACTATGTTGTTTCATTATAATGTTATGAATATGGTGAATATAATTGTTAAAGTAATGTTTAAATTTCTAAACATAGCCTGCCCAGAAAGTTCTAAACTGTAAGATCTGATGCAACTTAGATCTTAGAAAACCACTCTTATTACTGTTACCGTCAGTCTTCTGAATCTTCAATATGAAAGTGGTTGAAAATCCGTCCGCTTCCCAGATTTGGCAAGCGAACTTATCTAGAACTTTTCTTATGTATAGAGGAATGTTTTCTGAGCAGGCATTGCATATTTACATTTTATCTATGACATGTTGAAATGATGGCTTGCAATACTACATTTTTCAAATATTTTTGTAACATTTGTCTCATGTGATATGATGTTTGTATAAAGATATTTATGTACTTAACTTAAAATTTGTACTTACTTTATTATTATAATATGTATTTCAATGAACACTATATTCAATTACTATGTGCATATGTATGTACATGTAATTATATGTTGGTACCTATGTTGTGCTACCAATTTCGCAATGTCGCCTGACATTATTCTTTTTTATAAAAGATCAAAAATTTTACAGGGCCTATATTGATGTATAAAAAACAGGCGAATTTTAATTTACAATTTGCAATGAATGTTAACTATTACTAATGTAAGAATGATGAAGCGTCGTGTAAACGATACCTACGGAAGTAGATGGTAAATAACCCCAAAGTGGGCCAAAGAAATTGATAAAAATAATTGAAAGATATTCAAGCAATAGGTACCTACTTAGTTAGTTGTCTTGATAAAACAATCGAGATTGATAAATAAATCAGATCACAAAGAAATCACTAATTGACTGTCTGTTTTGTCAATTTGTAACAGGCCAAGTAAGTAGGGATAGGAAAAATATTTTTTATTTAAATTTAAAATTGAAGGAATGTCACTTATTTTTATTTTTTAAGCAACAATATTTTACTTACTTACATTTAACTTAAAATTATCACAATCTTTAACTTTATATAAGGATCAATTACTTTTTAGGTATACCTACCTACCTACCTATTCTTGCAAATCCGATCTTACATGATTTATTTGCTTCCTTGAATTTGAAATTGTGATGCAGCCTCTACTTAAACAAATACGTAATTAATGTAACTGTCGAATTAATATAATATGCAAAAACTATTAACCAGTTCTTAAAATATTCTAGTCAGTATTGCAATAAGTTCAACGGATTTTGGTAAAGCTCTAATCGAAATTTAAAACATTGGGACCATTATAAGAGCGTCAATATTCTTTTACGTATTTCTTATAATGTAAATAATTTTTGTACAATCAAAAGTTTAATATGTTATTCAAGTTACAAAATTTAAAACTACGAAAACAGTGCCGGCTTTACGACCACTGACACCCCGGGCAAGAATATTGTGGCGCCCACTTAAGGAAATCAAAATCGAGTACCAGTTTGGCGGGGGAAGTATCCCACCCCCACCGATCGTCCCCTGAAATTTGGCGCCCTGGGTAGCTCCATCCCCCCCCTAACGCCGGCACTGTTTAAAATCCTTAATTCATTGTGGAACCATACAAAAGTGATTAAGTAGGCAATAGTAGTAATTCTCAGTTAAATAGTACCTATACTACGTAGATATAATATAGCATAACTGAATAGGTGTTAGTGAGACCTATTAGATAGAACGATAGAAACTAATAAGAATAAGTACGATTTTTTAAATTAAAATAGTGTTTATATTTTGGTAATTTTTATGACCATAAGAGTTAAACTCATTTTATGCTTAAAATATTTAGTTGCTCACTGTTTTGTTTAAGAGGGTACGATGGCTGAGAGAATTTTGAGAAATAGGTATTTTAATGAAATGTCGCTGTCTCGCCCGAACCTCTCCGTGTCAGTACAGCGAGAGCGGGACAACTGCACCTCAGACCGTTAATAGGCGCGTAAAATTAATCAAAACAGCATTTCGTAATCCCCTGTTTTCTTCTCGAAAACTGGGCCAATAAATTTTTTTTTTCATAAATAATTAGAGGACAGATTTAGCTATGCCCCTATGTTTTCCTTTTTTTGTTTTTAGGAGGGATTCTTTTCTGACGAGTGTCTGAAAATGACGTTGAAATTGGGCAATTTTTTCGGTTTTTGAAAGCTCATATTTCTTACGTTAATTGAAATATAGAAAAAAACGAAACATAGGGGCATAGCTGTGGTAGATACAGATTACACAGTAAAAAAATTTTGCTCTAAAGCCATTATCCAGGGAGGAAACAGGGGATTACGTTTGTATGGAGAAATGGTGCGCATCGTACCCTCTTAATGCTTTGACTATTGATGGATTTATATCCATTACTTTAAACCGTATATAGGCTGGGATGATGATGATGATGATGATGACTCTAAACCAGTTTATGAACAGCAGTTTTTTATAACATTGGAATATTTATTTAGTCAATTTATAATTCATAAGTTTCTCATATTACTTCGCTTATGTATCGGGGGAACATTTTATTTCAACATAATTTAATTTTCTTAACTAAACAAGCAATTAAACTGCAATGACAAAGGACAATGCCAAAAAAACCGGTATTGATTTAAACAAGTCTACCATTCTATTAATCTAGTAAACGAGCGTGTATTATTTTACGATTCTACCCAACCGCAGATTACATACTATGTTACATCAAGAACGTGCGGTTTTAATCAATACGATATATTGAATTGAATCAGGCGTTACTTTGCGGAGATCCATATTAATGAACTGTACCTCTACCATGAGTTTACACTAGTTTACGTGACCGTACTCGCTAGCGACGGCGTAAATTATTTGTATGAAGAATTGTACAGCGCCTCTAGGGTCACTTACGGAAGTACAATTCTCCATACAAATCATTTACGCCGTCGCTAGAAGTACGGTCACTGTGAACTAGTGTAAACTCATGGTAGAGGTACTGGTGTAAACTCATGGTAGAGGTACTGAAACAATTACTTTGCTCACCCGCGACCTTACGATAGCTGCGTTTATGTAAGAAATGCGAGTGCAACTGCATGAACACGCATTTCTCACATAAACTTAGCTATCATACATAAGGTCGCGGGTGAGCAAAGTAATTGTTTCAGTTCATTAATCAATATGATTTGCAACCATTAAATTTACGTATGTACATGCCTGTTAAAATAGAATAACATAGTGAACATTGTTCAACATAACTTAGATTCAGGCGTTACTTTGCGAAGGCCCATGACAGACACCATGTAGTTGCTTTACCTGTTATTTTAAGTCTAAACAGTCCTTTCGTAATTCTGTGGCTCCCTTTGTGCAAAGTGGTATTTAAATGACTCGAGCGCAGAAAAAAGACTAGCTTTTTTGTCACTTTCGGAGACTCAGTAAGCTCAAAGGTCGAGCACTGGAGTCTTAGTTATTGTGAGTCGAGCCTTGTAACACGACTATCGAGTCCTATTAAGAAGACTCAAACGACTAAAGTCTTTAACACCACTACTCTCCATCTTACTTATTATATAACGTTAATACTTAATAGTTAACGAAAGAATACGAACGAATTGCGAAAATAACCGAACTACAAGGACATCTCTTTGGTAAAGACCACTTGTGATGAGGCTTGTCATGAGCGAACAGTTTAGGTGTGTATACGTATAGTATATATATAAGGTTCAATTTTCAAATGTATAATGTATGTATTATATATATATATGGTGTGTATAGGCTAAACATCATTATGTATACATTTGAAAATTGAACCTTTTTTTTAAATTCTGGCTTTCCTGTTTTTTTATGACATATTCTTAGTAAGATTCTGTGATCTTGGCTGGCATTTATGTTTACAATAGACTAGTACCTACTTTCCTGCTAGGAACTGGCATGTCTTGCATATGATAGATTTACGATAGGGCTAAAATTTCAATGTCAAATATAGGCATGCAAAAAAACCCTCTTTCGGCAGTCGGGTAATTAGGACCTCAATGCAGCGTAAAAACATATAATGCTACCGAATCTGAACCAAATTATTTCAAAATAGCCCCTTTAATATTCTATATTTCATAGTGTACAAAGAAAATCTGAAGTAAAAAAAAACTTCTTTTACTTAAGTAATTAGTTTTTGTAAACTTTCACACATTACAAAATTAATTCGGCGTTTACTTTAAAATAAATACTTAGTTAAAACATTTTTGAAAAAAGAAAATGCAAATCCTAAAAATATCATTCAGTTTCTTCGTTCGGCAGATATAAGATGAAAAAATACAATTCAATAGCCATAGTAATGCATATTATATTATAGTATTTTTGATCTGTCTATTGGATTGCTATAAAATATGAAATTATTTAAGTAAACATGTTTAACATTATCCTTATACAGGGTTATTTGTAATTCACTAGCATCCTTTTAACCCTAAACTCCTACCACTTAAACAAATGTGTTTTGTTTTACGGCTTTTGTCAAAACTTAATATTTTTGGTGTAATAACGTTTTGAAAATTTGAGATTAGCTCTTATTTTTACGATACTCCGTGTATTTGTATGGGAAAAAAGTGCTTCATTTTAAAAAGTCGTAAAACAAAAAACATTTGTTTGAGTGATAGGAATTCAGGGTTAAGAGGATGTCAGTGAATTAAAAATAACCCTGTATATACAATGCTTTTATTTTTGTGACATGTTTTGCACACTGCGTATCACATAAAAATAATATTATGGTAATACCAAAAAGCTATATTACATTCTAAAGACTGAAACCTCAAACATACATATCATTTAACACACTGTTTCCTTCTATATTAATAACAATTTATGTAACTCTGTAAAATTTAATAGCTCAAATGGATCACTCCTCCAAGCTATTTACGGCGGTGTATCTCTATTAATTAAGTAACAGATTTATTAGTTTTCTTTCCGCACTGAACAGAAGAACAAGACGGAATGATAGGGGGTGGGGTCGCTATCGCTGCACTTAAGTGATGCCTATTGCGCGGAAATCTTATAAACTTGCGCCACAGCGCTTTTCCTGCAATATGCCAAATTTAATACTACAAACTATGCCATATTGAGTTAAGTGATTTTAGGAGTGTAATAACGATACTCGAGGGAAAAATATCGGTTCATAATTTGTAAACGATAGGCCTTGTTCTTTTGTGAAATAAAACGTACGGATTTGTTTCAATGGTAAAGCCAGTCTTCATTTATCGCGAGTTATATTTTTGTTGAGACTTCTACTTAATATAATAAGTTTTATATTTTAATTTAATATTTATTTTTAAAAATATAACATAAAAGTATTAATATAAAAAAAACAACTATACAGAAAAAACACACGCTAAAAAAAAGAAAACTAATTAAACAAAAGCCCATCATCACCCCGAGGCAAGGAACCCAGAACACTGGCCGCGTTGCCACGTTGCACAGCGAGGCTCAAACGCTGCGCAAAGTAATTTCCCGCTCTAATATCTTATATATAATATATTAATCATTCTATATTTTATTTTTACTGGGAATCAAATTAGATACGTTGGTTTTAGGTTTCGTCTAAATAACAGTTTACATTGAATTTTGAGCACCGCAATCTTGCTTGTCTTTATCCGTCCATTTGTCTGTCAACTCAGGAGTGTGTTACAAATTTGAATGCCCCATATTGATCGATTGTCATAATTTGTCATGCATGTCATGACATGAAATATTGTTGTATATTTCTTATTTTACTATATATTTTTATTTCGGACAAAATAGATTTCATATAAAATAGATAGACAGACAATAAAGACTTTTCTGTTCTAATTCATTTGTATTAAAAATGTTTGTAACCCTAATAAAACTGGCAGGTGGTAGGTACAGTCAACCAATTTGTTTCCTAGGCCACCATAAAACCTTACCACTGTGGCATTTAACGTCTTTCAATAAGACAAAATTATTTAGGTACTCACTACGATAGAATTCTATGGAGGCCTTAGGAATCAAACTGGTTGAATGTAGCTTTAATAGTGACCATTTATTTCTATTAAGGGTAAAATCTCACCGTAAATAATTATGTGGCGTTGTATGTACCATTGCTTATGGCCACATCCAGATGGCCTAGTGGTTAGAGAACCTGACTATGAAGCTTGAGGTCCCGGGTTCTATTCCCGTGTCGGGGCAGATATTTGTATGAAAAATACGAATGTTTGTTCCCGGGTCTTGGGTGTTTAATATGTATTTAAGTATGTATCTATCTATATAAGTATGTTTATCCGTTGCCTAGTACCCATAACACAAGCTTTCCTAGCTTACTTTGGGACTGGGTCAATTGGTGTGAATTGTCCCGTGATATTTATTTATTTATTTATTTATTTTATTTAAGTCACATTTCGATCAAAAAAATGACACAATCATACGGTGGGAACATATTCTATATCTAGCGAGCGACTAATTTTGGCTATTTTGTTGCAAAAAGTTGTAGTTAAAGATATTTGTTAACGGTGGGTGCTTTTATTTTTTGATAATTTTTTAAACATTATGTATTTCAGTTTACGATGTAGAATCTATATTGTACGGAGCCTATTTCAAACATTCGATCCTATAAGACCTCGCTAATGCTTTTAACTAAGTTGTCCATTAAGCTCTCTGAATTAATAAATAGTTACAATAATTTATACAAGTGGCAAGTCCGACTAGTAGTTAACAACTAAGATAATCAATTTAAGCCGACAAATAAAATAATTTTAAGCACAATAGCACAAATTAAATTGTATAATAAAATGCTAGGGACTACACTTAAAAATATTTGAGGCCGTCAGCGGAAAAATGGCTGAAGTACGAGTAATTTAACAGTTACAAACGGTTAATAGTTGTAGGTTAACAATTTACTTTGATTTTGGAATTTACAGTTAGGCCACTTATCTTCTTGGCGGCTTCATTTATTTTTAAACATAGGCACAATTATGTAATAAAACAGTTTGTAGCGATTTTTTTTCATAACTCTAACGTCGAAAATATAATAGAATATTTAAATAACATTCTGGTAAGCGAATAGAGATGAAAAAGCTTTACCTATTGAATAAAGTACCTACTTAAATAGATTCTACTTAGTGATTACGAAGATAAAAAAGCCCAGATAGAACGAAGCATGTTTATTGCTTATTGCATGCAACAGTAAACACATGCATTGTATTGGCTGCGTAATAAGTACTTATGGGGAAAATTCAAATTATGTACGTCGCCATCATAACCATCAGAACAGTGAAAAAATATCTGAACTCGCACCTACGCGATTGACAATACGGTCGTGTTCAGATAATTTTGAATACCTTGAATGCTCCAATGTTTATGATAGCGTAGCGACTGTGCAATAAACATGCATCGGGAATCCAGGCTTTAAAAAGAGAGATTTTATTTATTGTGCCATAGATTTTAATAGGAGTAAATCGTTAAAAACTATTTGGATGGCGTGCTAAGGTGACGTAAGATGTACAAATTTTCTATTTCCCCTTAAGTGAAACAATTTATCACACTTACTTTGACGATTAATAAAACAAACTTAAATATCGTTGAATAAAAAGACATGTCTTATATTGATACAAATTATGTCTCAAAGCAATGCGCACGAATACGAGGCTGTATTGAAAATGTAATAAAAAACAGTTCTTACCTAATCGAAAAAAAATGTCCGCAATTTCATTCATTATAATCACTAAGTATCAATGTGTACTGAATGTATTTATGACGAGGACATAGGGAATTGTCCAAATTTTAATTAATTTTGTGGAGTAAAATCGTTATTATAATTTAAGTGAAAGATAAATGAGGCCCAAGTAGGTCCGACGAAAATTGGAATAATCCAGAATATCCAGGGATTTGTGTTACGGGTATTGTAAAAATTAACCACATCTTGGATTTTTGGTTAGAAGTCTTATATTTTTTTAATAATAGGTAATTAAATATTATTGACCCAATTGTCTGTTGTACAGAAATACGAATTTAGAAATCTTTTTATTTGTTAATATTTTTTAATGTAATCTTCATTGTTTAAGTTATTTCTAACAGGTTTTCATTTCATTACGCTTTGTCTGCTACGATTATGCAGTGGTTCGTAGAGTAGGGTTTAATAAAGGGTTTGAAACTGACTATTTTTTTTTAATTTTATTAATCGAGGTAACGATGAAGCGCGAGCAGCGTCTAGACACTAGACAGACGATAGGCAAGCGTCCCAGAGAGACATGAAACCAATAAAAAACCGTTCAAATGCGAGTTGGACTCGTTATGAATAAGTGGTCACTTTTATGCTTTGTCACTTCAACGTTATGTTTGAAAAGCCACACGAAATTATATAAAGACTAAAAGCGACAAGGTAGAAAAGCGATCACTTATTTATGTATGACGTTGACAGGACTTTAATTCATGATTCATGAGCTACCATGGAACCTTCTCAAAAGAAAAGTCATTACGATTTTCCTTGTTAATTAATGCGTGTCACTATGACGTTAACTGTGAAATGGTTCCATGGCGGCTTATGAATTAAAGTCCTTGACTGTATATGAAGGATTCCTAGCCTCCATACAATGTTTTAAAAATAGTTCAGTAAAAAAATTATAAACAACGATTTGACGCTGAAAAAAACACGTTTCTTGTATGATGATTGATGACCCTCTTTAATTTTCAACTTTATTTTATTTTTAGTATTTGTTGTTGTAGCGGCCACAATAATATAATCGGTGAAAATTTCAAGTGCACTATTACGGTTCAAGAGATAGAGCCCTGTGATGTGACAGTCAGAGGTATGGACGGACGGACAGCGGAGTCTCAGTAATAGGGTCCCGTTGCCACCCTTTGGGTCCGGATCTCTAAAAAACGATGTCGCACACAGTCAGAGTTCAGAATAAGTACTATTACCAACAATAGCCAGACAATGGATTGTAAAATCAATGTAAGACTAACTCCGACGGTCCTTCAGACCGCCTTCTACTACCCTGAGGGCGTTTTTGTATTAAATTTAGAAGAAGCATTGCTACAAAATTAAGTACTAAGAGATAAGGGTGATTCTTCAAGGTCGTGATTTTTGTTTTATTCCTCTGTCGTATTTTTTTTTACTTAGTACAGAAAAAATCATGCTACTGAACAAATCTATTTTCATGGGAGCATGATTTTTTCTGTACTAAGTAAAAAAAAATACGACAGAGGAATAAAACAAAAATCACGACCTTGAAGAATCACCCATAATTTTCGTCTAGTCCACTCGTATTTCAAACAGCAGTATAAGGCTGCGTTTTCACCTGAGATGTGCGAGGATGCATTGCGAGGGATGTGTTTGTCATGAACCAATAGAAACACTTAATTTAAAAGGTCCTAAGTGACTAACGACCCTATGAGTGGTCCTAAGTGGAATACAGGTCATCCATCATTCTCGAAGGGTCATTTCACAGGCGTGATTGCAAATATATCGGTCCTCTGGGCGTCTAGCATCCTAATTATCAGGGCGCGCTTCCATACCATAGAAGCTGAGCGACGAGAAACGTGCAAGAAGTAAAGCCTGACCAGTTAATATATGATCATGCGCCATGTTGCGGAATTTATTGGAACTAATTTCTGGGTTTGAGTTTGAAACCAGTTGCCCCATGGACACCGAATTTGGATTCTGATTTTGATTACGGTGAATAAACCTAAGTCAAAATAACGACTTGCCAATCCACATTGTTCAGACTACACTGAAATGCTCACACAAATGAAAATAGTAGCGCCCTCTTGACAATGGTCATATATTTCTGGTCAGGCTTTACACCCTTAATGCGGGCATAAAGCATATTATTAATTGATTGGGCTGAAAAGTTTTGATTTCTATGCCCGCATGTCCGCGATAAACTCCAGTGTGCTACCGGTGAATGAAAACGAACACTCGAACCTCATCCTTTACTATGAGAAGCTTATTGTGCTGTTTGTACCTACCTATACGTTTCCAAGTTCTAAGACATCATATAAGTAGGTACCTAGTTAGTTACGTAGGTACCAACTATGAAGAACCATTTTATGAAGGAGATTTTACTTAGGTCCTTGAGTTTTCATGCTTTTCGTTGATTTATAACTAAACTAAAATAAATATACTGTCCTGTCCTGCTATTAAAAAAATATTTAAAAATATTAGTTAACTACAAAGTATGATGACGCACGTTATTGAGGGTAATCCCAGGGCAAAAATATCCGCTTCTGGCTAAGCGTAGGTAGGCGTTTAACCCCGAGGAGTGTAGGCGGGTCTTTTGGTAAGTGTAAAGTTGTAATTTACCAAGAAATACCCACTCATATATCAAATTTCCTAGCTATAAGGTGCTATAAGCAGTATGCGAAGTTTTACCTAGTCTAAGTTATGTACCCTAATTTAAAACACTTTAGTAGTTCCGGGTCAGTGACTGAAGAACATAAACCTAATCAGCGCGGTTTTGAAGGTTTATTAGCCTGTATGAGAGCAACAGGTGAGCGGCCCTTTGAAGAGGTATTATTGTAGCTTTCAACGGGTTTGATTTAAGGTGAGTAAGTAGGTAGTCTCTTTCCAACTATTGTTGTTTTAGGATTATTATTAATTTCGTTTGTAAGTAGGTAGATAACTTAGGCAGGCACTCCAATACATGAAAAAATGAATATGAATCGAGTAGTTGTGTATTCATTCAAAATAAACATTTCGATGCTGAAATATAACGAGGGCAGTACAATTTTTCAAAGTTATTTGCATTTTAAATAGGTCCCGTGGAACGCTGACGCTCGCAATCCATGTTTCGCTCGAACGTATCCAATTAACAAAGAATTTAATATGTGCGCTCGTCCACTATAAATATGTATTTTTCTTCGTAGCTTACATACGTATTAGGTATGTGAATAAGGTTGTATATGAAGGATCGATTAGATGCGCGCGCCGCCCGCAGCCTGTCTCAGTAAGCAGTCGTTTCTGAGGGTCCGAGCGAACGCAAATTGTCAGCTGAGGCTGGAATAACAAGGTAAAACATTGCAATAAGATATTGATGAATCAAGCGTAGGTACGTGGGAGGTAATTTCAATAACAAGAACTTATCAAACTCTTTACGATTGAGTAATTATGTCAAAACAATTAGTATCTCTAAGCCTTAGTGTCTAAGGTATCAGTTAATCCATTAACGTAAAATTCAAATTTCGTCTAATCAATTTTCAAGACTTATTTATTAAGTATGTAGTTGCATGGAAAAACGGCTTTCTGCAATGATGAACCTTAAGACAACACTCGCAGTAGTTACGGTGATCGTAAGATTAGATTATCTACTTATATTGTATCTAACGAGCCCTGTCTTTTACTCGTAATAGGTGTATAAGTAAAAAAAATGTCGCACTTTATTGTTTTTATCGTTTTGTAAGCCGTTGTCTGCTTGTTAAGAACTACACTGTTAATTTTCCTGGTTCTCAAAAATTGCAGGCGTGAGAACTAAGGGCCAATTGTTTTTTTTCTATGTCGAGCATTTAAAAGAATTAAAGCCAAAATCAACACAACAAACAAGCAGGCTTCACTTATACCGGTATACCTACTAAAGTAGGTACTGAACTGTTGGGATCAAGCGAGATAGTTAGAATACAAATCTAGTCTTGTAATTTTCCTGGCAAAAGAGATTGTCTCCTGCTTTTTATCGCTAACACATTATTTTACAGTGTATGTAGTTAGTGTACTTACTTATACTCCATCCGAAAACAATGAGAAAAGATAGGTATTCCGATAATGACGTTTCTGTAATACATTACGATACGTTACGTACGTTACGGTACGTTATTACAATACGTTTCTGTACATTTATTTAGAAGCCAAGATGCCGGGCGCGAGGCACAAGATCCTGGGGCATGTGCTCTCAGGGTTCTGCCACAAGATGAATCGTCGCAAGCCTCTTTACGGGGACTCTTTGGACACCCCGCTCAACCGATGCCTCACTACCCTGGACATCACCCTGCTTGGTGAGTAAAGTCTAGAATGGTCTTCAGAGGTTCATTTGTTTTACGAAGTTGACTGGGTTATTTTTAGATGGCATTCGATTAAGTCATTCAAGCGCTATTTTAGGTGTCCTTATCAAAATTGTATTATTTAAGTACTTAGATTTCTATATGTAGAATAAAGTATCATTTTCATTATAATGTCATAAACGACCGCCTTAGCCTAGTTGGTAGTGACCCTGCCTACGAAGCAAGAGGTCCTGGGTTCGAATCCCGGTAAGGGCATTTATTTGTGTGATGAGCACGAATATTTGTTCCTGAGTTATGGATGTTTTCTATGTATTTAAGTATTTATTTATCTATATAAGTATGTTTATCGTCGTCTAGTACCCATAGTACAAGCTTTGCTTAGTTTGGGACTAGGTCGATTTGTGTTAGATTGTCCCCTAATATTTATTTATTTATTTATTTATGTAAATAGGCAAGTTATCGAGAGGCGGTGTGGGCGTGAGTGCGAGTTAATGCATACAGATTCCTGAGGTTATGTATTTTATATTAGTGGGTATCTAATCTATCAGTAAATTGATAAAAAAGGACCAGCTATTACAGTGAATGTTTACATTAAGTATATAGGAAAGGTACCTAGTGATATTATTATCTAATACCTTTAAGCGAGCAATTCTTGTATAAGTATATATACTTATATATATAATCAGAATCTCAGAAACGGCTCCAACGATTTCGATGAAATTTGGTATGTGGGTTTGGGTTTTCGGAGATGAAAAATTTATCTAGCTTGGTCTTATCACTGTCATAAAAAGTGGCAAAGCACTTATAAGTAGGTACTTGGTCAACGATATTTTTTAAAGATTTTATTTTACTATAGGTACATTGTCCGCGTGGTTAACATTAATTACAGGCTCCTAGCATTAACATTTTCTAAGCTAAGCCGTGGACGGACAGACAGACAGACCTAGGTACGGACTGGGGAAACTACAAGAGTTCCAAGTAGGACTACGCAACTTTAAAAATAATCTTATGGATACAAATCAATAGTTCCTATTTAAAATAATTATTCGATATATTCAGTGCAAAATTCTGTACGTAATGTAGGTCCTAAATAGATCGGCACCAAATGCGTGCTGAACAAAATTAACTTAGGTACTTTATAGGTATAGTCGGGGTAAGAAAAGGTTCGTCACTTTTCGACTCTATGTCAACGACTTAAGGTCGAAAAGTGACGAACCTTTTCTTACCCCGACTATACTTAGTTACTATTTAGGCGTCACTTTTAAAGTCGTCATTACTAAATAGTTAGTCTAATGTTTAAATACGGAACGACTATGTAGAGGCACTTAATTCAATTTCTAAGACTGAAGGTCAACTTAATTTCTTACAAAGAAGTGGCAACCTAGTGCTAGGTCTATTGGGGTCTCAAGCAGATGGTCGTGGGTTCGAGCCCGGGCTAGTAATCAGGCCGCTCTGGGTACCTACAACATGAAAGGTGCAGACCAACCCCGCTTATTCAGCCAGTGGCGGCGCAGAAGCTTAATTTGGTGTGGGCAAGATCTATTTTGCGAGGCCCTATGGTGGCGTACCACGCATTAAATATAACGGATGTTTATATTTAAACATGAAACTACCGTGAGACTCACTCATAGTGAAAATAAACGGATCACTCACGTCTTAAAACGAGTTTAACTCGACATGTTTCGGGCTAATCCGTAGCCCTTCCTCTCGGAGTTGCACGTCACCGCGGCTACGGACTAATTAATTAATTTAATTAAGGATGTTTATATGAGCAACAAAAACGAAAAACTTTCGAGGCGCGAGGCCCCTCAGACTGCGAGGACTTGGGCAGTGTCCGACACGCCTACGCCTAGCGCTGCCTCTGTATTTAGCATTGGCAGGGCTGGATTTAGAGGTATGGACATAAAAGATGTGGAAGCCCCATTGGCCACAAATTATTTTCCAAGTAAAATGACCATTTTTTTCAGTCTAGATTTCAATAAACAATTTTTCGAAGTCTCTATTACGGGGTCCCCTCTATCGTGGAGGCTCTGGGGCTGAGGCCCCGGATGACCTCCCCTAAATCCCCTGAACATTAGGACGCAAATAGGCTACATTATTAGGTATACACCGTGAAATTTTAATGGTTGTTTTCTCGAAACGAGGTGATTTAGTTTCGATTGTATAATCGATTTATAATTACTATTTTGACTAGAGTCAAAAATCCAATTGTGAAAAACGAAAGTCGAAAGTGACCGCAAACCAATAGTAACGCTTCGTTGGTACAAGTATCGTACGATCGTACGATAGGTTAGGTACCAACGAAGCGTTACTATTGGTTTGCGGTCATTTTCGACTTTCGTTTTTCACAATTGGATTTTTGACTCTAGTCAAAATAGTAATTATAAATCGATTGTACAATCGATACTAAATCACCTCGTTTCGGGAAAACAACCACTAAAATTTCACGGTGGATTAAGTTTGAGGGCTCTCAGAATCATCATCATCCTCATGTCATGTCATTGGTTCTCTTTCTGTTCCTCCTCAGGTGTGGGCCACATGGTGGGCGCCGGTATCTACGTGCTAACGGGGGCAGTGGCACGAAACATGGCAGGGCCAGCGACGGCACTCAGTTTCCTCCTTGCCGGAATCACTTCCACTCTCGCTGCTCTATGCTATGCTGAGTTTGGTACCAGGATACCACGGGCAGGCAGCGCTTATGCCTACACATACGTGAGCATCGGAGAATTTTGGGCTTTCATCATCGGTTGGAACATCGTGTTGGAATATATGATTGGTGAGTTGAGCTGCTCCGCGTCCAATACCACTCCCCTACACGTTTCCATGTTAAATAATCATCTATTGTTCGTTCAGTAGATACCCTTTTACTATCACGGAAGTAAGGCACGGATGATTGGTTAAAACAAAATATGGTGTCACGATCTGTTTAGCACGAATAATTATTTTTTTATGAGTAACGACGTTATGATAAAACAAATGTAGGTACTCGTATATATGTAAAACTCTTTTTGTACATAAAACATGAAATTAACAGTTAACATGAGAAACGATACACAAAGGCGAACTTATCCCATAGGGATCTCTTCCAGTTTACCTTTGAAAGATTGACAGGACATCATAAACAAGAGTAGGCATGCAATTAAGAGTAAAGAGATCCTACATTACTTATAGGTATGTATTAGAAGTGGCAAAAAATAAATATTATTCCACAATTGTCCCAAACCTAGTCCCAAAATAATTATATATATGTACCTATATACCTAAGCAAAGATAAATACATTGGTAAGGCAACGGATAAACATATACTTACATAGACAAGTACATACTTACATATTAAACATCTAAAACTCAGGACAAACTTGTATTTCTCATAATTACCTACTTAGTAGGTAGGTACTTACATATAGGTACTCTTCCCCGATCGAGTCAGGAACCTCTAGCTGCGCAGTCATTTTCTTTTCACCTCACTAGCTCGGAAAGCCCTTTTTGTTTGTTTGACATCTATTGAGAAAATCGCTTTTTATCCACAAGTGAAGAAAGAGTTTTGACATTTGAAGGCAACTTAAGTGATATTTGACAGCTAACAAAACGTAAAACGTTAAAAGTGCTGAATTTTTAACATCACAATTAATGAATTGCATCGAGTAAAAAACACTAAATACAGTCTTACAACTTTATTTTAATTCATAAATATCAGCATTCAACATTAACCTTCATTCTTGTTGTAAAAACGGATAAAATGTTCTGACAGTCCAAGTAAGTCGATGTGCGAACAAAACGCATCCGAAATAATAAAAAAAAAACTTAAGTTAAAACGGTATACAATTTAACAGTAATACAGTTTGCTCGTATCTCAAAATCGATAATCTGGCTAATTGAACTTTACTCGATGTGCAATAAAGTTCAGTTTGGTTTATTCATTGATTGGAGATACGAGTTTTTTCAAAGTAGTGACGATATGTCGGTATTGGAATAGTTCCATAAAGACTGGATTTGCTTAGGCTATTTTGCATTATTTTTGATTTTACCAATATTTCTATAAGTACTTCAAAATTATTGTATTGACAAAGAGGTAAATAAATAATAATTGATAGTACAAACCCTTTTTCTTATTTTCCTCGCTGTAGTGAGGTGAAAAGTTTTGTGTTATACACGGGTGAAAAGTTATTTTACGTCTCGTGTGTTGAAGCACTCGCTATCGAAATAATTCTATTTTTGAACCACTCGCTTCGCTCGTGGTCAATCATAGAATCCTTTCGATAGCTTGTGTTTCAAAATGAACACTCGCAGTTAAAATACAACTTTCCCCCCTTGTATAACAAATAACTATTAACCACTAGGCTATTCGGAAGTCATTTGAAATATTAACTAATTATATCTTGTATTTCAGGAGCTGCATCGGTCGCAAGGGCGTGGTCTGGATATTTAGACGCAATGTTAGACAAATCAATAAGCAATGCCACGATTTCAATCACCGGGAAAATGCACGAGACTCTTCTCAGCGAATATCCAGACATTTTAGCATTCCTGATATGCGTCGTTGCGTCTCTCATTTTGGCAGTGGGAGTAAAAACGTCGGCTTATATCAACAACGGCCTAACTATCCTTAATCTTTTAGTAATCACATTGGTCATATCACTTGGCTTTTACTATGCTGATACTTCAAACTGGTCTGCAGAGAACGGTGGTTTTATGCCATTTGGTTTTAGTGGTGTGCTAGCTGGCGCTGCAACGTGTTTTTATGCGTTTGTTGGCTTCGATAGCATTTCGGCATCTAGCGAGGAAGCTAAAGACCCCTCACGATCCATTCCCATCGCCACCGTTGTATCTATGGCCATAGTAGCTTTTGGATACATTTTAGTCGCTTTAGCGCTGACTCTTATGGTGCCATATAAAACCATAGATCCTGCTGCGGCGCTACCAGAAGCTTTAGGCGCAGTGCACGCCGACTGGGCGAGATATGCAGTTGCAGTAGGCGCTGTATGTGGTATGACAACGACTCTATTAGGCTCCTTATTCTCTCTACCTCGATGTTTGTACGCCATGTCATCTGACGGGCTATTGTTTGGTTTCCTTAGTGACATTAGCAGCAAGTCCCAAATTCCGATAGTTAATCTTATTATCTCGGGTTTGTCGTCGGCAGTGATAGCCTTACTGTTTGATTTGGAGAAACTGGTTGAATTTATGTCGATTGGCACTTTGCTGGCGTATACGATTGTCAGTGCCGCAGTTATAATACTTCGCTATCGGCCTACGCCTACGGTGGATGACAAGAGTTTCGGAGCTCCTCAGTTGGATTCACCTTGTGATCGAGAAGACAGTTCAGCGACCGGTACACCAGCAACAGACGGTGGATCTTCTTCATCTGAGGTACATACCTCTGCTTATGCAACAGTTGAATAAAACCGCGAAGCGGTTCGACCGCCCTGTCTTTTGCGAAAATGGACAAATATGTTCATGAAATAAAACCAATTTTATGTTTAACATTTGGTAGCATAGCATACGGTTGTGGTAACTCTGAAGATGAGCTCTGGTTGAGTTCGAAACGCGTCAGTGTAGCTTGGTGGTGGTGATGGTTGGGTTTATGTGATTTGTGTGTGTTCGTACAGTGTGGAGGTGGAGGAACTGCATGAACGCACATTTCTTGCATAAACGTAACTATTGTAAGGTCGCGGGTGAGCAAAGTAATTGTTTTAGTTCATCAATTTTATGTTGACAAGTAAGTATACCCCGTGAAACGAAACCTAACCTATCGTACGATCGTACGTTACTAGTACCAACGAAGCGTTACTATTGGTTTGCGGTCATTTTCGACTTTCGTTTTTCACAATTGGATTTTTGACTCTAGTCAAAATAGTAATTATAAATCGATTGTACAATCGATACTAAATCACCTCGTTTCGGGAAAACAACCACTAAAATTTCACGGTGTATATGTACATATGTATAGGTATATATGTATATATTTTCTAGGCAAGCGTGTACCATCTTAGGCCTCATCTTCGCCTTCCATAAAGCGAGATTGAGGTCAAACGTAAGCCTATTTTTTTATAAAAAAAAAAAAAAATGTGACTAGATGAACCAATGATGGTTTTACCTACTTCATGGAAATATTTGTCGGTTTTTGGTAGAGCAGTCGCAGTTAAACCACTTTGTGGCTTTACCCAGTTGTGAATTCCAATGCGGTTTTTAGACGGAAATTTAACGAATGCTCGTTTGTTTTACAGATGTTTGAGGCTCTCACAGTGGGTCGCCTGCGGCCGCAATACGCGTGGCTGGAGCCCCTTGTAGGGGGCAGGGCGCCCGGCGCAGCAGTCTCGGGCTGCGTGTACACTTTGACGGTGGCTTCGGCAATACTGTGCGCTCACAACCATTTCCTCGCAGAGCCCGCCGGATTGTGGGCCCTGCTGCCGGACATCGTGCTTACTTTCATTATTGTTGCTTGTGAGTAAAAATTATGCTTTTTATTAAAATAAATAAACAACTCACTTTAAATATCTATACATATAATAAATCTGTAACAAGTCGGTGTCTGTACATTGAAGATATTTGAGAAAAACTGTCACTAGGGCTATTTATTAGCACAATAGAACCCAAAACAATGACTTTTAGAATTATTGTCTGTTTGTCTGTGCGTTTGTGCGCGCTAATCTCGGAAACGGCTTAACCTAGAAAGATGCGGTTTTCACTCATATGTTGGTATTTTCTTGGATTAACATTTAGTGTTTGTTTCATTTGAATCGGTTCACAAATAAGAAAGATACGTCTATTTTAAGAATTTATCGAACAGGTTTTTTTGTTTGAACGCGCTAATCTCAGGAACTACTGCTCCGATTAGAAAAATTCTTTCAGTGTTAGATAGCACATTTATCGAGGAAGGCTATAGACTATATATATCATCACGCTAACACCAATAGGAGCGGAGCGGAAGAATGTTTCAAAATCGGGGGTTTTTGAAGTAAAACTTCTATAGGCACGCTTGACTTGGGAGTACGGTGCACGGTGTTGAATGTGAACGCGGGTGTGCGGGGGGGTGCGGGGGCGGGTAATTTTTTTTATATCAAAGAACTAAGGAGAGCCATAATTGATGAAAAAGCAAATTGGATAAAAAAAAATAAGCTGCCCAAATTACTAATTCCACGCGGACGGAGTCGCGGACAAAAGCTAGTTACTTAATAAAGTTATACCTAACTGCTAAACCGATGTTGATAGGTACAATTTATTTGGGATTAACTTTGAGACATTTTCTAGGGTTAAAACTATTTTGTTAATCTTTTTCCTATTAAGTTGATTCATATTTCACTGGCATATTTGCTTGTATGGTAGGCAGGGCGAGGATAATCTAATATCTAATATATAAAAATCTCGTGTCACGGTGTTTGTTACCGAACTACTCCGAAACGGCTCGACCGATTTGTTATGAAACTTTTTTCTCTATATTCGGTAGGTCGAGAATAGGTCGTAGGCTACTTACTATTCTTCGCGGACGGAGTCGCGGGCAACAGCTAGTCTAATAGGTATATAAAAATCTCGTGTCACGGTGTTTGTTATCGAACTCCTTCGAAACGGCTCGACTGATTTTTATGAAACTTTTTTGTCTGTATTCGGTAGGTCTGCGAATAGTTCGTAGTCGTAGGCTATTTATTCTTCGCAGACGGAGTCGCGGGCAACAGCTAGTAATTAATATATTTTAGACTCTCGTAACAAATATAACAAATTGTAGTAGGTAGATACTCTTATATATTGTTTCACCCACTTGACAACAGCCAAAAATCCATTTTAATATCCAATAGATATCAACATCCTCATCATTAATAGGTAAGTACCTACGCATCACAAAATCAACCCCACTGGTTCAACCGTAAGGTCGTTTACTACCCCTTAATCACACCATGTCTTTTTTATAGGCATATTCATAATCTGGGCACACCAGCAGAGTCCGGCGAGGTTGCCGTTCCGGGTGCCGTGGGTGCCGCTGCTCCCGGCAGCCAGTGTTATGCTCAACGTTGAACTCATGATCAACTTGAACGCACTCACATGGGCGCGGTTCGCTATATGGATCACTTTTGGTAAGCTCTTTGAACTACTTCACGGGTTATATTATAAGGTAGATGGGCACCTCACCACACTATGTCAGATATAGGTACAAGAAAGACGCACTATAGTGTAATAGTAGCATGTATTGTATTGCCTAGAAAGTTCAGTAAAACGTGAGAATCGAATCCCTATAGGCGCGCAATCGAAAAACGATTTCATTTTTTAACCGACTTCAAAAAGGAGGAGGTTCTGGTTCTGGGGTGTTGGGGGACTGTATCTTTTTTTAAATATAAATATCACAGATGCACTTAACACCAATTAACCTAGTCCCAAAATAAGCAAAGCTTGTACTACGTATATGGGTACTATATATATAAATACATACTTAAAAACATATTAAACACCCAAGACTCGAGCACAAACATTCGTATTGTTGACGTGACAACGTCTAATAAATCAATGAACGCCGGCTGTATACACGAAAAAGGATGAGGCAATGTAACGTAGGTATATACATGTACTTACATGTCCCGTACATGTACCTACAGAGCAGTGAAGGTCAGTATGTACAAGAGAGCAGCGAACGCCAGTATGTGTGCGGTGTGTGGGGTGCGGGGGGCATTAAAGGGGGATGAAAATTTCATTGATTTTGCCGTAATATGCACCGTTTTCAAGATATTTGACAAAACACCGGTTCTCGTCCGATCACCGAGGTTAAGCAACGTCGGGCGCGGTCAGTACTTGGATGGGTGACCGCCTGGTTTCATTTTTGCTTTTTGAATGTTTTGTTATGACGTTGTCACGTTAAACTATCGTCCGTAAACCGACTTTACAGACAACCGGTTTTTCATGCAAATATCTACCCCGACCTGGGATCAAACCCTGGACCTCAAGCTTCGAAATCAAGTTCTCTAAACACTAGGCTATCCGGTCAACAAATAATACATACGACTGCTTCTATCACTCACGAAAGTTCTATACAAATTGACTTTTGAACATACCTACCTATTTATGGCTCCGTAATCACCACGTGGAAAACGTCAAACCAAAAGGACTCGTTGCTTTCTATTGGTTGGTTGGTAGGTGTTTTCCTCGCCAGCGCCTAGTATGCGCGGCCTTTTTCTTTAACCCACTTCTTTACGCTTCATAGGCTAGACGACTAAAAAAAACTGTTTAGTCCGTCAGTTAGATTATTAAAAAATATTGTACACGTATTTTTTCTTTTGTTTGACAAACAAAAAATGACGAGGATCAGTGCTTAGAAGTTTCGAGCGACGTCACTATATCGACGCCTGAAAACAATAAGGGCGTAACCCTGAAAACCCAACTTTACACCAGAGCCAAAAAACCGAAAAAAAAACGGAAAAAAAATCATAACTTTGTAACGGCTTGTCGTATGAAGGTAATTTTTGGACCATAACTATAAAATATAAATCTGCATTATATTGTTTACAAACTGTTAACTTGGTATTGCCAGGCACACGAAAAATCGAGTTACGCCCTATGTCTACAGAAATTACAGACCTCAAAAATGGCGTAACTTGACATGATGTTTGTACTGAATCAGAAAATTATAGCAAATTAGCTGACTACAAAAAGGTAGTAACTGCTTTTTGTTTTAATTTCGCGTAAGGAACGGGGGTGTAAGCACGTTCGTAATGCATGACAATGGCTAGAAAAAATGTCGTAACTTTAAACTCTTCAAATTCAATGATATTAATGAAACGTCATAAGCTTTTGTTAACACAAATGAAAAAAAATGACTAATAAATAATAAATAAATAAATATTAGGGGACAATCTTACACAAATCGACCTAGTCCCAAACTAAGCAAAGCTTGTACTATGGGTACTAGACGACGATAAACATACTTATATAGATAAATAAATACTTAAATACATAGAAAACATCCATAACTCAGGAACAAATATTCGTGCTCATCACACAAATAAATGCCCTTACCGGGATTTGGGGATTTGAACCCAGGACCTCTTGCTTCGTAGGCAGGGTCACTACCAACTAGGCTAAAGCGGTCGTAAGCAACAAAACTTATTTTAACTTTATTAAATATGAATATGTTAACATTGAAACATTAAAAAATTGTGTTTTAAATGATCAATCATCGTAATAACAATTTTTAATTCGTGATTCAGGTTGTTTATCCATTTTTTTCGCTGCCATCTAAAAAAAATGTTAAATTAACAATTTATATCCCAACGTTAGGACTACTCTATCCTTATCTTATGGAAGCTTAAAATTTAACTGAGATACCTGTCCAACAGCGTAACTATTATTCTTTTCTTAACATTAATATTTGACCACACCGCTAGATAGGCTTTGATCAATTTACTACATCTATTAATTGGTGTGGTATTTTGTTTGTTGGCGTATACTTGCGTTATTAAAGTTTAAGCAATCGGATAGATAAAACTTCTTCAGTACCTACTTAGGTCTAGTAAGGACTTTAGTAAGAGGTCCAGGATTTGATTCCCGGCTTAAGCAATTTAAAAATAAATTTTCATGTTCTTTTTGTAACATATTTTTTTTATAATCTAAAAATATAATAAGATTTATCATTATTTGTAAGGTACTTAACAGGGTGAAAAAAAACCGAACGAATGTAGGGCAACTACCTTTAATATTTAAAACTAGCTTTTGCCCGCGACTCCGTCCGCGTGGAATTAGTAATTTGGGCAGCTTATTTTTTTATCCAATTTGCATTTTCATCAATTATGGCTCTCCTTAGATCCTTCCGGAAGAAGTAAAACTTCATAATAAACCAACCCGCTCCCAATCCGCCCCAACCCGCTCTCAACCCGCTCCCAACCCGCTCTCAACTCGCCCCCCACCCGCCCCCAACCCGCTCTCAACCCACCCCCAACCCGCTCCTAACCCGCCCCCAACTCGCTCTCAACCCGCCCCCAACCCGCTCCTAACCCGCCCCCAACCCGCTCCAAACTCGCCCCCAACCCGCTCCCAACCCGCCCCAACCCACTCCCAACCCGCCCCCAACCCGCTACCAACCCGCCCCAAACCCGCTCCCTACTCGCCCCCCCACCCGCTCCCAACCCGCTCTCAAGCCGCCCCCAACCCGCTCTCAACCCGCCCCCCCAACCGCTCCCAACCAGCCCTATCTAACTGGGCTATCTAATACTGAAAGAATTTTCCAAATCGGAGCAGCAGTTCCCGAGATATAGACGTTTTACTTCCAAAACCCCCGATTTGGAAACATTCTTCCGCTCCGCTCCGCTCCTATTGGTGTTAGCGTGATAATATATAACCTATAGCCTTCCTCGATAAATGTGCTATCTAACACTGAAAGAATTATTCAAATCGGAGCAGTAGTTCCTGAGATTAGCGCGTTCAAACAAAAACCTGTTCGATAAATTCTTAAAATAGACGTATCTTTCTTATTTGTGAACCGATTCAAATGAAACAAACACTAAATGTTAATCCAAGAAAATACCAACATATCAGTGAAAACCGCATCCTTCTAGGTTAAGCCGTTTCTGAGATTAGCGCGCACAAACGCACAGACAAACAGACAATAATTCTAAAAATCATTGTTTTGGGTTCTATTGCGCTAATAAATAGCCCTAGTGACAGTTTTTCTCAAATATCTTCAATGTACAGACACCGACTTGTTACAGATTTATTATATGTATAGAATAGATAGTATAATCTATGTTAAGGACTATTTCCGTTTAAAAAAAATACAGCATTTATGCATTTTTAAAAATTCGCTTGTCTTTGTCGGGATTCGAACCGGTCAAATACCCCGTTTAATAAAAAATAACATAAACATAATAAATAACATGTGTTGTTGCGTTGTTGTTTAATGATGTAGAGTTTTATATTAAAATAACATACACAATCAATATAACAGAAGGTCACGAATACCAACAATTAATTTTAATTTTTTTCGTTTTGTTTTTATTCGTCACGGGAAATGGACCGCAGCTACCTTAAATATTGGAAATTTGTAGCAAATAGTAGAATATTAGTAATTTTTATTTTTCAGGTTTTTATTCAGTTTAAAGGACGTGTTGTAGCAATAAATGATCACTATGAATGACGCTTTCGATCGGTAATATAAAGTACGACTTTATGTTATGTCATTATTTAATTTTGACCTGTTCGAGTTTCGGTTAAGGCAGACGATTTTTCAAAAATCCATAAAATCAGTATTTATTATTTTTAAAGATAAAAGTAAGTGTCCGTCCCTTAGGTACAAATTTGTTATTTCCAATATTTAAGATATTTTATGCAGCTGCGGTCAATTTCTCGCGACGGGTGAAAACAAAACGAAACTTAATTGCTAGTTTACATGGCCTTCTGTTTTATTGATCGTGTATGTTATTTTAAGATAAATGAACCTTAATTAATTGACTAAACGCCGTGCTCACCAAGTACAACCGTCAAACTGACGTTTAAATGATCAGTCATTAATGTACTTATACATAATACGTCACTATTTTGAAGGGTGGTTTAGGTACGTCAGTTTAACGGTAAATGACCTCAGCCTTTAAGTATCATGAAATTCACTAGTTGGTACGAGTAATCCAAGATTTATATACATACATACCTTGATTTAGATAATCCTTTATGATTTTGTCGAGGAAAGATAAACACAACGTTTCAGTCGCGTCCGCGCAGGTACTACAGTACCTTGTGCCTGTGGCGTAAGCCGGGAAAAACCGAAATGTTCCAAAATATTCATTCTGATAATATTGGTTTAACTAGGCTTAGATTGATTTCGGGTAGCCACGAAATTGCAGTATCGTAGATGTTATTCGTTGTCCGTAGAAAAAACGCGAACTGCAAGAATGCCGTAAGCAATGAAGTTTGAAAAATGTATCCCGCAAAAAGGTCGTAACTACTATCGTGCGTAGAAACTCGAACGGCTTAACTATTTTTTTATGAAAAACACAAACTTCGACACGTCGTATCTCTTAAAAGTTTAAATTCGTCATTTTATGGGCAGTTACGACCAAAAAAATTACATCCATTTTCCAAAATGCTGCCCGATTTTGAAATTTTTTGTCGTCGTAGAGAAACGAGACCCGGACCATTCGACGCAGAAAAAAAAGCTGATTATAGCCATATAATAATCAAGTTACGACCTTTTTATGGGATACGCCCTTATTGTTTTCGAGCGTCGATATGGTACATTTTTTAGCTAAAAGTGACGTCACAAGCCCCCACTCCGGAAGTTTGATAATCAATGCCTTTGTCGATTTTTAATAATTTGATAAACCAAAACATACGTGTCCCATATTTTTCCATAATCTAACTGACGGACTAAATAGAATGACATAATATTTATAACCCAGTAGTCATCCCTATTATTGATACTTCATCTCTTTGATTCCAGGTCTACTCCTCTACTTCTTATACGGCATCCACCACAGCAAACTAGGCGAGGGAGTAGCTGGTCTTCTCTCTCGTTCGGCTAGCGGCGGCGGTCGCGGCTGGGGCGCCGTCGACAAGACAGCCCGCCGCATCGGCCGGTTCGGCAAAGAAAAAAGTGACGATCGCAAGCCGATCATAAGCGACGACGAACTGTCACGAGATCCGTGATTCTAAGCTAGTGTTAAGTGTGTTTCAATGCACAAAGATCACAAAGGATACATATATCTGAATAGATAACGCACGTGCAGGTTTACTTGCTGACAACAATGTAGCCAGTAAAAGTATATGCAGGCAATTGTTAGTGCCGTTGGAAACGGAAAATTAAACTGGATAGCATCCAAAATTGGGTATCAATTAAATTGCTGATGTCACTTCACGTTCCCGCTCGACCAGACTGCGTACGTAAGTAAGATGGTATAGCATATACGTTTATCACAAAACGCTGAATTGCTCAGTAAATCGTAGTCAGTGTTGATATTATCTAAAAATGCTTAGACAAGTAAAAGAAGATTTTATTTATTATATTGACATAGAGTAAAAATGAAATAGTAATTGTAGCAGTAACTATAAATTATCATCTAAAATTCTAAATTCAGTTACTAGTACGCCTACCCTCGGTAACGTAGAACTGACACAGACACAGGTACCCATTATACAGACCGGCCCATGCGTTATCTATTTTTAAGTATGTCTCTGAAAATGTTTATGTACGCTTCGAAAACAGGCAGTTTGTGTTCAGCTTTGTAACTGTCTTATGCGAACTGTGAAGTGCCATTTTTCTGGTTTGACTATTGCTCACTTTATAAGTGTAACTTGCGCAAATAAAATGTAACCAAAAGTTGATTTGGACAAGACGTTATCTTAACCCAGAAGAGATGCTCCACAAAAAATTTTGTTTATTTTTAGTTATGTGTTTCTATTGTTTCAGATTATGCTTATATTCTTACATCACTATTTTACAAATAAGATCTCTTTTCGATGAGCCTTCAAATTTATTTTCTTGACTATTTTTACCACCCATTGATATCTACGATAAACAAATGCCGCTCATTCAATTAAAGATGTGTAATTCCACAGACTTTTTACTATCAATATCACAGGGTCAATTAATGTAAATACCTAGTACCTACCTAATACTTAGTTACGATTGAAAAATCCTAACATTTCTAATTGAAAAAAATGCGCAAATGATGTCATGGAATAGTTACATAATTCAAATGTTGATGCCAAATACTATTTTTAACATGTCACATGAAGGCGTGAAAGATTCTTTATTACGTTTGAAAAATATGCAACATCCAGCAATATATAGGTACTTATTTCACATAATGTTCTTCCACGGCAGTGACTAAGTTGTCATAATTATAAAATGCTTCGATGATTTTTTATTATATGTATAAGTTTTTGATATATATTATTAGTTAAGTAAGTAGCATTTGTTCGCGTGTGATATCACAAGCAGTAAAATAGTCAGAATAAAGTTAAAATTCATAATACAAAGAAACTTGTGAGAAATTATTTTACGTGAAGACAAATCGGCAGCAGCGATTGAATTTAACAAAGCTATCAAATGAAACTTTTAGGCGAGGAAGTATTTGAAATGCAGCAATGAAAGTTATACGTACCTACGCATTTAGGTTGCATTTTAAAGCAGTGGCTGTTGAGGTTAATTTTGATTTGTATTTGGTTACTATGTGTCACACAGATGTTTAAAGTGAAGTGATCTATATATGCAAATAATTTACTTCGTGCATCGAAGCAGGTAAGAAAATAATTATGTTTAACGGCTGGTTTTCTTTAGCTACCAACCAAACTCTTGCTAAAACTCATAAACACCAATAACTGTTAACTTATATGTAATGTAGCCAATATGTACGTGTCTTTTGTAAGTAGATATAGATATATTTGCTAGTTGGATGTTATTTATATTGTTTCATATCATCAATATTTATAAAAAATACGCTATTTAATAGTGAAGGGATAATCATGTGATCTTTAAAACCAGTCAGCATTTAGAATTTTTAATCAAAGTATTATTGTTTTTACGCATACCTGTCTACAAGTTTATTGTGTCATGAAATATAACAGAATATTTATGAAACTTGCATTGTTAATACTCTACGTCATATTTTAAGAAGTGTTAATGTGTACATAAAATAAATTATAATGAAATAACGAGTTTTATTTTATAGAGACACCCGCAGCAGAGCAATTACGACAAAAGCTGTAAATGATTTTGGGTGACTCCAATTTAGTGGCTGTAGATAAGAAGACAACATTCACATTTGTTTTATTTTATTCAGATTATTTCTACAAGTTTTGAAGTATCACAAATATTTTATATACAAATGAAATGCGTTGCAAATGAGAACGCTAGAGTAAACTTAATACGCGAGTCGGAAAGATATTTCAATAATTATACGGCAAGATGTACAATTTGAAATGTTTTATTATCATTCTATAAATAAAATACTCATTTCAAAAATTGATTTAGATGCAGTTGTTTACATTTTGAACTAATAACATTATTTTAACATTAAAAATAAATAAGATTCTTTGAGAAAGATGTATTACATTTTTTTAACTATACAAACTTATTCGTTTAATAAACTTTTTGACTTTTATAATGTTGAGCTTTGAAAATCTTAAAAATAAAGTGTTTACTGGGGGGCTACAACGAAATTCGTATCATGCCGTCCCTTTCACTCTTCAGTTCAATACAATTAGCGTGAACAGAACAGCACGATAGGAAGTTCGAAAATCGAATTTCGTAGTACGTACAACATTACATAGCTAGTAAAACAATAGTGTTGTCAATCGAATGCCACTGATAGGTGGTTGCCATTTAAACTGGAATGTTTATTTGTACAATAAGACAATAACACAATAAATACGTCAACGTTTATAAATATTAAAGAAATCAACAAAAAAGTAGAGTAGGACAACCTACGAGCATATAACCCCTGGAGACGTAACGCCTGCGAATTTAAAAGGAAACGATTCTGTCAACTAGCTGAGGTGGAACCAGGAGGAACCACACTAGTCATTGGCGACACGAGACTAATTACGATAATAAGAGATAGATATACACGATTGCAGTGAGAAAGAAAAAGATGGGGGACGGACCAGTCCAATCCAACTTGACCCGCGTTGCAACTAATCAAATTTTCGTAAATATTTTGATAAAATAAACAAATGGACTTGCCGATGAAAAGTAACATTGTTTTTTGTTTCATTACATTTTTTACTGTTGTTTCCGCACCATTTAACTGCACAACAAGACATGATGCCGTATATTGAAGCTGTTTTACGTCGTAAATGTCAGCTGTCTCATCGGTCATACTTTATGGTTGAAACTGACGGTAAACCAAGGAGTCGGGAAATACATCATTGATAAATCACTGACTAGTCGACAGATTAGTGTCGCCTTTCACTACGTCTCTAGGGGTTATATGCTCGTAGAGGACAACAGAACCGTCATCATCGCTCATTGATTTATAATATAAAATTATAAAATAAATAGTAGGTCAAAATACGTGTTGTTTACGAAAAATTCATATAATTTAGATCAGCCATACTCAACCTTTTTTTTATATGGACCGCTAATGTGGCAGCTATTGTGTAACAGAGTTTTTCTAAATCATGCAATTCCTATGCCAGAATAGCGACTCATACAGCCATGGCGGGCCGCCGGTTGAATATATCTGATTAGATCATAAATCATAATACTTAAAGAAGAGTTGGTCTAATATTTTTTATCACAACCATAACCCATACAGAAGAACTTTAAGTAACTTAATGTGTCGTTCCGTGATTAAGGTCAACTTAGTACGGTCAGCTGCAGAGAAAAGGTACCCCACCCATTGTGGTTACCGCCATACAGGGGGGGGGGGGGTACCTTCTATCTGCAGCTGCCTGTACCTATTGGTTCTATTTTATTACACAAAGTTTTTAAAACTTACGAGGATCAAATACAGTCAAGTTTTTACGTAAGACTGAAATCATAAGCATCAGCAGTTTTTAATTGTGATCTTAATGATAATTTTGCCTTATTTTATTTTATTGAATTGTTTATTATTGAAACTAACTTAGCTTGTAAGTTGTCTACTAAAAAAATATGGATCTATTGTTATCTAATGAATAAATAAATAATTATTATTATTATACGAGAGTCGAGGTAGATTTTATACTTTCTCGCTCTATCATATGTAGGTACCAGAAGTTTAGATCATTTTTAGTTTCTTAAAATCGACATTTGGAGTCGCATTAAAACTTTTTTTTTAAATTTGATTTAATATATTCAACGCTATTATGCCGACAATTGTTAAAATACTATTAGGGTTCCCAGTATTTGTTTACTTAAAATATATACTAGTGTAAATTGACAGTCTTATCTGTTAAGTGTGCTGACTTGCCAAGCTGAGGCGGGTCTTCGTTGCAGTCGGTTGATGGTTGGACGGCCCCATTGGAGCCAGAGGAACCCGACTACCAGGCATATGGCGGTTTCTATGTAGAAACCGTCGACTCGGGTTAGGCATGTGCCACCCTCACTTTTACAGAGCTGGAAAAAAATAGTTTTCTAGTAAGGAAAACCACATGGAACTACTGAGAGATAGTGTTGTTGCGATAGCGATAGTTTATGGATAGTATCGTGATACTATGGTGGCCTTGAAAAGCAGTTATATATCGATAGTTCTATCGAAACTATCGACCCTTGACGATACTATCGATAGTGAAAATTAGGCGATACTATCGAACTTGGTCGATACTATCGCGTCAAAAAAGACAATACTATCGATACTATCGATTGTTGACAATAAGTAATACTATTGCTAAAGATCTATAGTATCGATAGTATCGAATTTTTTGAAGCGATACTATCGATCAAGTTCAATAGTATCGCCCAATTTTCACTATCGATACTATCAATAGTAATTGCAGCATGTCGATATTTTCGATAGACTATCGACGCTATCGACTATTCTCTCAAGGTCAACTATCGATAGCGAAACTATCGCTATCGCAACACAACTGCTGTGAGACACACTAATAGTGAAATTTACGGATAACTCAGGTCTAGGGATCGGAAAATCGGATACATATTTATGTAAACTAAAGTAAAACGGTAAATTTGATGTGGAGATTGGCCTCCATAGAGTTCTCCAGGCAGATGCTATACCATCTGCACATGGCGAAATTTAAAAACCCGATACAAAATATGTGAGTATTTCCACCACAGTTAATGTGGAACAGTTGTTGTTGTTAAACTTAACTTTGGTTCCTGTGATGTTGAGGGGTATGGAAGCGGACTCAATTTCATTTTATTAATATCATTTCCGGGATTTTTAAATTAACTTATTATAAGGCCAAAATAACACACATATTAAGTATTTAAATAAAAGATTTGAAATATGTCCGTGGCGTGGCCCTTCTTCCCGAAGCTACGGATTAGTACGAAACATGTCCAGCTTAACTCCTTTAAAGACGTGAATTATCCGTACATTTCACTATGGGAACACAACACTTTTAGAGGGGATCTTACCAGGTGAGTCAATAAAAATGCAGAAAAGTTGCAGAAATGCTCAATAATTTACTGTTTTTTTTTTTAAATGGTAGATATTTTTGTATTTCCCGTGTATCGGGTTTGAATGCGAGAATGGCAATGTGCATAATATATAATAGCTCTTTCGCGTAATTGAAATATTTTAATTGGAAATTGAAGAAGCTCTGAGGCCTTTTATATGTCAAGATACTCACATCACTTTCTAATTTAGTGGAACACGTGTTATCTGCGAGCTTTGACAGCGAGCAGCTCTTCAGAGTCAGATGGTCAATGGCCCATAGAGCCAACGTGTTGGGCCAATTCGTACCCAAGTTGGACACAGTGTTAAGTAACGTCATGTATGTTCCCCCGACCGCCGGATCAGATACTTTGGCGAAGAATGCCATCACTGCTACAAACATACAGTAGAGGCAGGTCTGTAAATAAAAAAAAAAAACAAGAATAAAATTTGAACAGTAGATATTTATTGAAGCCCCATACAGAGTTACTACCGGACTACTTGTAAGAGGATTTGTATGAAGCAGAAATAAAAGCCACATAACAATGAACTGAAACAATTTCTTTGCTCACTCGCGACCTAAGGTCGCGGGTGAGCAAAGTAATTGTTTCAGTTCATTAATATGGATCTCCGCAAAGTAACGCCTGATTCGATAAAGCCACATAACAAGACTTTCTAAATAATATTTTTTTTTAAACCGTTTTGCAATAAAAAAAAATTATTTCATTTGACAGTACAGTCAGCCACAAAAATATGAATACACCCAAAGTACCAAAAATATGTATCCACGACTCTATTACCAGGCCATAAAGGCGTGTATACATATTTTTGGTACTTTAAGTGTATTCATATTTTTGTTGCTGACTGTACCTTATTTCCTTTTCTTTTTCTTTTCTATTTACTTCTCTAAGATTTAAATACATAAAGCAATTGGCGTAATGTTGTTTTAAATATAAATAAATAGACATAAATATTTTAACCACATGGTTCAACATAACCCTTAAACAGATCCTAATAAAGTAGCTACAGCACCAAAAGTCAATTACAGACATTTTTAGGTACCCAGTGACGTATAGTTTATGAATAAGTAAAATTTTCATAATACTTAATTTGTATCATGATGCGAAATCAATAAGGTTCATTATAACAGTAAACACGAGGGTTAAAAATCGACAGCGGATACCTATTGAATGAACTAGTCACCGATAGGAGTTGTAAATAGACGCAAAATTTTTTTTACGTGTCTCTTTAAAAATTGTTTTACTTACTTGATGAAAGATATAAAGCGCCATCAGTACCAAAAGGTACGCGTACGAAGGTCCAGATTTTCCAATGAGTGAAGGCGTCAACGCCACGAGCGCAGCGGCGAGCGGGCCGACCAATAAGCGGAACGGGAACGCGTGCAGCCACAGCGAAAGCGGCGCGGGGCCTGTGGTGTGACGGGCTAGCAACTGGGGAGAACATTACTAAATTATGAATAACCGGCTGTTGCCCACGACTTCGTATGCGAAAATTGTATACGAACTATACAATTTCGGGGATAAAAAGTATCCTTTACGTTAATCCAGGTTATAAACTACCTTGTGTGCCAAATTTCACCAGAATCCGCCAAACCGTTTTAGTGTGAAGGAGTAACAAATATCCATATCCATCCAGCCGTACAAACTTTCGTGTTTATTATATGTATTAGTAAGAACAGCTGTTGCACGCAACGTCGTCTGCGTCTTTTCGGAACTTTACACGTTCCCGGAAAAAATATGCCTTTTGTTGCTTTCCTATTGTTATAATTTTTTTTTAAACCTGTTTAGTAGTATTTTATCTTATCCATTGCAAATAAACAAACAGTAACAGAATCAAAACTTCTCTTTTGAATATTAATGCACAGATGAGACTGCTGAATATAGTAAACAGCAGTCTTCGTCGCAAAATAGGGACATGGGAAAATGGGACGGTACCCCAAAACCTATATTCTGAAAGTCATTTTTACAGTCACACATGCCTAGAGCAGGGGGTTTTACTCCGCAGTTTAGGTATGTTCGGCCGGCGCTCGTCCTGGGGAGGAGTATGGCAGTAGGTTGTCGCTTGGCCTTCAGTTCGCACGCTAGCCGCGTTGCGCGTAATTATGCATCTTTTTTCTGTGATTTTTGCAACAAACAACGACTTCTAAACGATCTTATAAATAACTTACTTACTTACTAAAGGTAGTTTACTGAATTAATACACACTGTTATCTTTCTTGATTTATATACCTACCAAATTTCGGCGAGTGGGAACCCTGTGCCCTTGGTTTCGGATCAGCGTTGCCCAACGGAATATGAACGCTCGTATCACACGATAACTTTCAATTTCGCGTGCAAGCAGTAAGAGTAGGCAAGTTTTTATACATAAAGTTGACTTTTGTTCGAGAGTGATCCTTCTGTATGTTAGTACTATTACTTTATTCTGTGCCCAGAGTGAAAGAGTGGGTGTATGTGTACTTACCACTGGCAATATGATTTGCACCGGGACCAGTGGAACGGCAAGCAGCGCCAAGTCTTCTCTGGGCACGCCAGCCTCCACTAACTTCAGCCCTGACACGGCATCACTGGCGCAAAACCCAAGCTGAAAAGATAAAGCATAAGTTCTCAGTCATATTTCGCCCACCGCCCCTTTTCTTTTTACAACCTTTTTCTTACTAAGTAAGCTGTTAATTTTGAGCTCTGAGTGGTCTACTGCCACTGCCCCCCTGAAAGTCTTTAACAATTACCGCAAAGAGGTATGAGGTTTTATTAGAATAACAAAGACCTAATACTTGAAAGGAGATCTGATGGTTTACATGTGTGAAGTACCTAACTAATAGAATAGCCAAGGTGGTTTACGTAAGAGCTCATTGCAATATTAAATTGTGATCAAATTTATTATATCTAGTTCTTTTGAAATGGATGTCCTTGAAAGGAACAACAATGACATACATTAAAACTGCTACACAACTTGCAAATTTACTAGCCACATTTAAAGAATACTAGCGACTCGCCCCGGCTTCTCACGGGTGCAATTATGCATGTATTACACATAACATAACCTTCCTCTTGAATCACTCCATCTATTAAAAAAAACCGCATCAAAATCCGTTGCGTAGTTTTAATGATCTAAGCATACATAGGGACAGACAGTGGGAAGCGACTTTGTTTTATACTATGTAGTGATATTGGCTATGTGTGAAGCGGCTGGTGGGGGTACAGAAAACGATTGCAGCGCACATGGCAAAAATTGGAAGTAAATTCGGAGGAAATGTTGTCAACGCTACGCGTCGCCACCGTCGTGCACGTAGCCAATACACATACACAAAAATTCCATATTGACTGTGATATTAAACTCAACATTACACTTAATTTGTTGGTGACAAATATGCTGTTGAAAATAAATCTAGTATAGAGTTTTGTTTTCTCAGTGAGTAGTAACCAGATGTGGAACAAAAGTTACATAAGTTGAATTGTTACCTTGGCTGTGAATAGCACCAAAGCTAATGTCCGGACAGCTGGCAGTTGAACAATTGTATACAACTGTTTATAAGCATCTACAATGTCACTTATTCCTCGGCTTTGGCTCTGATTTTTCTGAGTTGTCTCTTTAGCCTCATGTTTCAAGAATGCTATTAAAGTAGTTGACGCAATGAATATCCAACCCCAGAAGAATAGGAAACTGGCTAATGTGACCAGCCCATCCTCTTCAGGTACAATTCTCAAGTATTTGTTGCAGAAGTATGGTGATTCAAGAGCTAAGAATAGAACATAGCCAAGGAAGAATCCGGCTGTTTGCCCAACTGTGTTGCAGGTTGATGCATGACCAACATTACATCTGTAAAAAGTTAATTCAGAATTGAAGACGTGAGTGGATGAAGGGGGTATGTCGCATTTTTTTCATTTTCGGTTTTATGCCATAATTGAAGGTTCTAAGTCATAATGCAACTTTGAACGCTATCAGTTCTCATGTTTTTAAACTTAACAGCTTCAAACCCAGTGTATGAATGACCTATGTACAACAATAAGTTACGTTCTTCGTGAATGAAGGTGCTAAGGGCACATGACTCTAGAAGTGGTTACCAGTTTGTGAGTTAATGTAACAGAAGAAAGTGTCATGTACGCACTTAGCTCCTTCATCCATGTAATGAGACAAACTTTTATTTTCTCTTATTCTGACATATCCAATATCCCAAAAAAAAAAGAAAGCATTTGGGATCAGCTGAAATTTATGAACTCTGACTGCATGTATTTTTACGAAGAAATTCTACTAAATCAATAAATTTTGTTACAATAAACACTTTCATTTATTTAACTTCTTTTCTTTGCAGAACAGCTTAAAGCAGAAAGAAGGGGTTAAGTACTTTTTTTATATAAAAAAATGTTTTTAAAAGCATTTATTAAAAAAATCAATAGACCAGGCTATTTGGTTGATTTTTATAAAAGTAACAATACCCTATTCAATTTAAAAACAAAATTACAACGTAAAAACCTTTAACTGCAATTTACTTGAAATAATGTTTTTGTGACATACTCCCTTCATCCACTCATGTCTTCAATTAAGTGTTACAAAGAATCATTTTAAGTTTTTATACATGTAGGGTATAATTACACCATAATTGTAATTCAATTGTTTTTCTTTTAGCAACTTTTAGCAAGGTTATGCATGTAGGATACAATAGATCATAGTATCATCATCATTCCAGACTGTATATTATGTCCCACTGCAGGGCACAGGCCTCCTCTCAGAATGAGAGGGGTTAGGCCGTTGTTCCCACTTGGGCCCAGGGGGGCTACTCCGAAATTCGAAAATAGAAGTTCATATCACATTGTCTTGCTCGCTCTTGTATTAAATACTATTAGCATGAGAGGAATGGCACAATACGAAGTTCGAATTTTGCACTTCCTAGTATAAGGCCAGTGCGGATTGGAAACTTCACACACACCGTTGAAGTTCTTCGCAGGTGTATGCAGGTTTCCCCACAATGTTTTCCTTCACCGTAAATCTCATTAGTATCATGTGGAACAATTAACCAATATATGTTTTTATTTTTTATGTTCAAATATTTTACCTTTTCAACATTGTTAGGGCCCATCCATCCACAGCAATATCTTGTGTAGCAGCCAAAAAGTTTAAAAATAGAAAAGAAATAGTAAGCAGCATCATTGATGGAGCTTTTTCATCAGATCCTAGCCAGTCCATTATAGAACTTGACATGATGATCATAACAATCCCAATAAGATATTGAACAGGTACCAGCCATGTTTTGCGCCGACCGAATTTCGGCCAGAATAGTGCATCAACTATTGGAGCCCACAGTAATTTGACGCTGAAAGGCCAGTTCACAAAGCTAAATTCTGCCTGAAAATTAATAAGTCAACACTGTGTTATTCAAAAAATATTTAATATCTAAATGCAAAGATCTAATTTTATAATGAAATTTCAAACTTAATCACTTCAGTTTAGTTTTCCAAGTCATAAAACTGAGAATACATAAAACAAGCATAAAAATTCTGCAGCAACACATTTTATGATTACACTACTTACTTCATGTAATTGTTAAGAATAAATATTTTTTAATCCAATTTGAATAAAGTACCTGTTGGGTGTATGTGATGCCGCGATTCTGGAGAAGCATAGGTACCGCTCCCGCAAGGCCAAGGGGAATTCCTTGCAATGTGTACAGAAATAATAACACGGCAATATTTAATTCGTCGCCTTTTATGTTACTTTCCCCTGTATTATTTACTGTAGCGCCGTTCTCTATAAGTTCTTCCTTCTCCGGTACATGTTTTCTTTTAGTGGCAGACATAATTAAAGCTCGTAGGGCCTAAAATAGTAGAAAACTACGATTAACTTGACATGCCTATGAACTGAATACACGTCAGACGGGTATATGAACGACCTTAATTTTCACTCCTGCGAACTGATTAGTCTACAGACTAATTATGTTATCACCCTTTTCAATTGAGTATAATCTTTAGTCAACTTATCAATTCAGGAAGATTTTCCGCCTCATCAAAAATGTTTTTTAAAACGGCGAGCCTTCGTCACGCACATCACTTCTACACGTCAGTACCGACTGTCAGGTTGCTTGCTGTCAGATTCTCAGTCAAGTCAATTGACAAGTTGTCAAGTCAACACACAAAACAGATTAAAGGCTACCTCAGACCGTAGCGTGGGGCGTACGCGCGACGCCGATGGAGCGGGCCTAGTGCGTTGTATAACACTGAAGGATTAAACACTGCGCCGTTTTCTCAGTGTGTGTCACCATATATATGATTAAGTGCTACACAACACACATGCGCATGTCCCGCGCTGCGGTCTCTGGTGGCCTTAACAATCAATTCAATTAGGTTTTTTTTTTATTATTCTCGCTGCTCGAAAAAAAGTTTTTGTAATTCCCTTCCCAAAACTCAATTTACTTTAGGCGTAAGTACCGCTTGCGAATCCAAGCACTTGAACAGCCGCTGATCACTATCGCTACCTCAACATTGGCGTAATCATCGATATAAAAGGAATTTAAATTTAAAGACTTGAAATAAATAAAACGTAGCTGAGTAAGATTTCAGTATCAGTACTTACTTACTCTGTGGTTACTTACACAACCAACTGTCAGATGTCAGAGTTTTGACGGTGGATGGCGAATGCTTACGAACAGTTTCAAAATTAATTATTGAAACTATTTTAGTTGATGACGTCAGATTATAATTGAGAGCTCCCACACTGCCAAATTTCTAAATCTATCTAATTGCGTACGATAAGGCAACCCCTTTAATTATTTTTTGCGTAGTGGTACACTATACACTGTGTCACTTTACTGGCACTGTCAAAGTGCTAGATGTCAGACAGCGGGTCCAAATCAAACTCCGTAGTATAATCCACGCGTAAATTGTGAAGAATTCTAACCACACAGAATAAAGTAAGACTTGAACCGGTCACGCAATTTACACCAATGTCAAATGAAGGTCATTGCTTATTTGTTATATAATAAATTCATTACATAATATTAAAATTAAATAACTACAGAAAACGAGTTAAAAAGCATTTATCTCAAAATGGTTTTCGATTTACTACACATTGCAAAAAATTAGACATCCCCAATTATCCATGCTGATCGCCATTTTTAGGATTCGTACACATATGAATGTAAGAGGTATTTTCTGCAACAAGTTTCAGCCAAGCAATCATATGCAGGGGGGGCACACTTACATATATCACACTTTTCATGCGACTACAGCGATCTCTGGTTGTTTGGTGGAGAACTAAATTAGCGGCCATCTTGGTTGACTTGTCAAACTTGTCAGTTGTCATTCATCGGCCATGGCCATGGCGTACCAAATTGTACGGTCAAGGACTTTAATTGATAGGCCACTTGCCAATGTTCGTATTTTAGCCGTATAGTGCAAATCGGGTTTAGCGGCTTATACTTCGTATAAGCTGATTTGAATTAGACGGCTAAAATACGAATAGTGGCAATTATCCTATCAATTAAAATTACGCGTAATTATAGCTGTACATTACTACCAACATATACATATAGATAGGTATACATCTATAGATATGTCACATTAGTTCTTCACCAGGGCGTAGGGCAGCAGCACCTTCCATACATGCATATTTGACCATAGAGTTGCCACTCTTGTTCATATAATATTACAATACTCTTTGATCATATGTCAGATTTACATCATCACTTTTTTTAATAGAGACTAGACAAAAGTAATGGATCTATTGTGTGGTAGTTTTGGAGTTATGCCCTTCTAGAATAAGCACATCTTAATAAACTTGCTATAAATTAATTAATAATTCTAGTGAAAATTTAAAACTATCAGCGTCTTTCTCTTTCCAGATAGAATACAGAGAACGAATCAAATTATAGCCGTAGAAATATGAAATCTTGTCAATTTATAAATAAATTAATTTAGTGATTTACTTTCTGTTCTTTCTTTGTAATTTCTCAGTAAATAATTTTTTTACCCTGTCACATTATTAAATACCATCTTTAGGTATTTTTTTTTTAAATATACAATTTAAAGGACTCCAAATTTAAGGCAGGGTTTGAATTACCAACTTTTAGAAATTATGCCAATTTAAGGGTTAAAAACTATGTTTTTAATTTAAGTTTTACCATTTAGGCTGCTTTAGGCTACTTCAGCTCAAATTCGGCTACTTTAGGCTACTTAAGCTCTGAAAAATGGCGACACCAGGTCCTGAGTTGTTGGCCACACTGCTTACGAATATATTTTCAACCAACTGTCAAAATAAATAAATAACCTGACACTGACAGGTTTCGTTCACATTATTACCGCTCATTAGAAATTAAAAACACAATTTAAACAATTACCAATAAAATTTTGACTACTCAAACTATGACAATACAGGGTCTATACAATTCGTTTTAAGTTCGATTAAGTTGTGTGTACCAAATTACTTCCAGTGAAATGGTTCGTCAGTGTTTTTTGAGATGTTTACTAGACTCGCATGCGCCTATCAAGTTACCGCATAACACTGAAACGATATTGGGTCGAAGTAAAGTCACGAAGATTAAAGATCAGTCTTGTTCACGACAGCAAAGTAAGTGGTTATACTGAATCGACTGTATTGAGACCAATACTTGTACTATTCCCCACGCTTAGTGTCAATTTATCAAACCAAACTGCTGCATTACGCTCATTTTTTACTATATATTCACTCTTACACTAGATTTAAAATTTACTTTATTATTATTCATCTCATCATGTAAGGTAACACAAAATAAAACAAATATTAGGCATAGGTATGTCTAAAAAAAACTTAATCAATTTGGTTCCAGTAAGTCTAAAAGCTGACTGTGAAGAATGTATTGTGGAAGTTACACAGCTTGGTATAAATCCTTCAGGCTTTGATGGGTTTGCTATGAAAAAGGGAGCTTCATATAAATTAGGACATGGCACCAAAATTGAACTATTACTTAACTTTTACTGCCATGTAATTGAATTTGACCCTCCACCTGAAGGTTTTGAGCCTAAAACTGGAAGCAAAAGAAAATTGGAAGAACAAGAGGATTGCCCTAGAAAGAAGCAAAACCTGAAAACAGATATGGATCAGGTTTCATCAAATACTTCTGAGGCTGTGGCAAATTTCTGGGAAGAAATAGACAATGGAGAGCTTTATGTATTTACGTCTAAGGGTGTGAAATCTAGTTCAAAAATAGCTGCATTTGATATGGATGGAACATTAATTAAAACTAAGTCAGGCAAAGTCCATCCAGTTGACACTAAGGACTGGCAGATTGCATTTGGACCTGTGGCTCAAAAGCTACAAGAGCTAATTTCACAAGAATTTAAACTTGTCATTTTAAGTAATCAAGCACCCATTGGTAATGGTAGAGTTAAAATTGGGGACTTTAAAAAGAAAATTGAAGCTATTGTTGAAAAGTTAAATGTTCCTATACAAGCTTACATAGCAACGGGTAAAGGATTCTATAGGAAACCAACTACTGGCATGTGGAAATTCTTAACAGAAAAAGTAAGTTTGTTGACTTGACTTTTGACAATACACTTAAACTGACCATTAAATGTGTGATATTTTGGAAATCTCGTATTTTTAAACCTTGGGAGCAAAGAGGTAAATTTAATTTTGAACTAGGTCTGCCATTTCTTTATGTGCATTTTTGCTCCACAGAGAAATGATAGCTTGGAAGTGGATATGGACAAGAGCTTCTATTGTGGTGATGCTGCAGGCAGGGTCGCCAATTGGGCTCCAGGCAAGAAAAAAGACCATTCAATGGCAGATACTCTTATGGCTGAAAACCTGGGTCTAAAATTTTACACTCCAGAGCAATTCTTTCTGGGACATTCTGTTGCCAATGTGCCTATGAGCAGACCCGAATTTATTGCCAAGGAACTGGATGCAGAGCCTTTTAAAGATAACCTTATTGGCACAGAGAAAGAGGTCAGTGAGTCATTAGACCAAGACATTAAATATATAACTTTCTTAGCACCTTCTGGTGTTAATCAGTTAATCTGTGGGTTACACACAGAATTTTTTCTCAACTTCCATTTGAATGTTACCAATGAATAAAGGCAAAGTTTTTTGCCCATGTGCCGCATCTATCAAACTTTTAATAGAGTCAAAGAAAATCTGACTGAGACTCTAAGTCATTGTTCTCCTATTCAAAAGAAAGACGGTTTATGTGTCTTATTCCATGTATGACTGTGGTGTAGTCTTACTTGGCTTACAAAGTAGGTTCTTTTTTCCTGTTTTATTCATTAACTTATTTTTGTATACTTAACAGCTAATTGTGAGTAGTCTTCTGTAAAATTTTGAATCATACGCATAATATATTGTGCTTAAATATTCTTGAATTATTACATAGATTGCATGGCCCTCAACTTTACAAATAGATTAAATAAAAAATTTCAAGTTGCAGAAAGTCTGAGTTCTATTATAAGTTATTATGTATTATGTATATAGATATATTTATTAATCTATACTAATATTATAAAGAGGAAAGATTTGATTGTTTGTTTGTTTGTTTGCATTGAATAGGCTCCGAAACTACCTGACCGATTTCAAAAATTCTTTTGCCGTTAGAAAACTACATTATCACAGAGTGACATAGGCTTCTTTTTACCGCGGGAAAATACCTTTTCCTACGGGAAAATTAATTTTATCGCGGGCGAAGCTGCGGACGGAAGGCTAGTATATACATATATTTTATGTAAACTTTTGCATATAATGTTATACATTTTATTAATGGGCAATTGTGCAAGTACTTATACTTACTGGATGTGTTTGTTGCAGATTCTCGTGTTGGTAGGATACCCTGGAAGCGGCAAGTCATTTTTAGCTAAACAAATAGAAACTAAATCTCAACGCAAATATGTGGCTGTTTGTAGAGATGTTCTAGGGTCATGGCAAAAGTGTGCCGCTGAAGCAAAGAAGCTACTACAGGTAAAAAAATACTGCATTTCAAATTAAAGAATTCCTACTAAAGTTTTATACAAAAGTATAAAAAATCTAATCATAAAATTTACACATTTTTAAATGCATATAAGTTTTTAATTGAGTAGGTGTTTGAATGTTTCAAAACAATTCATGTTTTTTAATTATTGCAATGATTGTTGGGCTATAAATGCTTAATAGGCTATTGTAAGAAAATGGTACTAATTTTGCTCTTAATCAATCTAGGCACATTAATTTGCTGACACTGAACCAACTGTAATAATTTTGTGAAGAACATGAATCTTATCTAAACTTTTGCACTGCATTATGACCCTTTAAAAAATAAAACTCTACCAAAAGAAATGTTGAACTAATGCAACTTGTTCTTATGATGCGGTAGAAACTCCACAGAAAATGTCATCAAGTTTTTTTTTTCCAGCAAGGCAAAAGCGTTATAGTAGACAGTACCAATCCTGACGCAGAGTCCCGCGGTCGCTGGACCTCGCTTGCAAAGGAAATGAACGTCGAGTGCCGCTGTGCTAAGATGTTGACTACGAAAGCTCACGCGCAACACAACAATAAGTTCAGGGAGCTTATGAGGATGAACCATGTACCTGTTAATGATATTGTGTTTTACAGTTACAAGTAAGCATTGAAATAATTTGATAGCAAAATTTAGGTACACTGCTCTCTTTATTAGGCTGCCTATATACTAAAGCTGAGGGAGGTAGCGGAGAGGTGACTGAGATAAAAATCTAATAATAGAATTGCATTAAATCTCTGTTCTTCTTCAGTGGACAGGGAGTTGCTAAAGTAGTATAAAAAGCCGGCCAAGTGCGAGTCGGACTCGCGCACGAAGGGTTCCGTACAATTATCTATAAAAATCACGTTTGTTGTATGGGAGCCCCCCTTAAATATTTTTTTATTTTAATTGAATGATTTATTTTTAAAGTTAATACATAATTAAATATTCTGTGAATATTTCAAGCGTCTACCTGTTGCCGTTATCAATATCGAGCAAAAAAATCACGTTTGTTGTATGGGAGCCCCCTTAAATTTTTATTTTATTCTGGTTTTTAGTATTTGTTGTTATAGCGGCAACCGAAATACATCATCTGTGAAAATTTCAACCGACTAGCTATTACGGTTCATGAGATACAGCCTGGTGACAGACTGACGGACGGACAGCGGAGCCTCAGTAATAGGGTCCCGTTTTTACCCTTTGGGTAAGGAACCCTCAAAATTAAAATACAAAACCGGAAAGCGGAGCGAGGACGCGGAGCGAGGTAGAGGAGCGAAGAAGCGAGATGGAGAATCGACCGTGGGCTAACTCGCTCATGCCTAAAATACCACATTCCCAAAATATCAGATTTTTCAAAATACTACATTACTTATTACATGCTTATTCTACCAGATGTCCAAAATAATTAATATTTATAAAATCTGGTATTTTAGGAATGTAAGTATTTTAGGCATGAGCGGGCTAATTTTACGTATGCAAGAATACATTTTGCAGCTCTGCTCCGCATTAATTTCTGTCTCTGCTCCGTTATCTAGCTTCGCATCTATGGACAGACACAGTCCGCAATTCCGCTCCGCATTACCCCCCCCACTCCGCTCAGCTCTAGTGGACAGGCAACCTTATGAATAAAAATAACAAATTAAGAGTGTTTATACCTGCTGAGCTGGCAACGTTGCATTTTTGTTAGTTTTTCTCTATTATTCCATAAAAATTTAATGAAAATTAAAAATGTGGTGTATACGAATTGTTCTTAGGTATACGTTAATGTGTCTACTGCAATAATTATCCGTGACAGACTTTTATTTTCTTTAAAAACGAACAAATTATTACCTAACGGTTTTTAAAGAAAATAAAAGTCTTATCACGAATAATTATTGCAGTAGACACATCTTAATATATATAAATTACGTGTCACATTGTTTGTCCGCGATGGACTCCTAAACTACTTAACCGATTTTAATAAAATTTGCACACCATGCGCAGTTTGGTCCAATTTGAGAGATAGGATAGCTTACATCTCAATTTATAGTCGCAATATTGTTTTATTGCAAATTATTTGCTTCTCTGGATCATTGGATCACATCGGGGGGAGGGGGGTGCGGTGCGAGGAGGGTGCGGGGGGGGCGGGGGGGCACTTAATTTAGATATCTAGGTGTCTTTACTGAAAAAAATGCGAATCAACCAATACAGAAGCAAAGCTGGCTCATTCAGGAGTTTTGTTTAAATATAACCTACTGAGGAACCCTCTCACATTAGGTGTCGAAAGTAGAAAAAATTACACTGTAAGAAAGTTCATTTTTTTATTGAACTGAAATGAATGTCGAAGCGGCTATACAGAAAACAATAGAAATATAATAACTGATAAACTATTTTGTAAGTGTCTACTTATTCTAAAACTGTTCAATAAATAAATCGTCGTCATCGATAACTACTGCTGTGTATATTCGTATTGTAATTGCGGTTGAATAATAGAAGGCAAGGTAAAAAAGATGCGTGTCATTAACAGTTGCTTTTATTTTTTCAGAAATAAATATACGGACCCGACACCGAGTGAAGGTTTTAAAGAAGTTATTGCTGTCAAATTTAACCCGTGCTTCGATGATAAAGACGCTGAAGAGTTGTACAGAATGCATTTATTAGAAAAATGAAGATAAGCACGTCGAGTCTAGCACCGTCGAGAGGCGGTAAAATATTTCAAGTTACTTTGTTTCATTAATAATTAGTAGTTATAATAGTCATGATTTCCAACAATTGTTAAAGTGAAATAATATGGGAATCAGTTTCAGACTCATTGAGATTTGATTACTTGAGCTGAAGTGATAATAAATTAGATTGACATTCTATATCCTAACAGGGTGTCATGTCACGGGTGTCGTAAACTAAAACTACCATCTAACAATGTAATGAACATGAAAGTGAATGAATAAATTAATATGAATAAGTCCGCCTCACTAAAGTACAATCCTGCGAAATGTAAAGTATTGTATCATGCATGATAATACAATGGAATTAGTTTAGCAGATTTGTGCTTTAATCTGACGAATAATAAATAAATATGAAATAAGTATTTGTTATTATGTTAATGATTTGATTTGCGATAGGATGCAAGTATAATTAAACACTTGTAGTGGTAGAGCCATGTTGTAGCTAGCCGCTGCATCACGAATGGGCCGGCTCGTCCGGGGCAGTACCACCCTCTCACAGAACACCGGCGTGAAGCAGCAGTAATCCTGCTTGCGTTTCGTACGGTCAGTGAGAGTGCCGGGGGCCCAATACCTCACCCCTTCCCTCTCCCCCTCCCTCTCCTCCTTCCCCTATTCCCTCTCCTTTAGGGCCGACAACGCACTGGCATCGCATAAGGCGCTGCGGGTGTCTATGGACAGTGGTGTTCATTTAACATCAGGTGACCCACTAGTTCGTTTGTCTGGCCTATCTAACATAAAAAAAAAAAAAAAAAAAAAAAAACACAGTCTTGAAAGGTCAGCAGATTTTTATTGCGTAGCGAATATGACAGAGGTCGATTCTAGATTTAGTTACTTTTTACATCTTTCCAGTACCTATCTTTTATCTTTTACAATTGAACTGTTTTATTAACCTATAGTTTGTTCTTACAAACTTGTCTTCAAGTTGTAAACAAAATTCAAATGTAAAATTGTTTTTATTTGAAAAATATTGCTTTCCCCTTAATAAAACATCCGAAAAGACGAAAGAAGAAAAATCGGAAAGACGATTTCAAATTAATTAAATAAGTACCTCAGATTATTTTATTTCAATGAATATTTTTTTCAGACAAATAATTTTAAACGAGAATTTAGTTTAAAACTTAAGACAAAAACGAACGGACCTTACGTATCTTATAATATTAAGGCAATTTTTACATAAGCGTAGTGAAATTTTTTAAGGTAGGTACTTTATTCCTTACTACTTGCAACTTTTAAATTTGTGTAAGGCGAAGCGTGTGATGAAATACACTGAAAAAATGGACGGATATCGTGACAAATAATAATGATCTCTCAAAGCTCTTTATGACATTTTTTAAACTATTCACACGTTGTTTGTTGATCAACACTATACACTACATCATTCACTACAAAATCACATGATATCACACATTTGTGTCGGTCCCCGAATTTGATTAATTGAATAATAAATAATAATATAATTACTAATAAAAAAATCTACGAAACTTGGAAAGTCTCCGGACTCTTTGTTTGTCAAGCATGTTTTTAAATTTGAAGTATGATACTTTTCGTTTACGATGGAGCTATTGTGGAAGGCAATTGGGCAATTGTTGGATTAACCAAAGTCGGGACTCGACCCATTTACATATTATTTGGTTATAAATTTAGAATCACATCAAGCTAGCGATTTGAATAAGTATCTAAATTTAACAATAGTGAAGTAAATTCGGCATGGCATCCCTGCCATTACAAATACATACACCGTGAAATTTTAGTGGTTGTTTTCCCGAAACGAGGTGATTTAGTTTCGATTGTACAATCGATTTATAATTACTATTTTGACTAGAGTCAAAAATCCAATTGTGAAAAACGAAAGTCGAAAATGACCGCAAACCAATAGTAACGCTTCGTTGGTACAAGTAGCGTACGATCGTACGATAGGTTAAGTACCAACGAAGCGTTACTATTGGTTTGCGGTCATTTTCGACTTTCGTTTTTCACAATTGGATTTTTGACTCTAGTCAAAATAGTAATTATAAATCGATTGTACAATCGATACTAAATCACCTCGTTTCGGGAAAACAACCACTAAAATTTCACGGTGTATAGTATATGCAGTTCTTAATACATACTTTTAATATTCAACATCGTTACGGAGTTGTTTTCGTCATTACCGACTCAGCAAAAATTGTACAGGTAATGATGCTCAGTGTTGTATTTTTATGACAACGAAAGACAGTACAGTCGAGTTCTCCAATATCTGTACAGCCAACCGTTCATAAATATCTGTACATAGACCTTATTACCGTAACATAAGGTTCATGTTTATATATTTATGAACGGTTAGCTGTACAGATATTGGAGAACTCGAATGTACCTATTTTAAATCTAGTTTCGTCAAAGTTGTTAAGACATTCCTTCCGTTGTGGTTATAGTAGTAGGAAGGTAATGAATGACGTTTGACTAGAGTACCCTGTGAATCCAATACACTGTATCTTCAGTACACTGTCTATGGGAGTTACAGTGTATTGGATTCACAGGGTACTAAGAGCGGTAAAAATGCTTGTATATTGAACCATTATAGGCACCAACTATATTAGTTCTTATTTTAATGTCATTAAAAAATGTTCAAATTATCACGAGTAATAGTTTTATAGACGATTGAATGACAAGGAACGAAGAGGAAATAACCAGGTTTTAACGCTCTAAGTTCAGCAACAAGTAGGCACTAGGAGCTTATTTTATACTAAAACGGCTAAAACAAATAGCTATAGTGATTAAGCTCTAATCTCTTCGAATCGCGATCAACTCCACACCCTTAACTTATGCCTCCATATGTGAACTAATCCGCCTACTTATCCCTTCCGTTATCCTACTTATCCGTTCCGTCTTACCGTTGCTCTCAACAAAATTCAAATCTAAAATTTTATGTCATAAACATAAACATATATACATATATATTTTATACAATATAGGCTTGCGCTTGACCACAATCACGCCTGATGGAAAGCGAAGATGAGGCCTGCGATGGAGCACGCTTGCCTAGTAAATGCTCATTCACCCTAGACTTGAAAGCGGTCAAATTGTAGTGTTCAGGGAACACAGTCGCAGGCAGGGAATTCCACTCCTTAGCTGTGCGGTTGATGAAGGACGAGCGAAAACGCTTTGTGCATAATATAATATGTAGGTTAGAATTTTGTTTACACAAGGTGTATCGTCTTTCTTAAAAGGGCACAAGGGGCTCCTGCTCAGGGTCCCTATAGCCTCACGGGGGCCCTGAAAGTCAGATAATATAGATTCACTAACACGAATTTATATTTAGTGTAATTAGGTATTTAGTATAGGGATGTTGACACCATTAAAAAAGAATTTAAAGACACGACTCCAGTAAAAAAACGCTTTATTTCAGCCCTGAAAGTCATATTAATTTTCGATTAAATGCAAAATTAGATTTTTTGTTGTTTTAAAACAAATAAATAGTTAGTTGATTAAGCATTGCGAACAATGACGTCATATGTCGCTATTGTCATTCAAATTCTATGGGAGATTGTGTTTTGACAGCTCATAAAAAGAACGTCAGTTGATTGGTGGTGTCAACATCCCCATTACACGTAAAGTTTGTGGCTAGATAATAGGGGCACGCCTGTCATAATATAATATATATCTGCGGAATTTAGTTCTGGTTAACTTTTTCGAACACCTTTCGAATACCATTACAGTAGAGGTAAAATTAACCACTAGGTATTATTGCCTATTGCGTACGTAGTTAATTATGGTCATTTCAGCACATTAAAAACTGCCAATTGACTCCAAATATCTTGTTATCAAGTCAATCGATCACTATCACTGCACACGATGATTCACCAATTATGATTATGAGGTGATTATGACGATGGCACCTGCTTGTCATTCGTCGGGGTCCATTTCATCATCGTCCGCGTCTATCAGGTTGTCCAGACTCGTATCCGAGTCGTCCTCTTGTCATCTGTAATTTAATTTGATGGGTTTGTTACATTATCTATTTAATAACAAATTAAACAAATAGTTTAGGCAGGTAACATTATCTGCCCCTTGTTTTTAGTCGCTATGAGCTGTATAATATGTAATTTCCTTTGATCTAAGTACTTTTCTTTCCCCAATTACAGGCCATAGAATAAGTATTTGTTGCACACGCAATTGACGAAATTAAACTAGAAAGAAGTATATAGGTAGGTAGTACTTATTTGTGACGACTAGGTAAGTTAAGGATAAACTGTCTACTAAATATAACTTAAGCGAAATCGGTCAAATCTCTAGTCGTATGCGTAAGCAGTCGTTGAGTGTATACCTAACGTATTTATACTCGAAGAAACTGAACCGCGTAGCAAGGGTGGAACCTTTTCGCAACAAATATCAGGTTCACATTCAATAAATCTGGCAAAGAAATCGCCGTAAAATTGATTGTTAAAATTTGTCCTAGTACAGTCATGCATGAGCATAAATGGATGAGCGGTTGTGGTCAAAGCTTGTGGTGCTCTTAAATTATGACAATGAAAATGGAGTTTACACACAACTATTAGATTATATAAACGCTAGATAGAGTGTCAGTAGCAAACACTGCGATACAAAACGTCCAAAAACCCATTTGACAGCTTCATCTTACGATCGCGTTACTGAAGGGGGCAAATGACATATAATATATTTTTCGGGACGTTTTCATGCCGCCTAAGCTCTATCTATAAATCATTTAGTTAGAGCACCAGAACCGCTTATCTACTTCTGTTGCTGACTGTACGTGATTCAGTTTCCTCGTCTTCACCAGCAATTAAAGGTGAGTTACCTGGTTATAAAGACGGTGTCAATGTGGGTAAGGTGGGCAGTGGCAAGGGGCACCTCGGCGGACACCGCTCGCAACTTGCGTTGCTTTATTGCGCTTCTAGCCTGTTGCACTGCCAAGTCGCCACACCAGCGTTCGCAACGGGCGTAGATTACAATTCCTGTAATGTAATGATAACAGCATGGCTCAGTTTATATTTAGACTTTATCTTTGAACTCTTTAAAACACTCTATTAAACAGCTTAGCAGCATCTGCTGAAGCATGGAGCAACACAAATATGTTGCCATGTCATTGAAATCGTGGAATATTTTAATATCTTCTTAGTTTGAATATTTTCTTATTATATGAATTGACACGTGTATACAAATTACAGTTGAGGCTGAGGTCAATGGTCCAATTATTTATAAAGAAGAAGTATAGGAATTTTAACTCATATAAGGTCTATTCTTCAATTCATGGAATCCGGTAATAGGCAAAAGTGGGCGTCGAGACTTATTTTCGGAAAATACACCGGATATTGCGAGTGTTGTGTAAAATAAAATCCAAGTGCCGGTAATTCGAAAAACTTGTGGCTAAACGAACGAGATACCCTACACTTCAGTCTACTTGTGATTTTTGCAATGTGGTCAAAACGTCGGGGTAGTTTTAGTAAAATAGATAGTCATGAATTTTGAGAGTTAATAGGTATCAAGAGTATGTATGTAGTAGTAAGGTAACAAACCAGCTCCAGCGAATAATACGATTGCAGGCCAGGAATCAACTAATAGAGGCGTGAGGAACAGCAATGCTGCCATTAATGCCAATGGCGCTTGTAATCCTTGCCCTTTTCTCATTCCTAAGTTATGTGCAGGCTGCCAACAGCATATAAAAGTACCGGCCACCCATACTGTAAAAGAAAATAATATCAATTAAGTACCATATCATCTAATTGTAAGACAAACGCATGGAAGAGCTAAAATCGAGCTCACTTGGGATCCCAGCACCAAACATAGGCAATCTAATATGTTCATTGCAGAAGGCCACGGCGGTTAAAGCGACACCTATTACTTGTATAACTGCACCTCCTGCTGATAATCTTGCACCTCGCACGCAGGGAGGAATAGGCGCACTTGCTTCTGGTAGAGATGTTACTACCTAAAATTAGAATGAAAGGTGAGTTTGTGGTCCATCTTTCTAATAGTGGAGTATTAATAATATTTCTCCTCTCAATCGTCATTGATAGGTTAGCAGTTACCTGAATAGTATCCCTATATTCTTTAACTACCGCGTCAATGTCAGTAGAGTCATCGCCCGAAGATATATCTCCCTCACTGACTTCGACATCGGATGTTACTTCGTCAACTGCCGTTGGGGCTAATCTCTGGTCGCTGCTGCAACTTGTCACTGGCTCAATATCATCTCCTGCACCGTTGGCATACTCGTCGAGAAGGAGGCATTCGCGTTCTTCAGTCTCTACAAATGTATTAAATAATCGAGTATCTTCTTTTATGAAAGTTTGCAGAATCATACTTCAAGTCGAAACTCTACTTACCTTTTGCTGTCACTTTAGACTTTATGCTTTCCAAAGTTTTTGTGTGACGAATAGCAGATGGTATGAACCATAGGCCTCGTTTTTTCTTTCCAGGAATCTTCGCTGCTCTTGCTTTCCCTTCCGTTCCTAGACGTTTATACTCCACGTCTGGAATGTTGGGGGTTAGTCAGAATGATTAAGAAGATTCATATTGATATTTAATCTAATATATTGCAATCTTACCTCCTGCTTCCTTCTGCTCGGCTGTTGGCACACATCGCATTATCATGAAATGGAAGGCTTGTATTGCTATTCCTATGAGATGACTTGCATTCATTAACGTTATCATGTGCGATAACGGACAAGCAAAGGCGAGGATTGCTGCTAAGCTACCTGTAAGAATTACGACATGTTTCAGGTAATTTTCAAGCAATATATCGGTTATTAATTAAAAAAAACTGGCATACCAGCAGTAAAAACAGCTAACACAGGGCTGCCGGTGGTCGTACTCTCATATGTCATGGATCTGGTAAGCACTTTCCACTCGGGAGAAGCTAATGCCACCAGAATCGAGAAGAGTATAGGACACAGTTCAGTTAGAGCCAAACTGATGCCGGCTACCGTTACTGCTGCCAGCAAAGGGCAAATCCACCCTGCTGCTCGCGCTTCTATAAGAGTGGTCACAGGCAGCGCAGCGTCGATACTACTCCTGTAAAAGTAAATATGTCCATTGACGACTTTATCGCTAGATTTTAAGACTTATAAATTTAATTATCCGATATACCTATCCATATGTGGGGCTTAGTACTCACCCTTTTAACAAGTTGGTATATAGAAAACACAGGCCAGCCAAAATAAGAGTTGGCAGCCCCACCATTAGGATAAGTGTCTTCTTTAAACTAGTTCCATCTTTCTTCTGCGTATTTACACAAAAAGCGTATGAAATCGGAGAACCTGCTGCGAAAAGCTGCAATGAAAAATAAACAACCATGTAGGTAGGTATCAATTTTTTGTAATATCGTAAATATTTAAAATCATCTTTAACTCGAAACTTACCTCGTAAATCGTAACAGGAATAGGCATATTTATATTTGCAATATCCAAATTGATTAGACCAAATATAGCGAAGAATTGACTAAATATGTATAGTAGAATTAACAGCATAAATGTGAACATCATGCTCTCCTGAAAAAGAGATGAATTGAAAATAGTAGGTACCTTGGTACCTAACCTAGTATAAAGTTTAGCCGTGACAGCAAAAAACCATCCTGCCAACTATTTATCGGCAAAACGATACTAGAAGTTAAAACTCGAAATAACCTGAAGGTGGGTCATACACAGCGTAAAAAACAAAACTTGTCCCTGCTGTGGTCATAAAATTAGCGACTCCCGTTCAGCAAACTTTAAGATTTATTTAAGCAGGCCGAAAATTGGCCGCATCTCATACGCCAATGTTTGGCTAAAAAATATTGGCTGTAGAATCTTAACTTTTGCTATGTCCACAGGAGAGACGCGAACAAAAAAAATTGTATGACCCAGTGCCTCTACCATGAGTTTACACTAGTTTACAGTGACCGTACTCGCTAGCGACGGCGTAAATGATTTGTATGGAGAATTTAACTTCCGTAAGTGACCGCTAGGCTAGAGGCGCTGTACAATTCTCCATACAAATAATTTACGCCGTCGCTAGCGAGTACGGTCACGTAAACTAGTGTAAACTCATGGTAGAGGTACTGGTTACTATTGGTGTAGCTGTATTTCTATATGACTATGCATAGGTACATACCTCTAATCCACACATGAACATGGCGCAAACTACCATCACAACGGTCACTCCCAAAACGTCAGGCCAGGGTTCCCCCAGTGTTGCTTGATAGCCAAAGAGCCAGCGTCTGGTGCGCCCACTCGTCACGTGGTCTGCAGTAGCGCTGAGGATCCTCGCGCAAATAGCAACCGCGACCAAGTGGGACAGGAATAACATCCACATTGCCATGAAGTCTGCGAAAGAGCGCAAGTTCCTCTCGCGACGACCTCGGCTGGTCCTCGCTGGGGGAAGTATATCCGCCAGTTTCTTCAGATCTCGACATGTTATCGCTGTGGAATGACGTAATGATTACCAAAGGAAAATAACAGTATGTCAAGTCTACGCATTGTTATGCTTGCCGTCAATTAACTGCTGCGTAGACATAACAAAACATATTTTTAACGGTTATGCATTATTGTCAGTTGTAATGTATCTAGAGGTGAATATTTTGGGAGTTCTTGTACCCGCTGACTTGCGCTGGATAGGGAATTCTTTGGTAGAACACTGTTACTTCTGTACGAACCATGTTTTGTCTGGCAACAGTAGCACAGGCAGCAAGTAATATACAACGGGCCAGAAGCTGTGGTTGGTGGCGGCTTACGTCGTCTACTGTTTTAATTTTATAGCGCTTTCTACCGCACAGTGCCCAGCGCGCGTCGCAAGTTTCGCCACTCCCCAGTGTGCCTTGTTTAAGCTACATACGGGTTCCTCATGTAGCACGAAAGTCTAGTAATACAGTATATGTAACTTCCTGGCATCAGTAATGAAGGCAGCTAGTACGGCGCCAGTAGTAGCGCGGCCAGCGCCCAGTGCGCGCTACAAGTCTCACTGACTCCTTACACGCCCATTTTTAGGGTTCCGTAGTCAACTAGGAACCCTTATAGTTTCGCCATGTCTGTCCGTCTGTCTGTCTGTCTGTCCGCGGCTAAGCTTAGAGACTGTTAGTACTAGAAAGCTGTAATTTGGCATGAATATATATATCAGTCACGCCGACAAAGTGATTGAATAAAAAAAAGTAAAAAAAAATTTTTTACGGTACCTCCCATAGACGTAAAGTGAGGGTGATTTTTTTTTCTCGGCTAACCCTATAGTGTGGGGTATCGTTGGATAGGTCTTTTAAAACCATTGCGGGGTTTCTAACATGATTTTTCTATTCAGTGATCTGTTTGCGAAATATTTAACTTTAAAGTGAAAATTTTCATTAAAATCGGCCGTCCCCTCTAAAATCTAAAGTGTGGGGTGGAAAAATTTGAAAAAATTCACAATGGTAGTAAATATATCAAATTTACTAGGAAAATTATAGTGGCTAAGATTGCTTGGAAATTATTTGTAGTTTAAGAGTAAATAGTAGCCTAAGGTTTAAAACATACCTAAACTTGGATGATTCCGTACACATACGAAATCCTTAGAAAAATATTACTTGATTTTTTCGTAATGGCTCTACGCTCTTGGCCGGTTTTTTTTAAGCTTCATATCTACAGTTTTCTAACTCACATCGCAGCACAGTCTACTATGGCCACGAAACTTACTGGCAACAGTAATGAAGACAGCCAGCAGCAGATCATCTAGTATGGCGTAGTAGCTAGAACTGGTAGCGGCCAGAGGCGCCAGCAATAGTGCGGCCAGCTCCCAGCGCGCCCAGCTCCCAACGCGCCCAGTTTAAGCTTCATACCGTTTTCAAACTCACATAGCAGCACAGCCTACTGCGTGCATGAAACTTACTGGCAACAGTAATGAAGACAGCCAGCAGCGGAACAGCTAATACGGCGCAGTAGCTAGAGTTGGCTGCGGCCAGGGGCGCCAGCAATAGCGCGGCCAGCTCCCAGCGCGCCCAGTTTAAGCTTCATACCGTTTTCGAACTCACATCGCAGCACAGCCTGCTGCGTGCATGAAACTTACTGGCAACAGTAATGAAGACAGCCAGCAGCAGAACAGCTAATACGGCGCAGTAGCTAGAGCTGGCAGCGGCCAGAGGCGCCAGCAATAGCGCGGCCAGCTCCCAGCGCGCCCAGTTTAAGCTTCATACCGTTTTCAAACTCACATCGCAGCACAGCCTACTGCGTGCATGAAACTTACTGGCAACAGTAATGAAGACAGCCAGCAGCAGAACAGCTAATACGGCGCAGTAGCTAGAGTTGGCAGCGGCCAGGGGCGCCAGGAGTAGCGCGGCCAGAGCCCAGCGCGCGCCGCAACCCTCGCCGCCTCCCAGCGCACCCAGTTTAAGCTTCATACCGTTCTCTAACTCACCCGCCATTTGCGTAGTGTTATATCACTGTAATTTTAGAAAATTACAGGGCTTCCAAATTACATTCATAAAATGTATGTATTAGTAGAAAATATGGGATTTCATAACAGTGCTGGATTTTTTTTATGTGTTTAAAGCTATGTCAAATCAAAACATGACTTCAAGTATGAAGGATACCTATTGAAGATCAGATACTTGTACTTAGGGTTGGTTAGTTAAAGCAAGGCAAAAGAAAAATTTTACGTAACTTTTGAGAATTTTGCGGATAATTTGTCTAATTTTGGTAAGGTGATCATGAAATTGTCTTGTTAGTCAAAACAAAACAATAATTTATTAAACAGCGCTTTCTAATTTCACCAACTGTGAATTTGATATATTTATAAATAATATCACTACTGTACTTACCATGATAATATTTCCAACGTTCATCGATTCCACTTGTTCACAAACATGCCCACAATACAAGTCACCTGTTTTCACTAGCCAACTATAAGTTTCCTTAAATTGATGGAAATTTTAGAAAATATCGTTCATGAGTGTCGATGGCCGGTAAATAAGGTCGGTTATCCATGTTTCTGCGACAAACTAGAGCGGTGCAGAATGATTCGGGTGTCCCGTTTGCTCTATTTTCAATCGATACTGAGCGGCCACTAGGATGGCCACTCTTACGGAAAACTTGAGTAATAAAGTAGGTAGGTATTTAATTACGGAGAAGTAAGGGTAGATAGGTGTATTTTCAGTAAAATTATTAGTGATGTATGTATTTTCTTACTAAACGTGATAGAATTATTGCTGTCTGGTTTGGATCATTAATGGTACCTAAGTACTTATAGCTCGATTAATGTCAAGGTGTTGCAGACAAACAAAAAAGGAATGGTAAAAGAATACTAATAGGTACATATCGTACGTACGGGTACCTAAATATTCTAAGATTGAGTGAAACACAACTGGCTCTAAACGATGTTAAACGTTTTGGTTGGTAGGTACCTTACCTAAGAACTTGACGCCGCTACCTAACTATTTAGATATGCTTATATCCTGAGTATTTTTTGGAAACTTTTCGACACCCTACAGATGTGCCTTCTAAGGTTTCACACTAAATAGTATTATATGACGTCGTGTCACCTTGTGTAAGCAGAATTCTTTATTAAAATCTACATTAATTAGCTGATCAATTAATTAAGCTCTATGTTATCTATCTATCTATACATATAATAAATCTGTAACAAGTCGGTGTCTGTACATTGAAGATATTTGAGAAAAACTGTCACTAGGGCTATTTATTAGCGCAATAGAACCCAAAACAATGATTTTTAGAATTATTGTCTGTTTGTCTGTGCGTTTGTGCGCGCTAATCTCAGAAACGGCTTAACCTAGGAGGATGCGGTTTTCACTGATATGTTGGTATTTTCTTGGATTAACATTTAGTGGTTGTTTCATTTGAATCGGTTCACAAATAAGAATGATACGTCTATTTTAAGAATTTATCGAACAGGTTTTTTTGTTTGAACACGCTAATCTCAGGAACTACTGCTCCGATCTGAAAAATTCTTTCAGTGTTAGATAGCACATTTATCGAGGAAGGCTATAGGCTATATAATCATCACGCTAACACCAATAGCAGCGGAGCGGAGCGGAAGAATGTTTCAAAATCGGGGGTTTTTGAAGTAAAACTTCTATAGGCACGCTTGACTTGGGAGTACGGTGGCGAATTTGAACGCGGGTGTGCGGGGGGTTCGGTGGGGGGAAAGGGTTGGGAGGGGTGCGGAGGGGGGGGGGGTTCGGGGGTGCGGGGGCGGGTAATTTTTTTTTATATCGAGGAACTAAGGAGAGCCGTAATTGATGAAAAAGCAAATTGCAATTAAATTATTAAGTATATCTTTTTCTATGTGTTTTCCATCAATACCCCTATTTTTGACGGACACAGCGGGATAGTAGTAGGACTAGGTTTTGGAGACAATATTTTTCCGCGCTCTTCTTTTTGCCCAGCAAACCAAGGTAGTAAGTATTAAAATCAGCACCGTGCCAGTCTAATGTTCTTTAGAGGTAATTCAATTGATATCTTTAACAACACTAGGCAATGCTCTTGCAAAGGCTCTTCCTTAGCATCCAAACCATTTCAAATAGTTAAACAGTACAAGTACTTAGTAGATAGTTGAATTTTTTCTCTATAATAGTAGTAAAGTAGTAGTAGTAGGCATCCATGTCTTTAATATCACCTAGTTTCAAGTATCACCAAGGGTGTCTGATTAAACGTAGGCAGTCTTACGCATAAGACTACCGTAATCGAATTATCTTCCGACTCAATGTCATTCCTTGCAGTTCACGGAAGAATTAAGTACTCCCGCGGGTAAAGTGACTAATATCGAGTTTCAGACAAAATTAAAATTGAGTATGCGTAACGCAGTGAGGTAATATGGTATTATCTAGCAAGATCGTTCTTCTAAGGTTCTAGAATGGTGAGCTTATTTCCTTTGTATCGCTGTATCTCGTTCTTTCAACTGCTGTATTTCTATCTTTGAATCCTGGAGGTCAATCTAGAGATAACCAACACAGCAGTAACTTACTCTGTCTGTATACCTACTCCACACCGTACCGTACCATCTTAGGCCTTCGGAGATAATTAAGCACGTTGATTTATGCCATAGTGAAGAGTTTTGACGGTTTATATACAATGATCCTTCATTCAAGTATCAAGGAAGCGCTGTAAATACTCAAAATGTTTGAACGTCTCCGAAGCCCTTTAACTATAGATGTAGCTTCACATACCCTAAGGGGGACCTTTTCGTGTTATAACATTATGCAATTTCCAATGGCATGCGAATTAAATCTAGCTTATGCATCGTTGCGATGATATTATGACAGTGTCGAAAGACACTTGAATTCTGCGTAAACTCATCATCTTTCTGTGCTCCATTAGCTGGCAGGGAGTGAGTACACGCTAATACAAAACCCTCCAATGAAAAATATCAGCTGGTATATGAAGACAAGGTAGAGTTAGGTAAGGGTCATGATATGACTCAATTAGATATTGATGAAATTTGGTATGGAGGTGGATCTCTAGAATAACACATAGGCTGCTTTTTATCTCGATATTCCCTTGGAATATTGTTGTACAAATGCTAAATCCTGAAATCTCAACCGCAAAAGTCTAGGGCATAAAAATTTGTAAGTATTCTTCGTGCAACGTACTTACTACCTAAATGTAGAACATGGTGTAATTCTTGTAAATTCCCATGGGAATTCCGTAAAATCCAGGAACTTTAACTGCCAGATGGTTCACGCGAGCGGAACCTCGGGTAAAGGCTAATTATTTATAAACAAACCCCTGTCCCTATTTTACCATATTATATTTTTAACCCAAGGTCGTTAGTCGGTAGGTACTTAATGATCTGCTTTGTGATACGGCCATTGTTCATTCCAGTTCATTCTCCCTCTGTTCATTGTTTCATTAACATTTTTTGACAATTAAAATATGTATAACAATGTTCAAGGCATTTATAATGAAAATGGACAGTTTATAATGAAACTGAGGTATTGTTAAGTACATTACTCATATTAATTACTTAAATAAAATACTTTATTCATATTTAAATGTCTCTGCCGAATTTTTCGCCATTTAGGGGACAAAACTTAGACAAAAGACAAAAGACAAATAATTAATTTGTATACTTAATAGAATACATTGGGCTACTCACGAATTCTTAGTCGAGGTATGTGTAACCAATGCGTGGTTCTTTATCAAGGTAAAACATGCCGGTTCCACCTCGATTGCAGAGATACGATTAACCCGTGTATTTAATTGTTAGTAATTATATTTGTGTCTGTTAATAATTTTAAAATTGTCTATTTGTGGAGAGAGATTGCATCTCTGTTAATAGGCTACTTATTATCCAAAAAATGCAAAGTTTCCGCGGGACGCAGACGAAGTTGTGGCCAACAACTAGTCTTTAAATATAAACGTTATCTTACTTTAGATTAATAAAAATGATAGCTTCATTACCCGACTGTTGACATCTGTGTGTTTTGCTAGCCTCACCGCGACTACAAAAGCCGCTTTATCTTCCTAAGAACCTTTGTTCATAAACAATTCTAAGAGGCGGCATGGAAATCCAATGCAGTTAATACGAAATAACAATATTTATTCAGCTATGTCTAAAGGTTAGGCAGGTTACCTTACCTACCTGCTTAGTAAAAAAAATTTTTTTGGTAGATTTTTGCTTGTGCAGCCGACGTCAAACATATATATGTTCACACTCTACTACCCTGTCGTTGTTATTTCGTGTTTGCACTTTTATATAAATTTATTAGAAGGCATACACTCTTACAGTGATAAGGTACGAAAGTATATATATTTTTACCTCAACTGTACCTCGCACAGTTCTGGTGGTTGGGCATGCATACCTTAATCTGTGTTGAGAGCCTTTTCTGCATCTCAAAGAGAAAAAGGATCTTTTCGTTGACCGCCCGTTTGTTGATTGATCCCCTCCCCCCTTGTTTGATATTTATTACTTACGTATTTTTTTACCTAACATTGCGCATTTTTGTGATCTTACATGGATCTTACGTAAGAAATATCAAGACCCGCTCCCACCTCCTTGTAAGAAAAATAAAACATAGTCGACCCCGCTCCCCCCCTAAATCGTCTTACAGTATAATAAAATGAATGGCGCCAATGTGGTCGAAACGTCGAGGTAATTTTAGCAGTGTGATTAAGTGATTATGTTCCGAGAAATATTAGTTATGAGTGAGGAATATGGAAGCTTAAAATATTGTACCTAACGTATTGTTATCATATATTCTCTTTGTTTACTATCTCCGTCCGTTCCTGGTACTGTCACAAACGTGGAAAATACGTTTAGTCGATATTGCTACCAAGTATAGGCAAAAGCCATGCGATGTGATTGTAACAGTTGACCTATCAATTTAGGTCGCCAAGTGATTTCATCAGGTATCAAAACAAACATGTTTTTCAATAGTTACTTACTTAAGATGCTTTTTCACCCGACTGTCGAAGGAGGGTTATGTTTTTTAAGAAGTATTTAGATCGCAATCAATATATGTTTCGCGAATGTTAGATTGGGACTTTTCTAAAAAGAATAGCTGTTGCCCGCGACTCCGTCTGCGGAGAATAGGGGTAGGTATACAAAAAATAGCCTACGACCTATTCTCAGACCTACTGAATACAGAGAAAAAAGTTTCATAAAAATTGGTCAAACCGTTTCGGAGGAGTTCGATAACAAACACCGTGACACGAGATTTTTATACATTAGATTCCCTAGTTGATGGATGGATCTCTCCTACGAGTCCTACGTGGAGGTAAATTTAACTTTTTCTTAATATACTTATTGTCTTTTATTCTGAAAATAGAAAAAGAAAATATAATTTTGTTGTTTACCACAGCATATTTAGAGTAGAATAGAATTTAATTTCATTTAGTATTTCATTTTTTTCATATGTACCTATTCCTCATGATTTGCTTTAAAATAGTTACCTACCTGTATTAGTTTTATTTTTCTTTAACCGCATATTGACGCTGATATTCTTCTACACCACTTCCAACATGTGTTTTTTGTAATCACATCGGTCTAAAATAAATGTCAATCGAAAATGGTGCAAAATGTAGTTAGGTAGGTAACTTACCTAGTAGAAATTTGGAGGTCAAATTAATATTGTCAACCTATCTAAAATTTAACCACATTAAAATGGCATTTTCGAGTGATATGGCTCCAATAATCGGTTCCCAGGATCATAGTAAGTAGTAGCCAACTACCAGAATTTTAGCGATAAATCATATTTCGGCGATAGAGTTAAATTATATGTAAAAATTGTGACTCGTATCAAGTACTACGAACGAAGTGAGTAGGTAAACACAATTCTACAAGGGTCATGAACCTACACATTTTTTGTTCGCGTCTCTTCTGTGGACATGGCAAAATATTTTTATGTCCACAGGTGAGACAACTTTTGTTTCTTTGTGTATGGACTCACAAATATTATAAATGATTGTGAGTATTTACGGGTATACTGCGTGTGGGTGTTTGTTACTCCTTCACGTTAAAATGACTGGATAGGTTTGGATGAAATTTGGTGTGTATGTGTATTGTGTGTGTGGACGTCTAGCTAGAATAACAAATAGACTTCTTTTTATCCCGATATTCCCACGGGATGTTAATTGGATCTTAACCGTTAAGTTACCTACGTTACGTTTTGCATGGGTGTTCGTGATAAGTTACGAAGTAATTTTTGGAAATTTAGTAAAATCCTATTTTTAACCGACTTCAAAAAAAGGAGGAGGTTCTATGTTCGACTTTATTTTTTTATATGTATATTCATTTTTATTTAAGTAACTGCCATATCTATGTAATGCTTTAAATATACGGTGTGCGAAGGCTAGCATTGTATATATTATAAGAGTATGAATTGAATAGGCATTATGAATGCCTGTTGCATATCACATTTATGAGATGGTAATTTCTGCATTTTCTCTTCTACCAGAGTGCGAGTTTGTGACACTATGTTTGACATGAATAGTGGACGTACTTATTAGAATCTTTGGGATCCCACGGCGCCTACCAACCTCGGCAAGAGGGCAACGTCGGAGTGGTTTTAGTGGGTATACTCCCCCCTCCCCTTCCCGTCAGGGGAAGAGGATGGGAGAGTGAGCCCCACATAACCATCTGGGTCTCCCCGGGCCCGGAGGTACACGTTAAGTGTTTCCACTTCGTTAAAAAAAAAGATATATTTCAGGGCTAACTGGTAGAACACTATAGGTTAGGTTAATTATGTTGAATAATTGTTAGACAGAGTCCATGTGCAGTGGACGGTTTGGCGTGCTAAGTTGAGGCACAGAAATAAAATTGTCCTTTAACTGGAGATCTTGTTTATTGTTCTCTTCACCAATATCAAAAAGACAAACACAGCATGACTGGAGTCGAGGATGCACTTTAGATAATTAATTTTGCAACAAGGAGTACGGACACAAACAGCCGAGCCAACGGGAAACGATAAGATACAAAGAGCCACAGATCATAGAGCTCGACTAGACTGTCAATTCTATGGTTGCTTCCGGTGTAGGTACTGTAGGCACGGCTCGATACCGCTAGCCAGTGGTAAAATGTTGTCCAACTGGCAGGTGAGTTTAATGTTATTATGTATCAAATTTGTAAATAATTAAAAATAATAAATTAGAAGCGTCAGTGGTATGCGAGTCAGGGCGGATTGCTCCGAACAGCCAAAGGTGCTGGACATAATATTGTAGTAGTTATACTAATCTCAAAGAATAAATCCACATATAAAAATATATATTGTTATTTCTTATTGAAGTTTAGCATCACGCGCGTATCCCCGTACTAGTTCTACCTAGACTCTAGTTAAGTCCCACAAGTTGGTGGAGGTTAGGCGCGGTCGATGTCTTTTATGTTTTAGCTAGCCATCCAGAGGGCGGCGAAGAAAAACCGTGAGCGGTAAATGAAGGATGACCAATTCCCCGTTGTAAGCCGCGCTTTGACGCATAAACGGAGCGCGTGAAGTATATGAGAAGATTGGGTAAAAGTATCAATTTAAGAAGCAAAACCGTGAGTCAGCTTGCAATATTTTGTGTTATTTAGAAATTGTGCACCGATAAAGGTTATTTGGAAAGAAGATGGCGGAAAAGTTCGCAGGATACTCAGATGTAGAAGATTTTATTCACCAATTTGAAACGATTGCGATCATCAAGAATTGGAATGCAGAACAGAAGCGAGTGGCCATCGCGCTTTATTTAGAGGGACCCGCGTTGGTCTGGTACAAGGCCAATTTTACGACGTTGGAGTCGTATGATTTAGTAATACAGAAATTGGCAGAACAATTTCCATCGCAAGAAGACTATGCTCAGTCTTTTTATTATAGAAAGCAAGACCCGAAAGAGCCGTTGCTGTCATTTTATTATGATCTCGAGAGATTGGCGTTGAAAGCAGGCATTACTGAGGACGGTAGATTTATTAAGCACTTCCTCAAATCAATTAATTCGCAATGGCAAGCCCATTTAGCAGCTAGATTGTTCGCATCAAAGGATGAATTAAGAAAAACAATACTACAATTGTGTGATGTATTTAATGCGGAAGCAAATATGAAAACACAAAAAATAAACTTGCCGATTTATAATGATGCAGATTTTATTCCTAGATCACAAGAAAAAAATACGGGGTTCACACCGAGTACGCCGCAGTCACGGTATGGTACTCCAGAGACTCCAATCACTTGCGTCGGAACGCGAGAGGCGCAGCAAGGCGCGCCAAGGCCGTACGGCGGCTATAATTTACGTCCACGCCAGTGGTACACAGGAACGCAGGCTAGCGCTTCAACATCAAATGTCCAGAGGCGTCAAGAGAGCCGTGGCGCGTCAAATATAAATGCGGTTGTTCAGGAGCCGAATCTTGAAGCACAGCGAGATGTTCCGCAGATCAACACGATTTTTTCACAGAAGTTTCCAGATATTGGTAATATTTATACGAGCATGGACACGTTCGTGCCGACGGAACTTAATGGCAAGCTATGTAAGGCTTTGGTGGATACTGGAGCCAATGTTTCACTGATATCTGCTGCGCTTGCAGAAAAATATTGCTTGAAGTATAAGCGTGCACTTGGCACACCTTTGCGTGCGGCAGGGGGCTCCATTATTCATACTGTAGGAACGGCTAGCACATATTTACTTGTGGACAGGGGTTGTTGTCCCATAAATTTGTTGTTAGTAGAGGAAGATTTGGATAGCGTAATCATAGGACAGGATTTCCTAAGTGCGCATAACGCAATTATTGATTTTTATAGGGGCAATTTGACGTTGAAGGGAAAATTCCGTGTCAACTTCATTAAAAAAATAAGTGACACGATGTCTAATTTAAAGAAAGAAGTGCGAACGAATGAAAATAGGTCGAAAGAGGTTGAGTGTGAGAAAATAGGTTTCTTGACCACGGAATGTCAAGTGCGTTCGGTTAAAACGGCAACAGGGTTCTGTGCTAATAATTTTTCTGTTTCAGACTCAAATCGTATGGCCAAGAAGGTTGTGTCGGTCAAGGAAGTATCGATAGTTCATGGAAAGTCGGAGCGTAAGATTGAGGTTGAGCGGAGCGAGGTTGGAAAGCGTGAAAATATTTCAAAGTCAGAAGGGTTTCAAAGGAAAGCTGCTCTGATGATGAAGGAGCGAGAGGCGACTTCAGAAAGTTGTAGAACAAATGATAGATGGTTTGCGAGAAGGCGTAGAATCGTGAAGAAACTCGGCACCGATACGGTGAATGGTAATGTAAACCCGACTTATAATTTTATAAAAACTAATAAATATATTTTTCCACAGAGGGGAACCCTAAATCGGTTTAGAAGTGAGTGTAAGGAGTCGAGTGAACTCGATAGTGTGACAGACGCTATTAAAAAAGTTCATTACAGACGTCGTATCCCTGAATTTAAGAATAAAAAGAAATTGACACTTGCGTCAAAGGGTAGTTAGTTGTCATGTAAATAAAATATTTTGAATAATTTTTACAGCGATTAACGAAATATGATTTAATAGATAATGGGTTAATAATAGTATTTGTGTCTGTCATAGTTTAGTATTATTTATAGGTTGTTTGTAGTACAAGTGCTGTGTGCCGGAAAAGATAGTGAATGGGTTTCGTACATTGTGATAAGACAGGTAAATAATAGGGATGATTAATAGTAATTGATTTATGTGTTTTTATGAATGACCATAGGATTTCTCGTGATATAGGGGTTAGAAAAGTTAGATTAGGTAGCATAATTCAATTTAATTTGCTTTGCTCTAAGTTTTAGGCGCTAGTTATGGGAATTAGTGTTATAATGTTATTATATGACTTATGTGTGCTATAATGTTAATTTAAGACTTATGTGCGCTATAATGATAATATGTGACTAATATTTTCTTTCTTATGTATTTTTCATATTGGGAGATTGAATATTTGCATGCTGAGATGAGAAAGCAGTCTACAGCAGCCAGGCTGTGGTTGATGAAGACTGATGGCAGCCCCAGCTGTCCATATCAAAGCTGATGTCGGATGACATCGATGGAATCATAGCCCACTGATAAATTTTTACTATTATTTTTAGTTTAGGGAATTTTTTAAATATAAAAATTCACGAAGTATAAGATTATTGGAACATATATCTCCCAGTATGAACTATAATCAGATATGATGTGAACTTTGGTATATAAAGAATTGGTAGTTCTAGATTTTCTTAGCATGTGAAGAACTTCATATCTTCATGTGTTCATGAGGCCCAAAGATAATTGGTGTTCACGGCTGGTGATTATAATGTTTGTTTTTCTGTGTGCCTTTCAAATAGATTGAAGCAGCAGAAGTCCACACAGCCATCTGGGATCGCCGATAGGCTGCCCAGGGGTCCACACTTGGATCCATGGCTGTGAAAGTTACTGCTGGCATGATGTTCTATCTGGGAATAGAAATTACCGGTAAAGTTGTCAGCAATTGCTGTCAAAGCAGTTGTTGTCAGCATAGGCAAATTATGCTAGCAATATGTGCTAATAGAGCAGATGTTGACAGTATGATATTCTTGCCATGAAGCTCTGATGTCTAGAGGCATTCTGGCCAAAAATTAAATATGACACAGATGTTTCAGTGCAAGAATGATGTGTCATGTTGCGCAGGCAACATTGCATGTCCTATTGTTTAGCTAGGACATAACTTGGAAAAGGCGTTAAGCTTTTTTCGGGTTTTGCTTAACGAAGCCCCATCTTTATAGGAACTCTATGGCAATTGCTAATAACAATAGTCATATACTAACATAGAGTTCCATGAAAAAGATGTGGCTAGCCACTAGCAGTGGCACTTTCATAGCTGTATATCCCGCGAGGTAGGATTTTAGAGTAGGCTCCGTCCCTTGAGAGGATGGGAGGATATGTAGGCACGGCTCGATACCGCTAGCCAGTGGTAAAATGTTGTCCAACTGGCAGGTGAGTTTAATGTTATTATGTATCAAATTTGTAAATAATTAAAAATAATAAATTAGAAGCGTCAGTGGTATGCGAGTCAGGGCGGATTGCTCCGAACAGCCAAAGGTGCTGGACATAATATTGTAGTAGTTATACTAATCTCAAAGAATAAATCCACATATAAAAATATATATTGTTATTTCTTATTGAAGTTTAGCATCACGCGCGTATCCCCGTACTAGTTCTACCTAGACTCTAGTTAAGTCCCACAGTACACTTCGATCATTCGATCAATCGAAGGGTGTACAGAATATAATTCAGTATTGCCATCATGCAAATACAATATTTAACAACAATAGTTATCCCTATAAAAAGTGTTAATATGAGTTCCACTAAGTTACTACGAGGGGCGTTCAATATAAAGTGAGAATGAGATGCAAACTCTTTTAATATTACGGAATTAAATACTGGACGGTAAAGCTAATCTATCTAGCTGATTGCTATGAAAAAAAAAAACTAACTGTCTTTTGTTTAAAAAAATACACGGTAATTTCTTTGCAATGCTATTGAGTACGTTAGCGAAAATGGAGAAAATTGAACTGCGCGCCGTTATCAAATACTTGTGTTTGAAAAATTTTTCTAGGGACCAAGTCAATTTGGATTTGCGGGACACTTTAGGGTCTAATGCTCCTCCGTATTCGACAGTCGCACGTTGGTGCGCCGAATTTAGACGTAGAAGAACATCGACAATGGACAACCCCCGCTACGGACGCCCTACTACAGCAGTAACTGAAGAAATTGTGAAAAAAGTCGAAAACTCAGTTTTGGCGGATCGTCGTGTCACGGTTCGTTTTATTGCTGAAAATGTAAAGATTTCAACGGGGAGCGTGCATAATATTTTACATGAACGCTTGGGTATGAAAAAGGTATCTGCGCGTTGGGTACCAAGAATGCTTACTGACACGCAAAAACAAACTAGACTAGAGATTTGTCAAGAAGCTTTGAACCTGATGCAGCAAGACCGGGAACTTTTTTTGGCGCGATTTATAACAATGGACGAAACATGGCTCCATCATTACGACCCAGAAACGAAACTGCAGTCTATGACATGGAAAAGGCCATCATCTGCAACTCCGAAGAAATTCAAGGTGAGCCCATCTGCCGGTAAGGTCATGGGCTCTGTTTTTTGGGATGGTAAAGGGGTATAATGATTGAGTATCTCGAGCATGAAGCCACTATTACGGGCACATTATACGCCAAACAAATAGCAACATTGCGCAATGAGATCCGCGAAAAACAGCGAGGTAAACTCTCGAAAGTTGTGCTGTTCCACCAGGACAATGCCCCGGCACACAAGTCCGCTGTTGCAATAGCTTCAATTCGTGATGCTGGGTTCGATATCCTTAAGCATCCTCCGTATTCACCAGATCTCGCTCCCAGTGATTTATACCTATTTCCGAGATTGAAACAATACCTGAGAGGCCAGAAATTTGAAGACGACGACGCGGTAGTCGCTGCAGTGCAAGATTTTTTAAGTACTCAAGATGAGACCTTTTTTAAAAATGGAATTTTAAGTTTAGAAAAAAGATATACTAAGTGTATTATGCTAAAAGGTGACTATGTCGAAAAATAAAATGACATTTAGTAAAAGTTGTTTATAAAATACTCATTCTCACTTTTTATTGAACGCCCCTAGTATAACGATAATTAATGTCAAGTCAGCCGTAAAATCTCCGGTCAAGAAGGTAGTTAAATTTTCGCAGCCCGAAATTTACGTACCTAACCATAGATTTTTAGGTTATAAAACTATTTTAACATCTTTTTAAAATGTTAATGACTTTACAGTGAAATAAATAAATAGGTAAGTTCCTTACCTACAATAACCAAAAATTTCCTTAACCTCACTCTTAGAAAAAAAGGCAACTTCGCTAAGTTAGTTGTGGCCTGTTGCATTCCCTGGAAGAAAATGCGTGGGCGATCGCTCCCTTATAAACGCAGGGATGGCGGCTCAATCGACATAGTTGTTCGCGGCATTGCGCTCTTACGACGTGCGACATGAAGTTTCAGTACTTGTGCTTGCTGTTAGCGGTGCTGGTCAGCCAATTGTGGGTGGCTGAAGCTTACCCCTTCCGGCGCTTTCGACCTGGAAATATTGACTACGTAAGTACTGCCTTTTCTTCAAATTAATTAACTTAATTGGACTTTATTTACAGTTATTCGTAATTTTAACTAGGTATACTTAGTGAGCTTTTAAGTTAAGTGCGAATACATAAAGTAAGCCAAGTTCTGTTGATGATACCTACTGTTATTATTTTTTTTATACTCGGATAGTTGAAGTACCTTAAAGCGCTAAGACGTAAAATTTGTAGAATTTAGAAGTGCATTTTTAGGGTTCGATACCCGAAGGGTGACAAATGGAACCGTATTAATGTCGCTACACTCGCCGTGTGTTCGCGGGTTCGTCAGTCCGTCACAGGGCTGTATCCTCAAGGATCGTAATAGATAGACAGCTGAAATGTATACATAATGTTAATGTGTAACTCTATTGCCGCTACATACAACAAAAAGTAATAAAATTGAGGTCCCAGCCACCAATATAAAATGACCTCATACTGCGTATATTTTGCTTAAAAACAAGGGCTCTACTAGCACTGGACTTTTGTAGATACGGTCGTTTTCCTACGAGCAGCTGATATTTTGAGAGTAGGTATACTACAAATTTGTACTGCGACTAGCAGGGGTTTTTTATTGACACAGCTGGAGACAATCAGGGTAGGTACATTAGGTGGGTCAATCAACTTTTTTTTGTAAATTTCTATTTACTCCTTTACAAGTAACTCAGTAAGCTCTGGTTAGTGAAACCATGATTTTGCAGTAATTAGATAAACTGTTTATAATAGTGCGTATGTGAAAACCAAAAAAAATAAGTATTTCTATGAAAAAATCCGGTCACCCAGGGGAAATACCACTATTTTCATACAAATTTCGGGGACAACATTGTCCCCTGGGTCACCGACGAAATAGAAGCTAAACAAAATAAAATAAATATGGCAATTACACCATTATTGACTACAAAAATCTAGGGTTTTGAAAAGTATACTTTAAATAAGGAAAAATAATCAGTTTTTTAATTATTTCGGTTTTCATAGAAAGTAGCAGAAAATCGTTTACAAAAAAAAGTTGATTGACCCAGGTATAGTTAACACCACTAATTAATTGACTTGCTTCTTATTAGGTGAACTGAAATAATTACTTTGCTCATTAATATGGACCTCCGCAAAGTAACGCCTGTTCCAATAAATTCTTATTATTTAGGTGTCAAAACACATTCAACCATAGATTTTGTATGGCAATAGTGAGCTGTGACGTTACTTATAATGCTAACTCAATATTTATTTCAAAGCAACAATAAATCATAATTTTCAGTTAATTGTTGTAATTTAAAATTAAACTATAAATGTAGTTTCGTCCTAGTACCAACTTTAAAACACCGCTCAAGTTAAGTCTTCCAGTGTTATTTTTGAAACAAACGACTCCCACTAGAGCAAAAGCAAGCCCCTTGAGTACTTACTTCTCTACTGAAGAGTTCTTACCGTAGAAGCGTTGAAGCATTACTCAAAACACAGGGCATTGTTTATCTGAACTACTTACTTAGCTGTTCACTACTTGCGTAGTTGTATGAACCTTTGAGCTAGTTTTATAGGAAAAAGTACTAAAAATCTTTGTAAAATCACGCGTAAAAAGGACTTGACTTTCAGGAGTCCAAGACACTAGCAATTAATTAATGACCGCTTTAGCCTAGTTGGTAGTGACCCTGCCTACGAAGCAAGAGGTCCTGGGTTCGAATCCCGGTAAGGGCATTTATTTGTGTGATGAGCACGAATATTTGTTCGTGAGTTATGGATGTTTTCTATGTATTTAAGCATTTATTTATCTATATAAGTATGTTTATCGTCGTCTAGTACCCATAGTACAAGCTTTGCTTAGTTTGGGACTAGGTCGATTTGTGTAAGATTGTCCTCTAATATATATATATAAAAGTAGCGCCGATATATTTATATGTACAGTCCGCCACTCGAGTATAATCGGGCTAACGATTTTAGCTCCTTTAGGCTCCAAATGCTTCAGGTGACCAGCCGATGCTCCTGCGCTCCGACTTCCCGTCCGACGTTTCGTAAAACCCTAGAAGCGAAGTTAAAATCTCTAAATAGTACTGCATCTTTTGTTATTTGAAGTTTACAGCGAATTGGTTATTTATTACTGAAATGCTGTAAATTTAATTGGCTAAGTAAAGTTTTTTGAAGAGGTGCTAATTTTATTTTTTTTCGACAGTCGGCGTTATGGAGATCGAGAAACTGCAGCTGTTTTATTTTTATCTTCTATTGTTTACTGGAAATATTTTTTTGAGTGTTTGAGATGACATTTGTGAGATTTTATGGTTGACAAGCCGTTCGTGCTCAGAACTTAGTAGAAACAGAAAAAAAAAACCGAAGTGAACTGTCACTGCTGTCAATGTCAAATCGTTTGCGTTTCGTTTGCTTTGCGTTTTGGTGTGCTCAGTGTGATTTTTTGACTATTTTTATCGACCTCCGCATAAAATCCGGACTTTCAATTTTACCGCATTTCTCCACGACCTATGATTGAATCACGATTGAATACTTTCGATCACTATTTTGGAACTGCTTCTTGGACAACGCAAAGCAAACGAAACGCAAACGGTTAGATTTCATTTGACATTGAATGAATTGAAGAAGCGACAGTTGAATTCGTTTTTTTTTCTATTTCTTCTTATTACTGAGCACGAACCGCTTGTCAGCCATAAAATCTCACAAATGTCATCTCGAACACTTAAAAAAATATTTCCAATAAATAAAAGCAGATAAAAATAAAACAGCTGCAGTTTCTTGGTGTTGAAGTCGACCACTGTCGAAAAAAAATATAATTAGCATCTCTTCAAAAAACTTTACTTAGCCAATTGATTGAAAAAACTAAGTAAATAAACTTCTTATCATACTGTCAGAATTAGCTTTACAATAAGCATTATACAAAAATACTGCTATCAGCTTCTCGTGGTAAGAATAGAGATCGCCTACACTGTGAAATACTCAGTCTGTTTATTTACTTGTCGTAGATGGAGGCCATTCGCCGAATGCAGCAAATACCCCAATGGCATTGCATGCGTTATCGCCGCTTCCAACCGCACGGACCTTGCAGCCGTTGGTGGCTCATGCGGCGGACCTGATTCCTTGGGTAACCAGCTCCGGAAACAGCTGAACGTCAACGACCTTAGGAGGTTTTGGAATAGCTTGTACCAACTGCGCCCGTAGACAAGACGGCTATAAGCGATTACACTGGACGGATTGAGCGGAATTCTATCCCACTCTTAGGAGGGCATCCAAAAATCACCTGATGTTTTTAGACCAATTTATAGAGTCCTACTCGTCTTGGTTACGCTTTGTGAGATTTTTTGCCTTCCGCGTGCCAAAATAACGTGCAAAAATAGAGAAAACTTTCTTTCACGCTCTAGTACTCGTAGGAGGGCTTTTTCTGGGTTACCTATCAAAATTTAGAATTATTTTTTTCCGAATATTTAAAATCCCGAATGCTTCATTTATCCGAATGCATTTTTTTCTGAAACTGTAAATATTTCAGGATTTTTATAAAACAACTCTAACCTAACCTAAAGGGTTCTACACGATGGTCCTGAAATAAATCCTGAAATATTTACAGTTTCAGAATAAAACGCTTTCGGACAAATGAAGTTTTCGGGATTCTAAACCTTCGGAAATAAAATTTTCTAAACATCGATAGGATCCCCTTTTTCTGGTCTGCCTAACTATTAAAGGAAATACCCAAAAAAAAAGCACATGTGACCATAATTCATAAGCAATTCCTTCTTCGTGTCATGTTACGAGATTTTTTATGGACCTTTCAAGCATCACATGTTTAATGGGTGTCCCCTTAGGTGTAGGTTTTTGTAAAAGAGAAGAATATAAATTCGCTCGTGGCAACCCTGGTAGTTGTCTTGCCTAGGGCTACTCATTTAGTTAGTAGAGTAAATTTCTAGATCAGCGTAGGATTCTTGAAAGTTTCGAATTTGAGTGTGGGACTTTTGACGTATGGTTTAGTACTTGTCAAGTATGTGGGGTAGAGTTATTTTCTAGTTTCCATATTTCTGTACAAAACGTACAAGTAATGCATTTAATCGACTGATGTTTTTCACTGTGTACCTAATGTTAGGAAATAGTTTATTATGTTATTTAAAAAAATATTTATCTTTAACTGCAGTAGAGACTTGAGTTAGGTTAGGTTAATTGTAATTACTTAACACTTCGAATTTGTTTAATTATATTGTATTTACAATTTTAATATTTTTAGATTTTTAATATTCAAAGTATACATAAATTAAAAATTAAATCCCTTTACGAAGCAGAAAGTAGCTTAGTTTTATTTTATTTAAATACCTACAACAAAATGGTTTCCTACCGTAACGTTACTTTAAAAATCTTTATTATGTCTAATCTCTCAAAACTCTACATGAGCCACAAGAACTGAAGATGATTTCATTCTTCGAACGACTACGACGACATTTAAAGCTCGTTCACTTTATTTGATTAGCACACATAGTCTGTAAGTTAATTAATCTGTCTCCTGATAACTGATGGTTTCCGGGCGAAACTGGGACAGTCCCGGAGATCACTGGTGGGAATGGGAACTGTTGCACTATTGTAGTTCCTTAAAGAGCATCCCATCCTGTTTAAACTGGGCTAGGATGAACGGGACATGTAGTGTGTTCGTGTCTCAATATGACACGTGCAGACCTGCCCTGGTTATTTTAAATTGGGTAAATGGATAATAGTATTTGTCTACTTCGTAATCCTGAGTTGTGCGTATTGCGTGCGAGTCATGCTATAATTTTCTGAAAGTGCATATAAGTAGGTAAGGATGAACAAAAAAAAATTAAAAAATCCTATTCTATCCAGTATCATTCTATTACAAGAGCGTGTCAGTCATTCAATCAGTCTCTTCTTTTATGTAAGTATACAAATATAATGTACTTAAGTTTTAAGAAGAAGAATTTGGAAATAGCTGGTTTTGGGGGTTGAATATAATCGTTAACATTGATTTTATTTTTATTAGGTAGTAATTTAATATAAGTACATTAGTGTTAATCATGTTTACAAATGTAATAAAGTGAGCAGGTATTGTTATTGTTGTGCATAATTTGCGCATGAAATAAGTACGAGGGGCGTTCAATATAAAGTGAGAATGAGATGCAAACTCTTTTAATATTACGATATTAAATACTGGCCGGTAAAGCTAATCTATCTAGCTGATTGTTATGAAAAAAAAAACTAACTGTCTTTTGATTAAAAAAATATACGGTAATTTCTTTGCAATGCTATTGAGTACGTTAGCGAAAATGGAGAAAATTGAAATGCGCGCCGTTATCAAATACTTGTGTTTGAAAAATTTTTCTACGGACCAAGTCAATTTGGATTTGCGGGACACTTAAGGGTCTAATGCTCCTCCGTATTCGACAGTCGCACGTTGGTGCGCCGAATTTAGACGTGGAAGAACATCGACAATGTACGACCCCCGCTCCGGACGCCCTACTACAGCAGTAACTGAAGAAATTGTGGAAAAAGTCGAAAACTCAGTTTTGGCGGATCGTCGTGTCACGGTTCGTTTTATTGCTGAAAATGTAACGATTTCAACGGGGAGCGTGCATAATATTTTACATGAACGCTTGGGTATGAAATAGGTAGCTGCGCGTTGGGTACCAAGAATGCTTACTGACACGCAAAAACAAACTAGACTAGAGATTTGTCAAGAAGCTTTGAACCTGATGCAGCAAGACCGGGAACTTTTTTTGGCGCGATTTATAACAATGGACGAAACATGGCTCCATCATTACGACCCAGAAACGAAACTGCAGTCTATGACATGGAAAAGGCCATCATCTCCAACTCCGAAGAAATTCAAGGTGAGCCCATCTGCCGGTAAGGTCATGGGCTCTGTTTTTTGGGATGGTAATGGGGTATTAATGATTGAGTATCTCGAGCATGGAGCCACTATTACGGGCACATTATACGCCAAACAAATAGCAACATTGCGCAATGAGATCCGCGAAAAACGGCGAGGTAAACTCTCGAAAGTTGTGCTGTTCCACCAGGACAATGCCCCGGCACACAAGTCCGCCGTTGCAATGGCTGCAATTCGTGATGCTGGGTTCGATATCCTTAAGCATCCTCCGTATTCACCAGATCTCGCTCCCAGTGGTTTCTACCTATTTCCGAGATTGAAACAATACCTGAGAGGCCAGAAATTTGAAGACGACGACGCGGTAGTCGCTGCAGTACAAGATTTTTTAAGTACTCAAGATGAGACCTTTTTTAAAAATGGAATTTTAAGTTTAGAAAAAAGATATACTAAGTGTATTATGCTAAAAGGTGACTATGTCAAAAAATAAAATGACATTTAGTAAAAGTTGTTTATAACAAACATACTCATTCTCACTTTTTATTGAACGCCCCTAGTACATGCGTTAATAGAAATTATTGCAGGATTAAGTACCTTTTTCAGAAAACTCATTATGCATTGCATACCTACCAATCGCACGCAACCTAACAATATAAGTAGTATGACTAAAGTAAGTGTAAAGCGACATTGAAGACACTGTCAACTATACAACTACAACAATAAACCTAACCTAACCTAAATCAATGCACGACCTAAAAAGTTCGCCTACTTAATTAATACTTTCACCGAAATTTACATCGTATCAAATAACGAAATGACCATTATGTATTTCTTCCATTATTCTTTTTAAATTTTGTGTATGTTGAGTTGACATACTATCGGGTGGGGGGTCTAAAAATGATCGGATGTGACTCAATTTATGGATGACCCAATATAGAATTGCACTAAGCTATCAAATTTCCTTATTGTGTAGCGTTACTAGAATCTTAATAACGAATCACTATAATACTCAGCTGATAATTACCTACCCTGAAAATATACGTCTAATTTGTTCCACGAAACCATAGCCAATGATAGATGCAACTAAAATATTTTTGTAGGTACGAGAGTAAGTGACACTCTGAAAAATTCTAGTCATTTGTGCCGCTAAGTTTCATGTCAAGTAAACGCAAAATCAGTAATCACTTTGATCTAGGAGACGATGAACACCATAGGAGTATCCTAAGCCTTCATTTCGATTTTGGAGCATTATGAGTATATCATCGTTAGATAAATCTTCTTCGTCTTCCTTAATCATCACGTTTTTTGTTCTTTCTCGTCGTTCGAGCCAGATGTTAATTGCGAAGCGTACAGTGAAGTAGATTATTAATTCCACGAAGCTGAGGAGGCTGGCGCCGACGAAGAGTCCGGTCGTGCCTCCGACGGAAACTGAGAAAAAGTTACCAAATAAACTAAAGTAAGTCCCTCCATACTTTAAGTTACTGCTAACTGGCTTTGTGGGAGAAAAGTTGGAGTTTCAATCCGGTAGGGTTCGATCTTCGGAAGGATTCAATCCCCGTCGGGGTCGGGCCAGATATTTTGTATGTAAAATACGAATGTTTATTTTTGAGTCTTGCACGTTTATTATGTATTTCCATACTTCCATACTAAATGATCATTTTAAAGAAAATGTGTACCCTTTATTTTTTTTCAATTGAGAAATTTTGGGGATTTCTTACTGATTTTGCACTATTGATTTTGATGATAAAATAAAGTGCCAATTTTTTTTGTCACTTTTGTGACTTTTTTCATACAATTTATTGAATCAGGCGTTACTTTGCGGAGGTCCATATTAATGAACTAAAACAATTACTTTGCTCACCCGCGACCTTACAATAGTTACGTTTATGCAAGAAATGTGCGTTCTAATCATCCGTGGCAGCATAAACTGGCTGCTTTCCATTCTTATGTTAATAGATTGTTGACTGTGCCTCTTTCTAAGGAACATTTTGATTTAGAGTTGAGTACTATTTATCAGATAGCGATCTCAAATGGTTATACAAAATCAATGGTAGATAGTTTAGTTCAAAAGAAGCAGGCACGGTTAGTAAATAGCATGCTTTACGCTGCGTTACCTTCTCAGTCTACTAACAAATATAGATCTAGCATCTCTTACGTTGGGGGTTTGTCTGATAAGATTTATGGCATTTTAAAATCAAACAATATTAATGTTGCCTTTAAGACTAACAACTCTTTGTACTCTAGGCTATATAACCACAAAGAACAGGTAGATAAGGGAACTAGATCGGGGGTATACAAGCTTACTTGTAATGACTGCAATGGGATATACGTAGGACAGACAGGCCGAAGTTTTAATACTAGATTTAAAGAGCATGTTTCGGCATATAGGAATGAGCATCCAGATAGATCGAATTTTGCAAAACATTTGTTGGAATCAAATCATTCATTGTTAGATTCAGATTCTTATGAAGTGTTACATTATTGCGGCAAGGGGTTGCGTCTGGATGCTCTGGAATGCATGGAAATAATTAGGTACAACACTATGGGGTCTATTATTAATGAACAGGTAAATTTAGTATCTTCTCCTTTACTGCGGCTTGGGTCGAATTTGAACAGTTAGTATTAATTAAATATGCCTTATAAATAAATAAACAAAAAATTCAAGGTAGTTTTATAATATGTCAATAAAAGTTAATTTTTGTGGGGTAGTTTGAGAATAAGAAAAATAAAGTGGGTACTTGAGAAGTTACAGTGACAAGTTAAAACATTTGTTTTGGTTTGTTAGTTTAACATTTGGTAGCATAGCATACGGTTGTGACAACTCTGAAGATGAGCTCTGGTTGAGTTCGAAACGCGTCAGTGTAGCTTGGTGGTGGTGATGGTTGGGTTTATGTGATTTGTGTGTGTTCGTACAGTGTGGAGGCGGAGGAACTGCATGAACGCACATTTCTTGCATAAACGTAACTATTGTAAGGTCGCGGGTGAGCAAAGTAATTGTTTTAGTTTTTTCATACATTTTATATGACTCGGCACAAAACTGACACATAAAATTTGTATGGAAAATTAGGAGTATTTTTTACGAAAAGGGTAAACTTTTTTTTTAATTCGAGAAAATATCTCATTCCACGGAAAACACGTTTTAATCTACTTAAGAGGGGGCGAAGCCGCGGGCATCAGCTACTATTTATATAAGTACGGTCGCGTGCTTTAATTTGGGACCCATTTCGAAAAAATATCTTTTGAATTTCTATACAATATGACAGGACTGTCAACCGTAAGTGGATCCCAAATTAAAGCTTGCGACTGTATATTATATTTATTCGGCCTAGTACCCGTAGTGAAAACTTTTCTTAGTTTGGAACTAGGTCAATTAGTGTCAATTGTGTCATGATTTTAATTTTATTTATTAGTTAAGTTACTTACTTAAAAGCAGGTAAAATAATTCTCGTAAATATTGCACAAGTAACGCATAATACTATATTTTCAATTTATGCTTCTAATTGTTTGTAGTCATTTAAATTCACTCACAGATAGGGTTTCCAGTTCTTGGTAAGTAAGTATAGTCGCGGAATGAAAAGGTTCGTCACTTTTCGACTCTATGCCAACGAGTTAAGATTGAAAAGTGACGAACGTTTTCATTCCGCGACTATACTTAAATATAAATTAGATAAATATAGATTAGGGAATCTTAATAATCCGTGCAAGGACAATGATAGGCAAAAGACCATGAAAACCATTAACAATAAAATTAGATGTCAAGATGTTATCCCATTTCAGACACCTTGTGGATCGTCTCATCACAAGGTGATCAAACAACCTTGACACCTCGTGGGTAAAAATTGAATAAATCATGATTATACGAATGTGAATCAAGAAGGTAGATCTAGATACATTTTGACAGGGATGATGTGTAGCTGTTTCATGTGTCTGCATATGCATAGTTCTAGAGAAGTATGATTATGTTTATAATAGAAATAATAACCTAACCTAACCTATAGATAATAGATTAATCGTCGATTGCAGGGAAATCCTGCAGTGCCCATATTTTCTCGGAGTGCCTTCGGTTTACAATACTTGATTAGATTTATGGTAAGATAAATGGTAAAATAAGTAGGTAAATCTTACCGACGAGGTCAAGGCGACTCCTTACGACGATTCGCTTGAATCTTTCTGTGGGTAGGAAGGCTAAGAACATTTCCACATATGCCTTTGTTTTCGCATTTTTGGAACGGAGTCTGGAAGAGAGTGTTTTTCAGTAGATAGTTAGGTACCATGTTGTTTCATGAACTTAAAATTTAATAATTAGATGCTATGCTTTAAAATATTGTAAGGTTGAGCGCCAACCGTAGGTAGAGACCATTTGTTTCGACATTTTTCGACATGGATGTGCATGCAATGAAGAGTTTATGTACCTACTGATGCTTAAATATTGGGAACATGGTTTTGTTTATTGTGTTCTTAATTAAATTAATGTATGTATTGATCATGTATATTTTGGGTGTATTTCATAATAGGTTTCTTTTTAAGAATTCATGTTCATTCATTTGACGACCGGATAGGATTCCGTCTTTTTCAAGGGACACGACTCGCTTGACCAACTCTAGTGAACCTGACTACGAAGCTTGAGATCCCGAGTTCGATCTAAATAGTACCCATACTGTTGTCGACACTCACCCACAGTACAAGCTTAGCTTTTAGTTTGGGTCTAGGTCAATTGGTGTCAATCGTCCCGTGATTTATTTTATGTATTGTATTATTTAAAGCATGGTAGTTATTGTAACTTTCACTATTCCTAACTTTTAAGCACACTCTTTGTCGGTCCTAACTAAATGTTCCTCTCATCCAAACAAAGGCTGAGTGGTAGAGCTCCCTTAAAGGGATAATTTCGCCTTTGTGCATGTAAATACCTCAAGTTTTGTCAACTGTGTTCTTTCTCTATTTTTGTAGAATGCATACGGGTACGGGTTTACATACTGATAAAGTAGGTAGATATTTTAATTTTAATGTGGGGCGTAGTCTTTTGTCGAATGGCAAAACCACAGAAAAACTGAGCTGCAAACCATAAAGATTAGGTACTAAATACATATTTAATTTAACTTGTCCAAATATCATCGAATATTGCAAAGGACTCTAATAATTATTAGCTAGTGTTAAACAGTATTTCTGTTAATTCACACCTTTTGACCCTGTCAAAACGTTCATGCACCCAAATTAACGGTGTTTACATATCAAAAATCCGTGTTCAAATAGGTACGAAATGTCCCGACCTTTTGAACTCGTATCACTCGTACGCGTTATTCACTGACACTGATAATATCTATCGATAGTCGTCAAACATGCATAAGGTATGTTAAAATAAGCAATCGATGTAGTAAATAATGGCAATGACTTTTCTGATTGCTAAATATCAAACGTTTTCATCGATAGGTATTTAAATCTATCTACCTATACATATAATAAATCTGTAACAAGTCGGTGTCTGTACATTGAAGATATTTGAGAAAAACTGTCACTAGGGCTATTTATTAGCACAATAGAACCCAAAACAATGATTTTTAGAATTATTGTCTGTTTGTCTGTTTGTCTGTGCGTTTGTGCGCGCTAATCTCAGAAACGGCTTAACCTAGAAGGATGCGGTTTTCACTGAAATGTTGGTATTTTCTTGGATTAACATTTAGTGTTTGTTTCATTTGAATCGGTTCACAAATAAGAAAGATACGTCTATTTTAAGAATTTATCGAACAGGTTTTTTTTGTTTGAACGCGCTAATCTCAGGAACTACTGCTCCAATTTGAAAAATTCTTTCAATGTTAGATAGCACATTTATCGAGGAAGGCTATAGGCTATATATTATCACGCTAACACCAATAGGAGCGGAGCGGAGCGGAAGAATGTTTCGTAATCGGGGGTTTTTGAAGTAAAACTTCTATAGGCACGCTTGACTTGGGAGAGTACGGTGTTGAATGTGAACGCGGGTGTGCGGGGGGAGGGGGGGTGCGGGGGCGGGTATTTTTTTTATATCGAGGAACTAAGGAGAGCCATAATTGATGAAAAAGCACAAAAGCTAGTAATATAATATTTCTGTTTGTATTTTTAGCCTGTGTACCTATGTGTTTTATTGTTGTAAATAAATGATTACATATCTACCTATAGGTATTTATGTTGTAAAACTTTAAAGTCGGCGCAGACCAGATGCGTGTGCGTGTCACGCATCAGTTGTAATGAATGAATTGTAAGAAAGATGCACACCGCGTGCACGCATCTACTGCGCCATCTTTCTTACAGTTTTATTTAATACAACTGGTTCGTGTGCATGACGTAACACGCACACGCATCTGGTGTGCGCCGACTTTTATGTAGTGTGGGGAGAGGTAGGTACCAACAGAGAGATCTCTCGTCAGGCAAGTATTGGGTATGGCTTGGGACCGAAGTCCGAAGGAATAGAGTTGACATTTGTATGCATCCGAGTTAAGAAATTTCGATAGCGCGATGTAGAATGTAGCGGTTTTTCTAATTGACGACTAGATGGCGCTAGAAGTTGCTACACCTAAAAATTATAAATAATTTATATTATTTTATTCTGATTGTTTACTAACTCTGCAATACGTAATACCTATACATATTTTGAAACTATAAACTTTATTATAGGTATTGGATACTTAATGGAACTATACGATCACAGAAATTAATTTTAGAGCTACTATGGAACGCTGTCCAATTACCATTGGCAATCCCTAGCAACAAGCACTACGACACTATTCCATATGTAAGCTCAATCAACTAATTAAAATATAAATTCCTCGATGTTACTATAGAACCAACATATTAGTCTCTCTCTTTGAGTTGTTGATATTTATGGGCGGTGGTGATCAATGATCATTTTCCATCAGATGACCCCTATGACCCGCTTGCTCGTTTGTCTCTCTCTCACATACTTAAAAAAAAACTTAATCGTCATCCACTACGGAAACTTTTCACAGAAAAAGTCATAGTGACATCGTATTGTTTGACAAGGGAATTCATTATGGCACTTACTGTGAGAATATTCTATGATGGGCCAGCAATTAAATGGTTCGACAGTACAGTCGAGGAAACTTAATTGCGTGCCAGGGTGGAACCTCTTCACAGTCAGTTTCCCAATGATATCTTTGGCAGATGTAGGGAATGCCAACGTGACATTTGCAATAAAAAGGTTCCCACCTAGTGCGCAATTGGGGATGTTTATTTTTTTGCAATGTATAGTAAATCGAAAACCATTTCGAGATAAATGCTTTTTAACTCGTTTTCTGTAGTTATTTAATTTTAAGCAATAAGCAATGACCTTCATTTGACATTGGTGTAAATTGCGTGACCAGTTCTAGTCGTACTTTATTCTGTGTGGTTAGAATTCTTCACAATTTTCGCGTGGATTATACTACGGAGTTTGATTTGGACCCGCTGTCTGACATCTAGCACTTTGACAGTGCCAGTAAAGTGACACAGTGTATAGTGTACCACTACGCAAAAAATAATTAAAGGGCAACCCCTTTAATTATTTTTTGCGTAGTGGTACACTATGCAACCCTTATCGTACGCATTTAGATAGATTTAGAAATTTGGCATTGTGGGAGCCCTCAATTATAATCTGACGTCATCAACTAAAATAGTTTCAATAATTAATTTTGAAAAAGTAGAGAACTAAATGACAAAATATTGAAATTAGTTTCTTATAATTGACTTTTCTATACAAAAAAAATATAAAAACCATGGGTATTTTTTTTAGACATCCCCAATTCAGTTTCCTCGACTGTAGCTACCTAAAGTGTACCTATCTGTAGGTAGAGTTGAGTTAGTTAATCACGCCTACTTCGGCATTTTTGCGAAGCAGACTGTTTTCCATTAGGTACTTACAACATCCAAGAACTCCAAAAGGGCGAGATTTTTGCTCTTAACTTTGATATAACTATTGTATGAACTCACGAAACATCGACATCTTTGATGATGGTGATATCAGTTTCTTCGCAGGAGGGTAGGCAGTCGCACGACAAGCCGGGTCGGTTGGCCCAGGGCGGTTTGAGGGTGGTCAAGTGGCTGGCGTGTGCGTGGATGCACGCCAGACCGGTGACGTTGCAGCGGTCGGATTCCGCTAAAACATAATGACAGTGGCCAGATGACCTAGTAGTTAGAGAACCTGACTACGAAGCTTGAGGACCCGTTTTCGATCTCCGTGTCGGGGCATATCTATATGAAAAAAAAACCGGCCAAGAGCGTGTCGACACGCCCAAGATAGGGTTCCGTAGCAGGTACGAAAAAATCTTTGAATACTTTATTAATGTGGTTGTTTTGGTCCCAACTCCCACTGCGCGCAGAATTTCAACATCGGCGGTACAGCGCCATCTATCGGCGAATTGGGTAACTACCTAATCTAATCTGCAGTCTACTAGCTTAGTATTGTATGTTGATGGTTTTTCAGATGTAATTCTTTGTTATATGAACCGATTTCAATTTTATTTTTTTTATTTGAAAGAAGATACTATTAGCGTAATCTTATAGGCACTTAAAGAAAAAAAAATGCTTGCAATGGCGGTTAAATTACAATCTTAATTTAGAAATATTTTTTTACAAAAACTAAAAAACTGCTGCTGCTTTTTCTTTTTAAATAAATAGAAAAAGATACTTCATACTTAACTTGCAACTGATTAAGTTGAAAATATTTTTTTAGACTTGCTGTTCAAAAGTTAGAGTGGGGGGGGGGGGGGGCATATTATTTTGAACTTTCGGAGTGAATATCTCCGAAAATATTCACTTTATCAAAAAATGGTTTTGCAAACCCCTATTTATTTTCAAATACCTATCCAACGATACCCCACACTATAGGGTTGGTCGAGAAAAAAAAAATCACCCCCACTTTACGTCTATGGGAAAAAAATATTTTTACTTTTTTTATATAAACACTTTGTCGGCGTGACTGATATATATATTCATGCCAAATTACAGCTTTCTACTACTAACAGTCTCTGAGCTTAGCCGCGAACGGACAGACAGACAGACAGACAGACAGACAGACAGACAAACAGACAGACAGACGGACAGACATGGCGAAACTATAAGGGTTCCTAGTTGACTACGGAACCCTAAAAACGGGTGTGTAATGATCGTCATAATCGTTTTTTTCCGAATTTATCATTTGTCCGAAATGATCATTTTGCGTAATCGCTTTTTACTCTGAATCCATTAATTATTCAGAATTGTTATAAAACAAACCTAACCTAACCTATAGAGTCCTACAGGATAACCATTTCAAAATTCCTGAATAATTAATGGATTCAGAGTAAAAAGCGATTATGTAAAATGTTAATTTCGGTCAAATGATCAATTACCTATACAAAAGTTTGTATGACGATTAAACGGCTCCCGAAAAAAACGAATGCTTGTTATCAGATCTTGGGTGTTTAAGTATGTATCTATCTATTTAAAGTATGTTTATCCGTTGCCTAGTACCCATAACACAAGCTTAGGGCTTAAGCTTAGGCTTAGGCTTAGGCTCAATTGGTGTGAATTGGCCCGTGATATTTATTTATTTGCCTATTTATTATAGTACTGCTACTGTGTGAACGCAATTGATAGTATCTGCCTCGGGGTGTAAGTTCATATAGAAGCAGTGTACCTACTGTTTTAATTAAGATTTTTCTTCATCTGTACTCCAAGTTTCATTAAAATCCGTACAGCTGGTATTGCGTGATTGACTAACAAACATTCAAACATCTTTACAAACTTTTCTCATTTATAACATTAGTAGGATAGCAAAGAATGCTGGAGGATACTTACGAGTACCCAACATAAAATGGTCATTGCAGTTGCATAGTTCTAGTTGCGCCCTCTTTCGGCATAACACGGTGCAGGCACTATAAGAGTAGTGGGGGTAGAGGCCACCTTCGTTTTCAGAATGGAACCTACAGGCTCGTTGTTTTGGGGTCGTCTCCACTATGAGTGGATCGTTATCGATGTCTCGTACTGCCACCTGGCGGCTAAAATACGTTAACTGTTGTATTAATTGACGGCTTAAGACCACTTGACTTGCTGAAAAAAAATCTAAAAATAAATCGTTAAATCTGAGAGCATAATATTGTCTAACACATTTTGATTAACAGGTGCTTCCTATATTTTTCTGTAAGTATACACTGTATAGAATGAAGGTAATAAAAATAGATAGTGAAAGCTGTGAGAGCGCACGCAACAATATGGCCGCTTGTTTAAGCTTGATAGTTCTATACTTTTTGACACTATAAAACTGCTTAGACAAGCCCTATCAAATTCAATGTCACTGGTAAGCCAAAAAAGTGACTAGGTGGGCCGCAAAATCTAATTTCAAACTACTGAAAATCTTAACGAAAAAAGTGCTAAAAGTACCTATACATTAGGTACGGTCAACTACAGACTAAAGGTACCTCACCACTCCCGTTAGTGTGGTTACCGATACTAAAAGGGGGCACTCTGCAGCTAATAATTGTAGGTACATATTTATTAAATTTCCACGAAAAAGGACATTACAAAAAGTACAAACATTAACTCCTTTTGTCACATATCTACAGCAAATGTCATGTTGAAGTTCCTTATATAAATTTATACATCTCTCAAAAAATATCGTGAAATTGATTGAAAAAAGTTACCACCTTGATATACAATTGAGTTTCCTCGATTGTAATCGTACCTATTATTTAGTGTCAAAACAAATATTAAAACAAATAAATAATAACCTACCGATATTTATGTCCGAGTTGAAGGTGCATAGCCAAAGATTGTGAACTAGTAATGCTTGGAATTTCTTCTTTAGCCAACGTATACATCTAGCCGAAAAAAGTAGTTATATTAGTTTATACCTATTACTTAAATGTATTAGTAGCAGCTTTATTTTTAAGTGTTGGATGATATGTTAACATTACAGCAAAATCTTACCGTGGAATGCAGTAATACTTCAAATTTAATTGTTGATCTTTTGTTCCGCATGTTGCTTATCATAGGCAATAGTTTAGGTTTCCTTAAACAGTAAACGTAAAAGTAAAGAAAACGTCCCTGTGCTCGACACTGGCCCAATACATGGCACCTTCAATCTTATGTCATAGTAAGGGAGGTGACAGATGGGTGTCATTTACTGGGCGTTGAGGAACCAATGTACGTTTACCTTATACTGTTTATTTTTATGAAACTAACCCGGAATAGGAATATTACATTACATACATAGTTAGCCGAATCGTTTAAAAATACTGAAAAATAAATCTAATGAATGAGTAAGTACTTATATGTTGTTTATCAAATAGGTACGACGAATGTACGATCAAGTGCAAAAATAAGTATCGATTTAATCCTCCCATCGTTATATACTTATACCTTAATTCGACGACATAAGAGCTATGAGACATATTTATGAGCAAGTTGTGTGCACCCATATTTTTACACTTGACTGTACACATACAGAACACAAATAAGTTGGTGAAGTCGACCAAGTGAAATCGACCATGACCAAGATAAGTTAACACAAGCTGTGACATTAAAAATTAAAAATTTTGTAGGTACATATGAAAAGCAAGGTGAAAGATTCATACTTAGTTTGGATGGAATTGATGATAAAGCACGTCCCCATGTCAGTGTCTATGGGCTGGAAATATTCACAGCAGTTAAACGGTATGTCGTTGTAAGAGCAATTAGTTAAAATTTTCTGACACCCACTCCGAACTAGGCTCGCATAATAACTGTAGTTAGACATAAGGCACATGGGATCAGGGTTAGCTATGGCACAGACTTCAGTAAGGCTATAAGATATTCCTCGGAAGTAGGCAAGGTCTTTTAAAGTATCCTCGAGGTCTAACAGGTGGCCTGGTGGCCAAATGCTGAAACAAGACATTATGTATTTGAATTTATTAGGTAATTCACGGACTTGAATTATACGGGATTGTGATGATTTGTGATTGATGTGTATACTCGTACTAAGTGTATTTGTGTTTTGAGTCGGGAGTTCTATTCGCCATGATATATTGTTACTTTGAAGGCTTTTCCTTCAATCAAAGGGATATACCTAGGTTTGGATTTAAAATAGATTTTCACCTCAGCACCTCAAACAGTCAGGTTTTGCTACTAAAAAACAGTGAGCAAAATCTGATTTTGCTCACTGCGTGAGACAAAGTAGCTTTTTAATTTTTTTTAAATGTCAAGGACAATGATGGGTCTACTCAAAGATTTGAATTTCAGTTTGATCTGTCACTTTCATTTCGATATGAAAAGAGCGAGAGATAAGATCAAATCGATTCTAAGTTCGATTTCAAATTCTATACCTAGTAAGTAGGCCTGAAAAATAAACGAACGATTGAACGTTCGGATACTCATAATAAGTACTTAACCTTAAAATTGTAATTCGTCTGTTAAGGCTTTAAATTTAATTATTATACTTTTTAATAATTGGATTATATTGTTATATAATCAAAATATTAAAAATGTTGTAGAACAAATACAAAGTTTAACATGTATCTATATAATTATTAATAATTTTAACAATCTTGATCATCGTGATAAATACAGCGGGTGCAGTATCGGAACGCATCTTTAAAAAATGGCGGGATTCAAATTTTAATTATTTTCTTCTTCTGTTTCGCTAGCTACAGAGTTCGATATCTAAGAGTTTGATACACGATCAAAGGCAATTTGGAATTTATAAGAGTAAATAATAAGTAATTACTTAATAAATATTTAAATATGATATGAGTGAGTCCAGTGACGAAGTCAACAATTAAACGCCAGACGAATTAAGGCAGTAATACGAAATGCAGAGTTAAGTTAAATCTCGCGAAAAATAGCAAAATAGACTAGCAAAGGGTGCAAACACTTTTTCGGAGAGTTTATTGTTATCTACAATATGGAGTAGGTATTTACTCAATGTTGAAAGCCACAATAAAGACAATAAGACGACGTAATAATAATTATTATGTTCTCGCTGCTGAGGTAAAAAGTTGTATGTGTCACACGAGACCAAAGTTTTTTTGCATCTCGTGTATTTGAATCTCTCGCGCACTCATAATTCCAACTTAGAATCACTCGCTCACGCTCGTGATTCAACTATAGGATCCTTCGTTTACTCGCGATTCAAAATCAACACTCGCAGTAAAAACCAACTTTGCTCTCTTGTTGCACAAATAACTATTTCGAAGTAGGTAAGTATGTATAAATTTTGAGCCACTCACTATGAGAGGACTTTCCAGTGTTGTTATAGGACGTACTTATACCGTTTGCAACTTATCATCAAGATTTGACTTCTTTACGCTTAAACCATCATAAAAGGGTAACTTACTTGTCACAAACAGAGTAAAGCTTATCGTCATTTTCTTCTTCACAAACTGCAACGGAGGGTAGTTTGGTATCCCATTTGGTATACGTAGTCTCCACGCCGAAGCTTATAGGGCTCTCCCGAAACGCATCCCATGCAGCTATTATGAGAATGGCTGAACCATACCAGGATAAGACTACGAGAGCCACCCAAACCAATCTAGAATAGAATGCCATCCTAAAGTGGTTAAAATCTTTGTGTAGCTACAAAATAACGTAGTTACTCGAAAAAAAGGTTTTAGTAGTGGACAAAATTAATTATGTAGAGCAGTTATTTTCTACTAACAATAAGAAGTTAAGTATGTATTAGTACTCTACTTAAATATTTAAAATTCAACACATTTTTTTATGATTTATGAATGGTATTTTTACAGTCGTGATTTCAATAATCGTCCCCTGGATAGTTAGATTAGTTAGTTGAAATATGTTATGAAGACTCAAATTTGTCAGACTCTTAAATCTTAAAACCTCTACTTAAGTAATAGTTGTATCGAAAAATATCTACTTCAATACCTCTCGAACCAATGCTTCGTGTCGTCAGCAATGAAGTGCACTCCGGCAAACGTACAATTTGAGCAATAGTCTTTTAAAAGCGCCTTGCAAGTGGTTGGCGGCATATTCGTTAAATCAAGAGACTTGCCTTTGCCATTTCGTGGCCCAAGGCTCACTGGGGAACGGATACTACAAAATAAAAAGCTAACTTCTTGTAGGTATATATATGGTATGTTTTAATATTTAATCATAATTGCTGGTTGTGTAGAATAAAACAGTAGCGTGATGCATTCTAATAATAATATTGCACAATTTACTACAAACATTCAAGGTCTGGTCAATGTCAAAGATAAATGGTAACCTGCATTTACGTGTTATGTTAACAATCAAGGTTGTAGTTATTGACTTAATACCTAACCATATTTACTTTTAATCTACTTAATAATACTTATATGTAGGTATATAAAGGTTTGGTGCGCCTATAATTGGCAATCATTTGGGCAATAATTAATATAATACATTTTTATAGGTTTCAAGCTTAATCATAATCATAATTTCTTAGTTGTTTTACAAATCCATTTTTTTAATGACAAAATAGATAGCTATAATTTTTCCCCCTGTTTCGTGTTTTGAACATTTACAATTGCTGTAACGAAATCATTATGTATAACTATAAGTTAAAAATTTTAAAACCCCCCAACGCAATTATGTTACTCGTATGTTTGAACATTAAGTCAATGCCCGTTATGCGTCTAAGATCTCTTCTGCAGCTAACAAAAGAGCTGATAACTTTGAAACGGCAGAACCGATTTTGATGAAACATGTCTAAGAATCATAGCCAAGAAACCTGCTTTCTATTAAAAAAAAAACCGCATGCAAATCGGTGCACCCGTTTAAGAGCTATGATGCCTCAGACAGACACACATACATAGCGGTCAAACTTATAACACCCCTCTTTTTGTGTCGGGGGTTAATAAAAATCGGCGAATGTTTAATCTCATTCTGCATCTAAACATTTTTCCGATTTATATGAATTGTTTTAGGAGCTAGTACTAACTTTTAGGACCGACATGCTCTCGTTTGCCCCTTTGCCTTTGTGATAACCAGGCCTTATACTACCATATTATATTTAAGAACTTCGTATGGCGCCGTTTCATTCACGCTAATAATATTAAACAAAAGAGTGAAAGGGACGGCACGATATGAACGTAAAATTTAGATTTTCGTAGTTGCTCGACAAATGGATGCAATCCGTTATACTGCAATTATAACGTACCGCTATCAGTTTCTATCCGCGACGCGAATAAGGTACATACGAGTATATGGCATCTCTCTATTCCGCTCTTAGAGCCGGTTCAACCTGGGTCGGGCCAACAGCTTTACTGGAACGACAAAGGTATCGGATGCATATTAGCATAGGTATATACATAATTATATTCCAATAGGACTGTTCATATTAGGGCAACCCAATAAAACTGTCAGCGAAGCGACACGTCTTTTAGCCTCGATTTTGGTCCTCTATAATATTGGCTTGGCTTTGTATGTCACCGTTCACGTCGGGACGACTTATATTGTGAACAGCAACGGTAAAACTGCCGGATTGACACGTAATACAGCCCCTGAACTTGGTACCCACAAAGTTATCAAATACAGGCCCTGAACTAACCACAAAGACCATTGGCGTGCAAACTGCGCTGCTTTGTTATTTTTACTACATCACAATGTAATTGGCATACGCGATGGCTAGGTCGATTAGCTAGTTACAAGTTACAAGTGTTGTAAAAGGTCTGGGCTTGGGTAGAACGGTGGGTCGTGGAAGTGCGATGGACGATGGACGTGCTGGTGGAACAGAGGCTGTTGAAACTGTTGCTGGAACCGCTGGCGGGGCACCAGACCGGAATGTGTGAGCAGGTTGTATATCTGCCTCCGGGGCACCTTGTCTGATTCTCTGTCGTATACCTGTAAACAGGGTGAATGATAAGATCATTTTCTTGCCTTTTTTTCATACATAGCCGCTGCTGAAGTAGGACTTCACAAGGGTCAAGCTCCTCTCAAAATCATCTGAGTTCTAGCGTGAGAAATCTTAGACTGAATTTGATAAATATGCCAAAATCTATCCTCAGCGGGATAGAGCCCCTTCCAAACGAAATCCTGCATCTGCTGTTGGGATTTCGTATCAACTATTGGGAAGAACTTGTCGTATTATTTTCTCCGATTACATAATGTTTGAAACTTTCGCGATTATCACTCATAATTAATATCCACGCACGAGTAGGTGTAGACCTTGAGTAGTCAAGATCAAAGCTGCTGCAATGTAAGCGAAACGTCATTGTAATTTTATGAATACAGATAGTCCCAGGTGATATTAATCTTCGATTATATCGAACAAAAATGACCGAGAATTAAGATATTCAAGTCCTCAAGTTCATTTTGATTAACTTTTGCCTCGCTAACATTACTGAGGGAACGCCCCACCTAAAACAAAATACTGAATCTAGGTGTTTTTAAAGATTTTAGCTTTCATGATCATTTAAGTTTTAGTAAAAATTCAATATAAGTAATAAAATAAATCAATATAAATAAAAACAAAAACGTACAATCTGTTCCCCACTATGAAGCAAACTGGTCAGTGGCAGAATCTCCCGAAGATGAGGGTTGTGAAATGCCCGACTGCGCAGATGTTGTGGCAGGTACTCTTCTTCTTGTCTCACGGCCACCACTTTAGGGTGCGGGGGAGGCAGACAGTTAGCCAGCCACGTAGTCGTCAGTACCAAGCAGAAGGACTTCAGCATTGTGCCTAATAAAAAACAATTGATACTTAATAAGTAGTGGCAGATGCACAAAATATTAATGTAGCGCATCGGATTTTGGCAAAAAGATAAATGAGACTTTTAGGGCATAGTCTTCGCTCTCACGAATACCTATTGTGACGCATGTTAAACACAAATGTTCACAAATCTAGCAGTTGATCTTGGCAGTGATATTTTTTATGTGGTAAAAGAAATAAAATAAAAAAAACCGGCGAAGTGCGAGTCGGACTCGCGCACGAAGGGTTCCGTACAATTATCTATAAAAATCACGTTTGTTGTATGGGAGCCCCACTTAAATATTTTTTTATTTTATTTTATACGATTTTGTTATCCTTAAACGTAAAGGGGGATGATTTTTCCCCGTCCACTCTATAGCATGGGGTGTTGTTGGATATGTCTTTTAAAAATAATTTAGGTTTGCTAAAAAATTTTCCGACTCCGGAATTTGTTTTTGACTTGACCTAGTTGAGTTAAAAAGTGAGCGTTCATACTTAACCGCGTCCGTACACGATCCATACACGACACACGTATATACATAGGATGACGTTACAAGTCGGAACTAAGGTTTAATCTAATGAGTTCAAAATGAGAAAAGGGCTTATGTCCATTAAAATTATCACCATAATCAAATCTATGTTCAGTAGGTGTACGTTTTACATTTGGATGCACTATAGAAACCTTCGGCAGACATCATGCATTCAAATACATTATCATTTCATCAACTCATACGTCGACGTCATTAATCTCAACTTTATTTGTCCTTATTTCAAACTCACAAAATAACAACTGTAAAAAATTCGCAGTTAAAACGGTATTAAGATGCGTCCATGTCCCACGCAACTCTCAGTCGGACAATGACTTTCTTAAGGTCAGATTCACTTTCAAACACAAACTTACTATCGACGGTACGTTGGTTAATGCTCTAGAATGTTCCGATGAGTAATGGTCACCCGCAGGGTTACTCGAGCTGTCAGTCATTGATATGCTCAGCATACGAGGGGCGTTCAATATAAAGTGAGAATGAGATGCAAAGTCTTTCAATATTAGGAAATTAAATACTGGCCGGTAAAGCTAATCTATCTAGCTGATTGCTATGAAAAAAAAAAGTAACTGTCTTTTGTTTAAAAAAATACGGTAATTTCTTTGCAATGCTGTTGAGTACGTTAGCGATAAAAACTTTTTAACAAAAAATTAAACCGCCGAAAAAACTGAAAAGCAAAAAATAATACCTTTTTTGTTTGACCTTAATCTGGGTACCAGTTTGAAGTCGGTGCCTCAGCACTTAGCCAGGAGCAGTGGACCTATAATCGTCTACCTGATTGGCTTCTATCACTCCTCCTGGCTCGTGCTGAGGCACCGACTTCAAACTGGTACCCAGATTAAGGTCCAACAAAAAAGCTATTATTTTTTGCTTTTCAGTTTTTTCGGCGGTTTAATTTTTTGTTAAAAAGTTTTTATTTTATACTTTTTTTCCATCCTTGGGGTAATTTTTTTTTCCAAATTTATAATACCAACTTCAAGGTATACCCTATCTATCCAATAAAAAAGAATTATGAAAATCAGACTACTCTGCAAAAAGTTAGTCAATCATCCCCTGTTTTCCTACCCTTAGGGTAGGAATATTATTTCCAAATTTAAATGGGACCACCCTTGGGGTATACGCTTTCCAATAAAAAAAGAATCATCAAAATCCGACTACTCTGTAATAAGTTATGCGTGGTCATATAGTACAATCAGTAACTGAACAATCAATCATCCCCTGTTTTTCTACCCTTAGGGTAGGAATATTGTTTCCAAATTTAAATGGGACCACCCTCGGGGTATACGCTTTCCAATAAAAAAAGAATCATCAAAATCGGACTACTCTGTAAAAAGTTATGCGTGATCATACATAAAAAAAAAAAAAAATATATACACGTCGAATTGAGAACCTCCTCCTTTTGTTTTCGTCGGTTGAAAATGGAGAAAATTTAACTGCGCGCCGTTATCAAATACTTGTGTTTGAAAAATTTTTCTACGGACCAAGTCAATTTAGATTTGCGGGACACTTAAGGGTCTAATGCACCTCCGTATTCGACAGTCGCACGTTGGTGCGCCGAATTTAGACATGGAAGAACATCGACCATGGACGACCCCCGCTCCGGACGCCCTACTACTGCAATAACTGAAGAAGTTGAAAACTCAGTTTTGGCGGATCGTCGTGTCACGGTTCGTTTTATTGCTGAAAATGTAAAAATTTCAACGGGGAGCGTGCATAATATTTTACATGAACGCTTGGGTACGAAAAAGATATCTGCGCGTTGGGTACCAAGAATGCTTACTGACACGCAAAAGCAAACTAGAGTCGAGATTTGTCAAGAAGCTTTGGACCTGATACAGCAAGACCGGGAACTTTTTTTGGCGCGATTTATAACAATGGACAAAACATGGCTCCATCATTACGACCCTGAAACGAAACTGCAGTCTATGACATGGAAAAGGCCATCATCTCCAACTCCGAAGAAATTCAAGGTGGGCCCACCTGCCGGTAAGGTCATGGGCTCTGTTTTTTGGGATGGTAAAGGGGTATTAATGATTGAGTATCTCAAACATGGAGCCACTAAACAAACAAATAGCAACATTGCGCAATGAGATCCGCGAAAAACGGCGAGGTAAACTCTCGAAAGTTGTGCTGTTCCACCAGGACAATGCCCCGGCACACAAGTCCATCGTTGCAATGGCTGCAATTCGTGATGCTGGGTTCAATATCCTTAAGCAACCTCTGTATTCACCAGATCTCGCTCCCAGTGATTTCTACCTATTTCCGAGATTGAAACAATACCCGAGAGGCCAGAAATTTGAAGACGACGACGCGGTAGTCGCTGCAGTACAAGATTTTTTAAGTACTCAAGATGAGACCTTTTTTAAAAATGAAATTTTAAGTTTAGAAAAAAGATAAAATAAGTGTATTTTGCTAAAAGGTGACTATGTCGAAAAATAAAATTACATTTGGTAAAAGTTGTTTATAACATACTCATTCTCACTTTTATGGAACGCCCCTAGTATAAGGCAGGCTTCCGCGGACCAGGGTTGAGCATGTCTAATTGTGTGTGTGTGTGTGTTAACCCTAATCCAGGATAACGATTTTTTTTAACTCCACACTGTGCAAGCGGCCCTAAGGCTTATAATACGTATTTAAAAAAACCATGCCCTGTTGAATTTCTTGCTGGATTCTTTTGAACCGATGTTTTTTTCGACGTAGATTTTAAGACGTTTAAAAGCGGTTGTTATAACCTCAACTGAATAAAGATATTTTGACTTAGAGTTTGAAAGTTTTGGCTAAGAGGTACATGTTAGAAACGTATGTATAAGTATACGTTACAGTCAAAACTCATAACCGGTCATAACCAATTTTGACTGCAAAAATCAGGCAAAAGTGGTTTTGACCGATGCCTTCAGTTAGAGTTAATAATACATACATGACAACAATAGTTTTATAAAACAATTTTATGTTGTAATGTTTACGTGCTTTGTGCTTACAAAATTCCCAATTTAAATTGACACAGAAACAGTGTCGACGGAGCTCCACTCACGCGGAGCTCCTTCTTCTGTGAACTTTTGGCCCTTCGGGCCGATGCAAACTTACCATAACCTAAACCTACATATGTTTTTGCAGTCAAAAGTGGTTTTGACCGGTTATGAGTTTTGACTGTAACATAATAATGCGTGCTTTACGAAGTTTTTGTTTTTGTGATAGATATAGTTACGGTGCTCTTCCAAATTAGATGCCAATACATACATCAAAATAAATTGACTTTTTAAATAGGAATTCAGAAAACTTTTTACACGAAATTTTTGTTTTCATTTCCCGAACAAAATAATTAAATTAAAATTCTGCCCAAACAAGGTGTGGCACAGTTTTCAAATTTTCTCCAAAAACTAACATAAATTTTAAATTAATTTTATGCTTATGTCTACTTCTAAGGACGAGTACAATCAGCTCTAAAAGTATTAGCATCTAATTTGGAAGCACCTTGTATATCGTACAATTAGTCATTCGCTCCAGAGATTCCCTAAAGAGAAATAAATCTCCAGACATCACTTTCGTGTTTTTTGTAATAATTATGGGAATGAAACGAGTTATTGAGTGAGCTGTACTGGGAATTTCTTTGCACAACAGAATCCGAAGAACTCTAGACACTGAAATAAATAAATAATAAATAAATAAATATCACGGGACAATCCACACCAATTGACCTAGTCCCAAACTAAGCAAAGCTTGTACTATGGGTAAGTACTAGACAACGGATAAACATACTTATATGTCTGGCCCGACCGGGAATCGAACCCGGAACTTCAAGCTTCGTAGTCAGGTTCTCTAACAACTAGGCTATCCGGTCGCATAGCTTGAAGATTATGTTGGTTATATATAGGTACACTTAAAACTAGTGATAGAAGACTAAGCATGTACGGTCAAGTGCAAAAATAAGTATCGATTTAATCCTCCCATTGTTATATACCTATACCTTAATTCGACGACATAAGAGCTATGGGACTTATTTATGAAACCGATCATCAAAAAGTTATTTTTGTGGTTTTTTGGAAACGGTACTTCCATTATTCGCAGTTTTATGATTTCGGTGACATGAAAATTTGAAATTAATTATCTCGATAACTGTGAGGACTAAAATGGTGCCTGCTTCTGCAAAACATTTCAAATAAACACTAGTTTTCGATGTAATTATAAAAAGTCGGATAATCATAAAAAAAATCGTGCCACCGAAGGTCACACAAGACTACCTTGCTCAGAGACGACCCTTAAATTTTATACATTTTTAAACGCAATCTACTACGACTTGAATAAGTTGCATGCACGCACTGTGACGACAAAAATGACCAGACAAATCATAAAAACACTGATGACTTCGTAAAAATCTTTGGTTTGTGTAATATGTGCTGTGCTACCCACGGCTATAATAAAATTTAAATTTAACTATAGCAGCGTGCGGTCGTCATATCATCGTATTGGTTTGAATTATGTCTTGTATCTATAATCAAAGCCCACACCTCTAACAGCCACTGTCTAGTGTGGTATTATGATCTCTAATGAAAATGAAACTCAAGGTTAAGAGTTTGCTACCATCCCTCTACCCAGTACCTAGTACCTAGTTTGATACTGTCTACCCTATGTCTCTTTTTTTCATGCGTTTTCTAGTTTTCTATGTTCTAGTCGTATACCAAAATATTTTTTACAGTGGAGGTTGGGGGAGCCAACAAAATTGCTACAATTATACTTTCTTTCTCCTCTAATTAACCTTATATCAACCTGCTAAAATTGTTAAAAGAAAATTTTCTGCGTCTTATATTCGTGCCATTTTTTTCAATTTCTGTCTCTTCTAGTATATATACTGTTTTTCACTTGAAATCGGTCCGATTTGTTCCGTAGTAAGTTTTAACATGACTTAGTCCTAAACGGGTTCTAAATCGGTCTAAGAAAAACCGGCCAAGTGCGAGTCGGACTCGAGCACGAAGGGTTCCACACCATTTAACAAAAAAATCACGTTTGTTCTATGAGAGCCCCCTTAATTTTTTTTTAGCCTGTTAAAGTGACCCACTTTTAATTAAATTATTTATTTTTGAAGTGAATATATAACTAAATATTCTCTGAATATTTCAAGCGTCTGCTTGTTGCCGTTATTAATGCCGTCACGTTTGTTGAATGGGATGTTTATTAACTGATATTTATTTTATTCTAGCTTTTAGTCTTAGATTATTTTACAAAACGTCCAAAAACCCATTTGACAGCTTCATATTTTAATATCACATTACCTACGTCATTTAGACTGAAGGGGGAAAACTGACATAATAAGCCAATTGTTGACTTATATTTTTCGGGACGTTTTCATGCCGCCTAATCTCTATCTAGTGTATAGTGTATAAATAACGGTCCTGGGTTCGAATCCCGGTAAGGGCATTTATTTGTGTGATGAGCACGAATATTTGTTCCTGAGTTATGGATGTTTTCTATGTATTTAAGTATTTATTTATCTATAAGTATATTTATCGTCGTCTAGTACCCATAGTACAAGCTTTGCTTAGTTTGGGACTAGGTCGATTTGTGTAAGATTGCCCCCCCCCTAATATTTATTATTATTATTATTAAATAATCTAAGCTTTTAGTAGTTATGTTGTTATAGCGGCAACCGAAATACATGTTCTGTGAAAATTTCAACTGTCTAGCTATCACGGTTCCTGAGATACAGCCTGTTGACAGACGGACAGACGGAGAGCGGAGCCTCAGTAATAGGGTCCCATTTTTACCCTTTGGGTACGGAACCCTAAAAAGGATCGATTGGCAGCAAAAATATTTTACCTAGGCAAAGAATAAATTTGGATTTTTCGAAATCCCCATGGAGTTTCAGAACATTCTGCAGTGAGAACAAACACGGTCCTTAATTAGCCAACTTAATTTACAAATATATTCAGTAGGATAATGCATGTAAAGTTTGCAAGACTACTTGGCTATACATATGCATAATTAATTAGGTAGGTAAGTATAAGAGCTGCAGCAAGAACGTTGCTTATTGTTTTGTTGTAAGCAATTCATATTTATAAACTGTTCTATACTCTACTCTACCGGTTTGGATCGTAGTTCCTTCTTTAGAAATATCTTAGTATTGTTATTATTTTACTATAAGCTCTTCTGTTATCTATATATTTTTTTAAACTTATTTCCATTGTCATCCTTTATACATATCTGCACCAAAATTCAAGTCAATCCAATAACTGGAAGTGGGTGAAATTCGACTTGGAAGATTTGAAGACCATTTACATCTTATATACAAACTTTGCATGTTAAATAAAAAACCTAGCTCTAAAGTAAGCAAAGCTTGTGTTATGGGTACAAGGCAAAGGATAAATATACTTAAATAAAGATATTAAATATCCAAGACACGAGCACAACCATTCGTATTTTTCACACAAATCAAACCCGAGACCTCAAGCTTCGTAGTCAGGTTCTCTAACTACTAACCATCCGGTCGTCAAAAGCTTGTAAAAATCGACTGTCACATTCACATACTGTAAGATACAGAATTAACTAAGGTTAGTTAAAAAGTTTCATTCTAATGTTTTTAAAATAAACTAAGGTTAAGATCTAATTTCTAATTCTAATTTAAAAAAATCACAATTATGCTCAAGGGCTTTAATTTTGAGTCAAAAAATATTTTGCTCTGTTATGCACTTTCAGCGCCGATACTTTGTAGAATGATCGAATGAGTTATTATAATTTGCGATATTCACTTAAAAGTGGTAGACATCCGTCTAAAATTAACTTAGCACTTATTCACCTGGAAGTAATTTGTAACAAACAAATGTCTCAAAAATAACACATTTACACTGCACATGAAACAATAACAACAATGGATTAAAAAAACTGTTTTTTGATCACCGCGTGGTCGGGCAACGGTCACTTAACATTTAAACTGGTTGCAATAGGATTCAGAGAGGGGTCGGCCACCACCACTGTGTAGGTATGTTATCATGCTTTGCCTACGTTCACCGGTAGATTTAAGTAAGTATATACAAGACAAGATCACAGTGCCAATTAACTAACAAGACAAATCACTGCTAGTAGCGATTTGGCGAGAGAACAAACAAGATTATGCAATGTAGAGTCGTTGATTGACTTTCAAAAAAGGGCTTGTTCCACCACTCTCTGGTAATTTTATGTGATAAATATCTGTGATGCCATCTCTGTTTATTTTGTTCTAATAGACGGAGACAAAAAGATAAAATTTCTGTAATTTATCAGAGATAGTGGTGAAACTTAGAAAATGAGGCTTAGGCGTCTAATTAAATTTTATTTTATACTTGTAGATATTCTGTTCGTAAGGTTATATTTCAGTTTACATTTACATTAACCAATAGAAAATTAATAAGGAGATCATTGTTAGTACAGTCAAGGGCAAAAATATGTATACACTTTAGTACCTTGTCACTTTAACCACTGTGACAGTTCAAATATGACGAAAATAGACAAGGTACTAAGTGTATACATATTATTGCCCTTGACTGTACCCAACCTTTTAGAAATCACAAACCGCCAACACGACCGATATACTTCTTTTGATTTGCGATTGGCGTTCTGCTTACATTAGAGATCTTTTCACCCGATGGTCGAAGGAGGGTTATGTTTTTCGAGCGTATGTATTTATGTATGTATGTATCATTCTTTGGCACGCCCTGCAGCCTGAACGGCTCAATGGATTTTGAAGTGTGAGGTGTAATTAGATTCGTCTCAGTTCCGCGAGTGTCATAGGATATATATTTTCCCGGAATTCCCATGGGAACGGGAATTATACATACAGGCGGGTTTTTTCACCCGACTGTCGAAGGAGGGTTATTCATCTAGTATTGAAATTAAAGTTATTAATTTTAGCAGAGGCATTGTGACAGGTTGACGCCACGCACCCTTTTGGCTTGGGTCAACCAACATTGACACCTCAACCCCAAGCGCAAAACGTACAAATTTGAAACTACATTACTTACATATTTATAATTGGTACGATTCTGACTCGCATTTGTTTTTTTTATCATGTAATTAAAAACCGGCAAAATATACACTATAATCTACAGAAATCCAGTGTTAGCAAGCCCTGTTTCTAAGCAAAATGTACGCAAAATGTAGGGTTCCGTTTGTCACCCTTCGGGTACGGAACCCTGAAAATGGTAGACATGTGGTGAAACATTTAGCTAGTGATTTAATTCGTGACAGCATAAAGTAAGTGGCAAGTGAAGATCAAAAATACTGTACATTTCTACTCTAAACACGTTATCAATGGTATTTTGGCATTTAACTAACGCTACTGTATTCAAATGTCAGTAGCTTTCATAATATTTGGTTATTAGTCATACATAAATATCTATTGGATTTTGGAGTTTGACTCGCACTTGGCCGATTTGTATTCACGGCCAGCCTTTTAGAACAAAGCAAATCACTGACAAGCGGAAGCTTAATTCAATGATGAAATACCTCGTGCGAAATGCTGCGCTCATTTATTTTAATTGTTTCTGTTATACTTGAGAATGTAGATTAGTTTGCGCAAATTCACGTGACTGGCGCCAGCCGGGGAAAGGTGAGAAGACCTCGCCGATCGCGTACCTATTGCCGGTCGCATCATAATTGTCTGAAATATTCGTTATGTAGTAATGAACGTAATGATGTAATGAACTAAATGTGCCAACCTCCGCTCCGTCGACACTTCTCAAGTTTCAAGTTTGGAACAACTTCTAAATTATTACTTATCCAACCGAATTATATCAATTTACGCACGTTGATTGCTGGCGGAATGGTACCGGCCGCCGGTCATGCACTTTGCACTGAGAACACCCGTGTACCGTAATACAAGGTATAGCAATACCCGAGAGAATGTGGGTGGTTACGAAGATGGTTATTTTTGTTTGGCAACTTGTTTTGCAACGAGCTTAGTGAGCAAAGCACGTGATTTAGTGGGAAGGTACCTGTGGATACCAATGGCCAGCAGACAAATTAATTTTCTAGAAGGCTAAAGAAATCATACATTAAGGTCAATTAAAAGAAAATTAGTATTTTTTTAACCGTTAAACATGAGAAGAATCAATCGATCAAAACAAATGAACTGACATCAAATAGAGGTTTGATTGTTATCGCGAGAATAGAATATTTAATAACTGCTATTGAGGTAGTTACTTGCCCACGTAGCATGCTTTGGACTGTCATTTGTTCAAGTAAATCTACCAAAATCGAGTTTGAAACACTTCAAAACTGACCGTCAAATATGAATATTGAAAATTCTCCAAGCGTTTTAGCATACCGGCATCGCTACCGGAATAAATCCCCGGTGCAGACCAAGTATGAAGCATTGAAAGATAGTATCAAGACAGTGGGCAAGGAATATTGTTCAGAGTCATCCATTTGTGGTTTAAAGCATTTAGTTAACGATAGGACGACGCACATAGAGAGGTACGCGCCTGATGTGAAAGTACTGAGATACCAGTTCGTATTAGCGCTATTGCAAGTTGTTTTGAACTTGTTTAGTTTGCTGCTGCCGGTTTAGTCGCGTTTGTCGTAATTACAAACCTTTTGCAGAATGTTGGCGATTACGTTACTTAATAGTAGTGTTATGTCACGTAAGTGCTCTTATCGTTTCGCAGGATCATTTGGGTCATAACCTTGATCAGCGCGCTCATCTGTTCCGTATCCTTAGTTTGGGTTACGTTCAGTAACTACTACAAAGCTCCCTTGGTGACAACGCAGATGCCTGAGGGCGTTTCTGTTAGTAACATTATCTTTCCCGCTGTTGGTATCTGCTCGAATAATAGGATTAGCAAGCGTGCCGCGAGCGAGCTTGCCGACAGACTGTAAGTCAATGATTACAAAATTGTTAGGATACGTTTAAGTAGGCCTTTACTTAATTGGCTTTGTGTACAGCCTAGAAGAGGAGCGCAACAAGAAGTACAACAAAACGGAGATGATGTCACTCCTCTTTGGTTTGGGCCAGTTATACAACCTGCAGATTATAACTGACGACGAGATGCGTACGATGCAGCTACACAATGCTTTGGGAGTATATGACGTCACTGAGTTAATGCGAAATGTACGTTCAAGTGTTCTTGTTCCTTATTATTTTTACTTAAAAAGTTTAAAGCAAGAAAGTAAAGAAGTGCCAGAACATCACACAATAAACTACCACAATTGTTTCGGACATCAGCATCGTATCGGATGCTAAGATTAAGTTCAAGTTAGTGCAACAACAAAATAAGTTAGTAAAGCAGGACGAAAACTGGTCCAGAAGTGCCGGTTGGGAAATATTTAAAATTAGGTACAAGTTCCATCATCTTGGGTCATACATAAATACGATGTCTGAGACAGACAAGGCCCAATGTAGCAAGTTTGGTGTAAATGTAGCAACAGTTCAGGAACTACTTTGTAAAGAAAATAAGTACCTACTTAACTAACAGTTACTACACGGCAACCAAAATGGTAGTAAGGGGTGCTTTGTAAATTTACTTGACACGAATTATTCACTTTTGGAAATACTATGTTGTTTTATTTTCAGTTGACGCCTAGCTGTGACGATCTACTAATACGATGTGCGTGGAACGAAAAAGCTGAAAATTGCACTCATCTATTTAACTTCCGCCTGACTATGAACGGATATTGTTGCACGTTCAACTACCTACGGGCCTCCGATATTTTTGAGGAGTGCGAGCATGAATGATAATATTTTTTTCATTTATTCTTTACCTATTTATTACGATACTAAGGCGAAGCTTGAGCAAATGTGATACTGGGTAACATGTGTCTAAATCGAAGCATGCTAAGTGCATAGCCATTAAGTGAGGTCTAGTATAAGGCTCTTTTCGCGTTCCTGATTAATATAATACCTACTAAAACTACTTACCAACTTTTCAAGACATCCTTACCGGAAAGTTAAGTTAACTTGCCGTAGACTGATTCTTAAAAAGATCGACCAATGGCTCTAACTCACTAGTGAGGGTTTTTAGGGTAGACTTATTTATAAATAATCAGCAGGATATATCATCGATTAGAAAGTAAGAAGTAGGAGGTTTAAACTATTATTACCATGGAAATAATGTTTGCAATTGGGTTTTAACAGAATCAGTGATACTCGAGACAAAGACATGTACAAGTATGGCAACAAATCATCCTTCGATTTCGATCAAGGACTAAAAGTTTTACTTAAAACTGATGGCGAAGACGATTTCTTTCATAATATTCCATCACTCGGTGCTACAGTAAGTGAATATTTGTAAAAATCATGTTCATAATTTAGAATAATCTTAGGTTTTCATGATACCATTTCTTATTTTAGTTACAATTTTCGGACGCCTATGATTTCCCTGACGCTCCTAGCGGCAGTTATGCAATGCAAATTATTAGTCCAAGCATGCAAGTAAGTCAAAAATAGGTATATTTAGCTCTACCAAGCATTTTATTAAATACCTGCGAAATAAACACAACTGAAATCGTTTTATCTAATCCAGAGCGACGATCCCGTAGACAAATGGAATCTTTAAACTTACAAGACCTATCTATATTTATACCTAAGTTCTCTGATATCAAATGAGAAGTTGTAAAATGATCATTTCATGTCAAATAAATAAAATATAGGTATACTTAAATTAAATCTAAAAATATCTAAAGTAAAGAAGCAGACAACGGCAACAAATTCGGAAAGGAGGCACAGGTTTCACCAGAATCGGTATCCTGGTGAAACCTGGGGCGCTACTACGAAATTCGAAAATCGAAGTTCGTATGGTATTATCCCTCTCACTTTCGTGTCAAATCATATTAGCGTGAGCGCGACGGCACGAAACGAAGTTCGAATTATGCACTTCGTGGTAGGGCCTCTGTGCCTCCTTTCCGAATTTTGTGTTATGTTATGCAAAGCGATCGGGTCTGTAAGCAAAGAAAATAAACTTGCGTGAACTCACGACTATTTTTTTAGGTTATTATTCGAGCGTTAACCACTTCACTTCCTGGTCACATTTTTTATGAATTGCCCGTAGATTTTGATATCGAATTCGGTTATTTATTCGAGGTTCAGTACTTCTACCAGATAACTAAAAACTATATCAGAATCTTCTGCCATTTCTATAAAAATGTGTCTACGATAGTAACTAAGTACCTACTTACCAAATTAGGAATAAACGCTACAATAATGTCCCTTTTGAATCGTTATTCATCAATCAAAAGCTATCCCTGCTTAAGATTTCGAGCGCTAACTCGCTTTTGCGCATTAGGCTTTTTTCAGTGAGCTTTAAGGCCCTACCGAGTTTTTGAATTCATGTTTAAGATATTTGAGGATTCACTCTAATGACCAGTGTTTATCGAAAGACGATTTGATACTTGTAGTTTGCTCGAAAGAAAAAAATCCAAAGTCGTGTCTAAAAAATAAAATAAATTCGTAGTACGACGCTAATACTGCACGGCAGGTCATGATTTTTTGAATGTTAATAAAACAAGATGTTTTCTAGGGCGTAGTGTTGCTACAATTTTAAAATATGTATTTGTTTTAGTAATAAGATGAAAATACCCAAAAACACGCGCAGTCCAACCAACCTATCTTGAGCTATCGTGCCTCCCCCACGCTCGAAATCGCCCAGTCAAAATTGATTAGCGCGAAAAGCTCGGTAGGCCCTTAAGCGCATTTATTGCATTTATTTAATCTCGTGCTGTATCATTACTAGCAAAGCTTTAGTCCTGAAATTCATGTGTAAGATATTTGAGGATTCTCTCTAATGACCAGTGTTTATCGAAACACGATTACCTACTTGTAGTTCGCTAGATAGAAAAAAAATCCAAAGTCATGTCTAAAAAATAAAATACATTCGTAGTACGACGAAAATACTGCACGGCAGGTCATGACTTTTTGAATGTTAATAAAACAAGATGTTTTCTAGGGCATAGTGTTGCTACATTTTTAAAATATGTATTTGTTTTAGTAATACGATGAAAATACCTAAATACACGCGCAGTCTAACCAACCTATCTTGAGCCATCGCGTGCTTCCCCTTGTCTTATAGTCACTTGCTTTAGTTCTCCTTCGGCCATCGGACGGGGAACTCGTGTCGCTCGCGCTTACGCACGGCTTTGATTCTAGCCGCTCTCACGCACACATACACGAGTGCATAGAATACCTAAAATCGATTAGCGCCAAAAGCTCTGTAGGGCCTTAGGGCCACAAAAAACCGGGAGCGCGGGGCGCCGATGGAGCGTGTCCAGCGCAGTCAATATCACTGAATCAAATCAAATACGGTGTGCCGCACTGCCGGTGTGTGTCACCGATATTTGATTCAGTGTTATAGAGCGCGCTGGGCACGCTCCGTCGGCGTCCCGCGCTCCCGGTTTGTGTTGGCCTTTACAGTGCATGTTGTATTCTACAGATGGTAGTAATGGTGACAGCCAGTTTCACCGAAGCATCGCGCGACATCCAGCACGTTTCAGTTAAACTGCGGAGTTGCTTATTCTACGATGAATCCTCCTACCTCCCTTTTTACACCCACAGCGACTGTATGCTGAAATGCCGTATGCTGTTCCTCCTTGCTAAGTGCAATTGCACACCATTTAACATGCCAAAGTATAATGATGGACGAACGTGCGACATAAGGGATATACCATGCCTTAAAATATTTTACGGTGAGTTAAGCAGGTACCTATTTCTGTGTAATAATTCTGTGTTAGCAGAGCCCTGCTTCTTAGTAAAATGTACGCAGTGCGGGATCATTATAATATTGATTTCTCGGGTCTCCCTTAATGTGTAATTAATTATATTTTTAATATTTTTTGTTGTGTAGCGGCCATAATTAGTAAAACATAACATAACCTATGAAAATTTCAAGTGTCCAGCTATTACGGTTCAAGAGATAGAACCCTGTGACAGAGGGACGAACAGACGGACGGAAGGACTGACGGACGGACAGATAAACGAGCGAGCGAGCTATCAGAGCGATATATAACTTAAGGACACGTGATTCTTTAAGATCTTTTTTTAAAGAAATAGGTATCCTAACCCTGCCGTCGTTGTATATATTTGAAATAATCATGTATGTAAGAAAAAACATATGTGATTTTCCCACTAACGTCGATAAGCCAAAGGCTACTAGAAACACAGGGAAGCTTAAAGTTCCATCTTACAGACTGGCTAAAACTAAAAAGTCGTTTCTGGGAAGATGCATACGTTTTTATAATAAAATTCCGAAAACAATAACCGAACAAACTGATACAAAATTCAAATCCATTGTGAAGAAGACATTAATATCTATAAGGCGTACTATAAAATTAATGACTATATCATGGACAGGGATGTTTGGAAATAATTCCGATCGAAATTGGCGATCCCTAGTCTCAAATAGCGTATCTACTGTGTTAAAAAATTTAATTGTATTAAATACTTTAGATGTATGTAATTTAATAACAATGTAGATCTGATTGAAAAAAATATACCTTGTTGAGTTTCTTGCCGGTTTCTTCTCAACAGGTTTTTTTCCGAACCGGTGGTAGATTCTTCGACGTTCATAGGAGCATCAATTGATACCTAAATTGAATAAAGAATTTTGACTTTTGACTTTTTTTTTTGACACAGACAAACAGACAGCGGTGTCTTAGTAATATTGTCCCGGGGCCCGGAACCCTAAAAAGAGATGCAATAATTTAGGAAACTTATCTTCAAGCAGAAACGTTATCAAACCAAAAGCCATAACTATACCTACTCAATTAATTAGATTTGTACCTTCATACTCAATTAATTACTCAAGCGTGGATTTCGCAATAGACATTTAAAAATCACGCTACTACATCAATTATCTCAAGCCACTGAACCATGGCAAGGTCGAAAAATGAATTAAGCCTGTCATAATCATAATCCCTCTTGTTAATCTCGTGGGTAATCGTTCTGTTCAGATTCGCGGTATAAATAAAGGAGAGCGTTCATGCTAGCACCAAAAACTCCTATCCTTATTTAGGGTTCCGTAGTCAACTAGGAATCCTTATAGTTTCGCCATGTCTGTCCGTCTGTCTGTCTGTCCGCGGCTAAGCTCAGAGACTGTTAGTACTCTTAGTACTAGAAAGCTGTAATTTGGCATGAATATATATATCAGTCACGCCGCGGCAAAGTGGTAAAATAAAAAATATATTTTTTTTAGTGTAACTCCCATAGACGTAAAGGGGGGGTGATTTTTTTTTCTCAACGAACCCTATAGTTTGGGGTATTGTTGGATAGGTCTTTTAAAACCATTGCGGGGTTGCTAACATGATTTTTCTATTCAGTGATCTGTTTGCGAAATATTCAACTTTAAAGTGACAATTTTCATTAAAATCGACCGTCCCCCCCCCCTCTAAAATCTAAACTGTTGGGTGGAAAAATTTGAAAAAAATCAGAATAGTAGTAAATATATAAAATTTACTAGGAAAATTATAGCGGCTAAGATTGCTTGGAAATTATTTGTAGTTTAAGAGTAAATGGTAGCCTAAGGTATAAAACATACCTAAACTTGGATGATTCCGTACACATACGAAATCCTTAGAAAATGGCTACGGAACCCTACCTTGGGCGTGTCCGACACGCTCTTGGCCGGTTTTTTATAGTTTGCCTGCAGTCCCGTTTCTTATGAAGCGGCTTTGCAGCAACTTTGTATAAACGCATTTGTGGTTGTGCCTCGCATTGTAAGAGAAATTATATTTAGGTTTTAAAAAAAACTTTGTGGCATGTTTTTGTGATGCATGATGAATTCTTCTTGGCAATCATGGTCTTTCCGAAAGTGCTGGTAGACTAAAAAAAACATGTAAAAGAGCTCTTAACGATATGAGGTATTTGGTTGGTGGGCGCTCTGCGAACTCCTAATGCCGATGCCGTATTGCCTACACAATAGCTTCACCATTTTCTTTCCATCAAAATGTATAGTAGAAAAGGATGGTGAATACTATCGCAAGTGTCCGCGCTTAAAGACAACCACAGACCGCAGCGGGGGGCGTGCGCGCGACGCCGACAGAGCGGGCCCAGCGCGTTGTATAACATTGAATCATATACGCTGCGCCGCGCTGCCCGAGTGTGTCCCCGTATCACGCCCCGTGCTTTGGTTTGTGGTGGCAACTATACGTATACAGTCTTTGGATTTCTCTCCACTTTTATATTATAAGCACTAGGGCACGGATTTAAATAGTTGTGGTGGGCTCATTAATTGCTAATAGAATATAAAAAAAAATTGGCATTAGATGAATAGACTCCTTTATACCGAGGAATTATTGCAATGCAAGGCCAATTACATTAATATTGGGCCAATCCAAGACCTTTGCAATGATTAAACACGACGACGCATTCGCCGGTGATGAAATTTATAGTGTTCCGCTAAAATGCTGATTCATTGTTACGATGCGTCTCGTGATATTATAAAATACAGCTTCTGAGATAAAGCACTTGTGACTGGAGATGCCGTTAGCTTATCTTTGGACTCCATTAGGTAAACTAACTAGTAGTAGCTGTACAGTCAACGAAACAATTTCACGATGATTTCTTTGGCAGATGTATGGAATGTCAAAATTAATGAAAAGGACCCCTGGTACGTGATTCAGTTTCTTCGACTGTAGACAAGTTACTGACGAGTGAAGTGAGACCAAAAATCGGTCAAGAGCATGTCGGGCCATGCTCAGTGTAGGGTTCCGTAGTTCCCGACCGTCATCACAATACTTAGGCGGACTTATTTTAGTTTAGAAATATTTTTTTACATAAACTTAAAAACTGCTCAACCGATTAAGTTGAAAATAATTTTCCTAGAAAGTTTTTATTAATTTTAACTTACGTAATTTTTTTCATATTTTTTAGACGTGCGGTTCAATATTCACTTTATCAAAAAATAGTTTTAGCAAACCCCTATTTATTTTCAAATACCTATCCAATGATACCCCACACTATAGGGTTAGTCAAGAAAAAAAAATCACCCCCACTTTACGTCTATGGGAGATACCCTAAAAAAACTTTTTTTTCATTTTTTTTATTTAACCACTTTGTCGGCGTGACTGATATATATATTCATGCCAAATTACAGCTTTTTAGTACTAACAGTCTCTGAGCTTAGCCGCGGACAGACAGACAGACAGACAGACAGACGGACGACATGGCGAAACTATAAGGGTTCCTAGTTGACTACGGAACCCTAAAAATTAGACATCTAAGAGCGACAAGGTCCGTACCTACTGTGTGGAATGGAAATATTAGCGAGTAAGAAAAACCGGCCAAGTGCGAGTTCCTGAGAGTTCAGTACAAATGTAAAAGGAAGCTAACATAAGTTTGTATTTTCTTCAGTTGTTTATCTATTACGGTTCTTGAGACACAACCCTGTGATAGACAGACGGACAAATGGACAGACATACAATGGAGACTTAGTAATAGGGTTCCGTTTGTTACCCTTCGGATATGGGACCCTAAAAATGATCTGTACCTCTACCATGAGTTTACACTAGTTTACGTGACCGTACTCGCTAGCGACGGCGTAAATTATTTGTATGGAGAATTGTACAGCGCCTCTAGCGGTCACTTACGGAAGTAAAATTCTCCATACAAATCATTTACGCCGTCGCTAGCGAGTACGGTCACTGTGAACTATACCTCTACCATGAGATTACACTAGTTTACAGTGACCGTACTCGCTAGCGACGGCGTAAATGATTTGTATGGAGAATTGTACTTCCGTAAGTGACCGCTAGAGGCGCTGTACAATTCTCCATACAAATAATTTACGCCGTCGCTAGCGAGTACGGTCATGTAAACTAGTGTAAACTCATGGTAGAGGTACTAGTGTAAACTCATGGTAGAGGTACTGATCCCTCGCCTTAACTAACGTGTTACATCCCTCTTTTTCTTGAATATTAATCGATCTATTTACTTCATTCTAATTATTATTACAATCTACATTTGTTATGTTTCTACAAACTCTTAACAAAACACAGGACGACATTGCAGTGGCAGCACCAGGCTTGTGTTTTTTTTTTAATTTAAACTAACCAGCGAATAACCTCTATCTTACCTGATGGTTTGTGCAGATGAGAACGAAGGTAGCTCAATAGTTATCAGTATTTAGTCTGTCCTTGAATAGTCCTAATTTGTGTTGGGGTGACTTTCCTCTTCCTAGATACATGGGTGCGTCATCAGGACACAAATTTTCATTCAGTTAGATAAACATGGCCAGTAGTTTAATTTGCTAATGATAATGACATGTCAATTTATTAGCTTTCAGATTAATTGCATCCGTTGTTATTAACGTCTGCGTTTTTACGCTATGTTTAAATACAAATGCGGAACACGTAGATTCCTTTGCCGTGTCATTGACTATGTTAACTTTTTTGCAAAAGTGAAAACGCGCGTTACCATCTCCTGTCATAGGTGCTTTGAGGTTTCTAACGAGTAAATTTGTGATACCTTGGCCTTCTTTTGAGCAGTAAACAACCAATCCGAAGTTTATGATACAGTCAAGTGCAAAAATATGTACTTATGTAGACGAACTGCTAAAAATAATGTCTGAATATTGAAAGTGGATAGGTAAGTAGGTACATATTTATTTTTTACATTTGAAGCGTTGTGTAAATACGTATTTTTGCACCCGACTGTACCTACCCACTAACGCACAATATTGTAAGCCGACCATGGGCTGTATTTTGTCATGGTGTTTGAACACGTTGTCCACCATCACAAAGTGGTCTTGATTAAGTACTTATCTCTATTTTTGGCACCGAATACGTGCGCTTCCATTGAGATGGCGTGAAGCAGAAACGTGCAGAATCCAACTAATGTGCAATGCACCGACCACGGTCAATAGAAGCGTACTTTAAAACACGGTGACAGGTAAAACTCGGAACTTCCCGACGGTTGTTAATGTCATAGAAGTGAACGTCTAACTATTTCGATACCTATTTTAAAAGACTCATATTTTGTAGCTCCGTTCTCACTGTAAATATTATAATGATTATCTTCTACACAGGAAACGCATTAACCTTTCGCATGCGGTTTTAATTAAAAAATCCGTATAGGTACATGTACTGTTTAAAATAAACATGCAAAAATAAATCTACAAATTTGGTACGGATCAGTACTTTCATCAACGCATGCCAAAGGATAAGTCTAATCGAAATAATATTTCGTTGCGAAAAGGTTCCATAGTGAGTCACTATATAATAGGTACGCTTATTGGCTAACGCGCGGGCGCTTGCTATTGATTTCACTATGTCTTTCTGTCAAACGGTATCAGAGATGTTAGACAATTATGTATGGCCTACATCAACTAATTAATTTGATTTTCCCAGCTCAGTCAATCACAGTGCGGCCAGAAGTAGACCCTATCCCACCGGAGCTGGAGTTGGATATGGAAGGGGGAGGCATTTCCTGCCCCATGTGCTTCCCTACTTGTTCCAAGACCACTTACAGCTATGCCTTCTACAACGTCATCATATTCCCCGACTATCTCAACACCGTGGCTGATAGGGACAGGGACGACTGGCTGTGAGTTTAACCATATCCGCTGTCGTGTCTATCCGTCCGCAGCTTAACTTAGAGACTGTTAATGCTTGAGGCTGTAAGTTTAACCATATCCGCTGTCGTGTCTATCCGTCCGCAGCTTAACTTAGAGACTGTTAATGCTTGAGGCTGTAAGTTTAACCATATCCGCTGTCGTGTCTATCCGTCCGCAGCTTAACTTAGAGACTGTTAATGCTTGAGGCTGTAAGTTTAACCACATCCGCTGTCGTGTCTATCCGTCCGCAGCTTAACTTAGAGACTGTTAATGCTTGAGGCTGTCATTTTGAATGGGTAGGTATATCTAATACACCGTGAAATTTTAGTGGTTGTTTTCCCGAAACGAGGTGATTTAGTTTCGATTGTACAATCGATTTATAATTACTATTTTGACTAGAGTCAAAAATCCAATTGTGAAAAACGAAAGTCGAAAATTACCGCAAACCAATAGTAACGCTTCGTTGGTACAAGTCGCGTACGATCGTACGATAGGTTAGGTACCAACGAAGTGTTACTATTGGTTTGCGGTCATTTTCGACTTTAGTTTTTCACAATTGGATTTTTGACTCTAGTCAAAATAGTAATTATAAATCGATTGTACAATCGATACTAAATCACCTCGTTTCGGGAAAACAACCACTAAAATTTCACGGTGTATATGTATAAAAATCTCGTGTCACGGTGTTTGTTATCAAACTCCTCCGAAACGGCGTGACCGATTTTATGAAACTTTTTTCTCTACACTCGGTAGGTCTGAGAATAGCTCGTAGGCTACTTTTTATACCCCTATTCTACGCGGACGGAGTCGCGGGCAACAGCTAGTAATATATATTAGCAACTCACGTGGTTAAAAAATGTAAAAATAAATTTTTTAGGGAACATCCCATAAACGTAAAGGGATGATTTTTTTTCTCGTCTTTTCCATTGTTGTTGTTGAAGTAGGTATAGTTTATTATAATTTCGCATCACTTGTCAGATGTCTACATATATAGCTAACAATAAGTAGTTACCTAAATGTTGCATGTTCGCTAGCAGCTTGTAGCTGATTATATCATGATAGCAAACCATATTATTTGAAATAAGTTTACTTTTGGTACCTAAGTACCTACTCAATTAAGATGCCCTGAAGAAAACTACTCAAATTGGTCTTTGATTTTTTTTATTAGACTGAAACAGATAGGTATTATCTCTAAATTCACAAGATCGTTTCTAACATTAATCCATAGATTTAGATAGGTATGAGCTTTTTAAAATCACTGTTGGTATTTAACAAACAAACGTTTATCGGCGTATCTCAAAGGTCCTAAAGGCGCAGCTATTAATAGGACCCTCATTTCTAAATGCGGCCTTCTCAATCTTCGACTTCGGGCTACCAACCTTTTGGAGCCAGATCTTCATGTCTTCAATAGCTCCTTGAGCACCCTGGAGCTGGCCGATCACCGTTCCCTGCGCAGTGTTCATCACCCATCCTCGAAGCCCTAGTTCAGTTGCCTTCTTCGCCGTATGTTTCCTGAAGAAAACACCCTGAACCTTGCCGAAAACCTCGAAGTCAGCTGTAGTTAACCCCGCTTTTCTGTTAACAGCCATCCTTATTAATTTTTTATAGTTTTATCCGATCATTCAAAAATATTAAATCTTATAAAACGACACATGACGTTATTGTTTGTTTGTGTTTATTTTGTTGTTCGGGAAACGGAAGCTGTTTATGCCAGTTATGTAGATGGAAGAAGGTTGCTATGCTATTTAATGTCGTTTTTACTAATGTAAAGTAAAGTGCAAGGTAATCATAACATAACAAGGTTCGACTATTAGCACAGTGTAAGGTAATTGAAGGATCCACGGAAAGAACATGTCTAGTCACCAAAACAACTTTTTGAGTAACGAGTACCTATAGCGGTTTGAAAGTTAGTCATCACGTACAATTACTATGGTAACCATTTCTTTAAAAGTGAAAAAAATATATATTATTTTCAGATATCCCTATTTAATATAATGGTAAGTTATAGTGCTTTGCGACCTCTACATGTTGAGATTAAAATCTAAGCTTATTAAGCTTTTGACGATGCGTGTTGCGGATATTATTTTCTTGTTTTTGGATGACTAGTTTTATTATTAGGTTGACGAAGCCTGTGGCAGATTGTTTTCATGTCTGATAAAGTTCTATTTTTTATATTAAAAAAAGTGACTAGACCTATGTTCTTTCCGTGGACCCTTCAATTTTTTAAAACTGAATTTAAGCAAATTATATTGATTTTTAAAAGCTGCTAATCGTTTTCGTTAATCGTCGAATAAGCGTAGCTAAATTTAAAAATTTAAAAACCCCCTATCGCAATTTATATTATGCGTATAAGATCCCTTCCGCGGCTAGCAAAAGAGCTAATATCATTGAAACCGCTGAACCAATTTTGATGAAACATGTCTAAGAACCATCACCAAGAGACCCGCTTTCAAATAAAAAAAAACCGCATCCAAATCGGTTCACCCGTTTAAGATCTATGATGCCACAGACAGACAGAGACATACACAAACACACACATAGCGGTCAAACTTATAACACCCCTCTTTTTGTATCGGTGGTTAAAAATTAAAGAACGTCACAAAATAGTAATAGTTAATGGTAATTTTTCACCATAGATCTGCTATGCTATGTTACTATGGATGGATGCATTTGATATCCACCAATTATATTCATTGGTCCATATAGAGGTGGAAACGGGTTATACATATATATATGGATATGGAAAGATGTGAGCTTTGGATGCGTGCTGTGGATGTGTGCACTGGATAGCCTAGAATTAGTGGAAACGGTCACATGGTTTCGCAGCGTAGCATAGCTGTGTAGCACGTCTCTGATGGAAAAGCACCCTAAAGAATAGTTCAACCGCTCTTGAGGATCGATAATTCGCGGATGATTCCCGAAGAAAGTGATGGTTTTTAACCCTTTATTGCAAACGAAGCCAACTTCAGGCTTGTTTTATATTTTTAAATTAATCAAAAAATGTAACAAAAATCATATACATATATATGTATGTCTTTAAAGTTCATTTTCAAACTTTATATTATAAGAAAAATTCAAAACTTATAGAAAAAAAAAATGATTTTAGGAATGTAGGTAATTTAAAGATAGCGTTTCATTTTGGACACGCTATGCAATAAAGGGTTTCTTTAGCGAAGCGCTTAGTACTACCGCGATACTGGAATTGTATTTTCACGCTACACATATTAATAATAAGATTACTTTGTTACAGTCAGCCAGCTGGCTTTCAAATACAAGTTAGTAAAATGGACTGGCAATCTAGCTTGAACAACAAAAGCAACTCGAGAACTAAGCACGACTGCGGAATAATGTAGAGCGCACATTGTTGTACCACGTTTTGTTTCAGTGTGGGTGCTAACTTTACCGGGGCCTCGATTATACACGTCAAATATGCAAAAGAAGTGGCGGATTGCTACGGGCAAAATGTTATTATGAAGTGGTTTGATTTAATAAGTAAGTATTGTTCGATGAAACGTGTTTTGAATTGTTTTTCTATGTCTATAAATAAAAATGAATCACCAAATGTGTTGCCAAGCCCAAAATTCGAGAAAGATTTTATTTACCGATTTCATTCATCTTTTTTTAAAGATTTCTAATACCATTACCAAGGTTCTTAAGAAAAAAATGGGATAAGGAACAAACGGGATATATATTCGATTCAAAGCAACCTTATCTCTATAACTGTATCTGTTATAGAGACTTGATTCTTGGTAGATATCATCTTTACAGAGGTGCAATGAGAAGGGTTTTTTTAATAGTCCCGCAGTATAGAGACTAGTAGTTGTCCATACATATTATCTTTGCGCAGAAGTTGCACAAACTCCAATAATACCTACCACAAAATTGATTAGAAGATTTTCAAAAACTAAAATCTGTTGATTTATCAAAAAACTATTTGATGCGCTACAACAGAAATAATAGACGATGATCATGTTTGAAATTGAACCAATCAATCCAAATTTTGACAAATTAACCTTAAGGTGAACTTTTAAGAACTAAGTATGTGACCATACCTAAAACACTATTGTAATTGTTTCAGGTAACATAGGCTCAACCTGCGGCTTTGTTACCGGCTTCAGTTTCGTGTCGATCCTCGAGTTCTTCTACTTCTTCACGGTGAAGTTGATGCGGGAGATGACAGCACGACGGCAGCGACAGAGGATCCGAGACATCGCGGCTCTCCAGCCACCGACTCCTGTGCAGCTCCATCCCATAACCAGATACAGACCGATATACTGGAATGAGCTCGGAAATACTGCTTTAAATAAATATGACAGCAACCAATAGAAAACTAAGTCTTAAAGTACTTACCACGTTTTAATTCTAGTAGGCATAAGTAAGTGTATGTTGAAATAAATGAACGAATAGATGCTCAGATTTTATTTTCATAGTACCTAATATGCGTCAATGAATCCCCTAATTTTTTTGTAGCGGAGAGGCGAGGTAAAATCGTTGTAGTTCATTGATAGACTTCGCTAAGTACTGCCTGAATCCGTCAATTTAGGTAGGTACCTATTCAATAGTTTCAGTTGTATGTATCTTTGCTTTTGAATCCCAATCTGTAATTCTGTGCCCACAAGGTTCAAATTAACCTTGATTAATTAACTTTTTTTGATTTTTATTGTGCGAGTACTTATGAGTCTGTCCGTCTCTGGTAAACGAAGTCATAATAATGAACTGAAACTCCAATTTTGCTCACCCGCGCGCGACCAAAGCAAATTAATTGTTTCAGTTCATTAATATGGACCTCCTCAAAGTAACGGCTGATTCAGTAAATTATTTGAAGTTAATAATTTTAATTCTTAGTTTTTTTAATTCTTTTAATTTATCTTTTTTTCCTAGAAAGTTTATGTTGATATGATACCATCAATATACCTCTAGGTATTATTTTTATTTTTACCAGCTATTTTCAACGAATTCTAAGGTACCGTAGAAACGTACAACTTTGCCCGCTTTTTGCGATCTTTTACTTTTTTTAGAGTCAATTGGTCCATATTGTGCAACTGTATCTGTGGCACTCACATATTGACATACTTTTCTTTGTGTCGATGAGAACACTACATTTAAAATGAGTTTCCGTACTCTAGAAAACGGGCCTCAAACAGGCGGGCCAAAATATTTAAATAATTTCGAGATTGCCCACATTTGTTTACACTTTTATAACTTCGGGATTATCAATTTTATGGTCATGATTCTTAAAGTCTAATAATCTAGAATAGGCCTAGCAACGTTGTGTCGTATTATTAGTCCTTTAAGTAATATATTTTACCTCCAAAATCGTGTGGGCAAAGTCGTAAAAAAAAAATTGAAATCCGTCATACAAAATCCTGGATATGCTAGGGTTGCAATTTTGACTTATTAAGACCCCGACTACGACTAAATAAGGTCCAGTATGATATTAATATTTTAATTTGATCGTAACGGCCCTGCCACCTAATTTTTTCCTTTTTTTTTGTTGAACGTTGCATACCGAAAAAAAAAATATTTAGAATTTATTAGGCTTGTTTATATTGAGTAAAAGAAAATTAAATACGTATTATTGCATATCATTTCAAAATATCCCGCGTGGGAATTACGGCTCAACCCCTCTCATTCTGAGAGGAGGCCTGTGCCCTGCAGTGGGACGTATATAGGCTGGGATGATGATGATGATGATGACTTCATATAACATACTAGTGACAACCCTAAGGGTAAAATTTTGCTGGGCAAAGTTGAAGAAAGTAATACGAAAAAACGTTCATGACATTGCCCAATACCATAATTACAAAATTAATAGAGATAAGGTGTTGAGATTTTGTCTACATCGTTTTTAAACTGAATATTAGTTACAGTTAAAATTAAATACTTGTGGGACTTTCCTGGCTTAAAATACACTCGAAGTTTTTTCGTCCTAATTGGCCCGCCAAAAAACACGTCCGCACTCCAAGCCAGCTCACGCGTGACAGAAGATAGATACGCGTCAACCGATAGGCCAGTGTTGCCAGCAATATGTTTAGCTATAAGCCACAGAGGTAAGTGTATTTGTAACTATTTTTGGTACATTTCGCTTTTACTGAAATGTGACGCGGTGGGCAAAGCTATAATGAAAAGGCAAAGTTGTAAGTTTTTACGGTATTTTATTTTTCGTCAATACCTACCTGTACCTGTATTTTAAGGAGATATAAATAAAAGCAGTTTGATCGCCTATCTAACGTTCATTAGCAGCAAAAAGGAATCGTAATAACGGCAAATATATCAAACATCTGCGGCTTTTCCACGCCGATAGGAATCTCATTGTGTACGTTTCGACGAGCTTTTCAGCCCTTGGAATGGGCCGCGTAATTAGTAAATGAATTATTTATTGACCTATAACTTTTGTACGAATATTGTGCATATATAGCGTCGCGCATTATTTGATTTCATTTTACCTTGGGTCGGGTTCGAAGTCACAAAGCAATAGCTAATTAGCTATGGATTCCAAGTTAACGTTGAAACGATATGTCGATATATGGTGGAATGGGATTAAGAGTTTGCCAGAGACGACTTCTATTCATGGTTTTAGATTCATCGCTGACTCCAAGAGGCATTGGGTTGAAAGGTAAGTTTGTTTTTGGGATAACTACCTATTATTATTAATTTTGGTACGGATTTCCAATCACGAGCCCATAGGAACTCGGTCATTTGATAGGCATTCATGGGGCCGAAGCCAACATTAAGATAAGCCTTCGGTACCATATAAATATGTCATATAAATGGTCTATTCCCTAATACACCATGAGGATGTGCTAGTGGACTGACCTGCACAGTTGCCAAATTATTGACAGGTTGGAAGCGACATATGGAATGGGGTGGCGGACACACATATGAGTACCATTTCAATTACAAAATTGGGGAGCCCGCTTCTGAAAAAGTTAACTGACGCTGTGGACTATTAGCAGGGATATAATAAAAAATAAATAAATTGGCTAATGAACTGTTAATTTAATACATTAAGCCTAATACTATTTTAAGTTGAACCCATGATTTGTACTTTCGCCTTAATGATAACAAAGCAGAAATTATTCTTATCCACATCGACTGCGTATCTCTTTAAATTTTGCAGGATCTTCTGGTTAATATTTGTTATATTGTCCTGGTATGGCTCGTCTCTTCTGATTGCGGCGCAGTACGATGCATTTCAGAATAATCCTATATCCTTCGTCGTTGAAACCACATATAAGGACTGGAACACCGACTTCCCGTCCGTAGCTTTTTGTGAACATGACAACACTGCCCGCATTGAACATATTTCTGACATGTAAGTTTGCTTCGTGCTTTGAAAGTAGGGATGAACTCCACACTCCATTAAATAATTTAAGTCTAAGTACTCTATAGATACTCTGAGTCGTAGAATATTTTGAAATTGTAAGTACTTTTTATTGCATTGTCATCGGGTCACATACATCTCTCTGTCAAGTTTTAGCTCAATATTTGGGCGTTTATGCGAGCGTTTCAACCGCCTTATTTAACTGATCACATTTTTTAAGAAATGGCAGAAGATTCTGATACAGTTTTCAGTTATATGGTAGACGTGCAGGACTTCTAATATACATATAACTGAAAGCCCCATCATATCTATAGCCATTTCTTTAAAAATGTGACCATATAAATGAGTCGGTTGAAACGCCCGAAACGCACATTTAGTTTAATACACAAGAGCGGCATACTACTTATTAGTTAAAAGTGAATCTAAAAGAGCGTGTTGAAAAAGCAGTAAAAATTTAGATGATTAAATTTTAACTGAAATAAAACTCTTTCGTGTTTAGGCTGTGGGGAGAAGACCACGATTTCAATATGGAAGAGGTGTTAAAAGAATTGGCATACTTTAAAGGGATAACTTACTACACGTCGCAGTATTGTGGCTTGGAAGATCCATTGCCTGACTGCATCAAGGATAATCTTACCTACTACGCCAATTTGGTAACAAATGAAGTTACTTTTTCTAAAAACTTTAGCCAGTCTCTGATTAAGTATAACAGGTTTGAAATGTTTGTCAAGTGTTATGTTCTTTCGTGTTGGGATGTTGAAATTATTTACAGGTTCGAACTCCTTGCGAACAATGTCTATCTAATTGTTCGTGGAACGATGTTCCTTTTAGTTGCTGTGATTATTTTAGGCCTATGGACACCGAGCTTGGTACATGCTTCGCAATTAATACAATTCAAGGCAGGCAAGTTACTATTGTTATTCTTATGTCGACTTCTTCAGATAAGTATAATTTAAATACAAAAAACCGACTTTGAAGAACTTCATTAAAGGTTCGACTTGAAATGGGATCAAAATAAAATGTTGTGTTCTCTTTCAAATAAAAAAAAACCGGCCAAGTGCGAGTCGGACTCGCGCACCGAGGGTTCCGTACAAATTTATATGTATCTATGAACATCCAGTCTTAGCAGACCCCTGCTCCTAAGCAAAATGTGCGCAATGTGGGATCATTGTAGATTGGTTACTGATATAGACAGACAGACAAAAAAAATGCTTTTTGCAATTTTTCCTTTATCTGTGCTATAAGACCTTGCTTCGTGCCAAATTTCAAGATTCTGAGTTCACGGGAAGTACCCTGTAGGTTTTGATTCCCTTGCGAGTTTCGAAAATATGCGGAAATTTGCGTCATAAACAGCTGTATCTTTTGATTGCGTTGGCTTAAAAGTCTGATTTTTTCACAGCTCCAAGGGACAGTAGACCTGAGTATTTGATATAAATTTCAGCTTGATACCTCCACGCGTTCCTGAGAAAAAGGGTCTTGACAGACAGACGGACGGACGGACAACAAAGTGATCCTATAAGGGTTCCGTTTTTTTCCTTTTGAGGTACGGAACCCTAAAAAGAAGATAATATGAATATATTATATTCATTAATAAGTTAATGCGAGTGCTGAGGAAACAAATATAAACCTATTAATTTTTGAAGTTGGTTAAAAATTATCTTAAGTACTCATTAAGATGAAATGTGGTTTTTTCAGGGAGCTTAATCCACCCAAATTACCTATGGTAAGCAATAAAACTACTGGGCCTGGAGCCATAAAGTTTAACGTGATGATAACTGGTAATGTTTACGTGCTAAATGAAGAAGAGGTTCCATCTCAGACGACGTTAGGGTCAGAAGTGTTAACGATTGGACCTGAAGTGTCACAAAGGTTAGTTCGAACTAACAGTAAATTCTGCCAATAATAAAATAGGTAAAAAGTATCGTTACAATTTTTAAAAAACTGGCGGTTATTCATCAAGGGAATCTATATTATATTTTAAATCTTACAGGCGTTACATTTCAATAAGAACCATAGAGAACGATGTGGGTGCTCGTTTCATATCTCCAGAAAAAAGGAAATGTCGTTACACAGATGAAAACTTCCTGGACGTCTACCGCCACTATTCTTACAGTGCTTGCACTGTGCAATGCAGAAAAGACGCCCAGATAAGATTCTGTAATTGTACAAATTTTTTCATGCCCAACGTTCCAGAACACCTCAAGTGTGACATACAAGGCATCATCTGTCTCAATGAGCACGTCAATGAACTGTCTGTAAGTATTTAACTTCATTAAATTAAAGTAACTTCTGAGGCCTTTGCAGGTCATACGAGGGGCGTTCAATATAAAGTGAGAATGAGATGCAAACTCTTTTAATATTACGAAATTAAATACTGGCCGGTAAAGCTAATCTATCTAGCTGATTGCTATGAAAAAAAAAACTAACTGTCTTTTGTTTAAAAAAATATACGGTAATTTCTTTGCAATGCTATTGAGTACGTTAGCGAAAATGGAGAAAATTGAACTGCGCGCCGTTATCAAATATTTGTATTTGAAAAATTTTTCTACGGACCAAGTCAATTTGGATTTGCGGGACACTTTAGGGTCTAATGCTCCTCCGTATTCGACAGTCGCACGTTGGTGCGCCGAATTTAGACGTGGAAGAACATCGACATTGGACGACCCCCGCTCCGGACGCCCTACTACAGCAGTAACTGAAGAAATTGTGAAAAAAGTCGAAAACTCAATTTTGGCGGATCGTCGTGTCACAGTTCGTTTTATTGCTGAAAATGTAAAGATTTCAACGGGGAGCGTGCATAATATTTTACATGAAGGCTTGGGTATGAAAAAGGTTTCTGCGCGTTGGGTACCAAGAATGCTTACTGACACGCAAAAACAAACTAGACTAGAGATTTGTCAAGAAGCTTTGAACCTGATGCAGCAAGACCGGGAACTTTTTTGGCGCGATTTATAACAATGGACTAAACATGGCTCCATTATTACGACCCTGAAACGAAACTGCAGTCTATGACATGGAAAAGACCATCATCTCCAACTCCGAAGAAATTCAAGGTGAGCCCATCTGCCGGTAAGGTCATGGGCTCTGTTTTTTGGGATGGTAAAGGGGTATTAATGATTGAGTATCTCGAGCATGGAGCCACTATTACGGGCACTTTATACGCCAAACAAATAGCAACATTGCGCAATGAGATCCGCGAAAAACGGCGAGGTAAACTCTCGAAAGTTGTGCTGTTCCACCAGGACAATTCCCCGGCACACAAGTCCGCCGTTGCAATGGCTGCAATTCGTGATGCTGGGTTCGATATCCTTAAGCATCCTCCGTATTCACCAGATCTTGCTCCCAGTGATTTCTACCTATTTCCGAGATTGAAACAATACCTGAGAGGCCAGAAATTTGAAGACGACGACGCGGTAGTCGCTGCAGTACAAGATTTTTTAAGTACTCAAGATGAGACCTCTTTTAAAAATGGAATTTTAAGTTTAGAAAAAAGATATACTAAGTGTATTATGCTAAAAGGTGGATATGTCGAAAAATAAAATGACATTTAGTAAAAGTTGTTTATAACATACTCATTCTCACTTTTTATTGAACGCCCCTAGTACTAGGTTCATCGGGAGAGAGGCGAGAGTCAATTTTTATGACGCTCGTGTCGATCTTTTAAATTTTAGAGCGCATTTGCCCTCCTGTTTCTCACTTCTGCGACCGCTGTTTGTTGTTGCCTTAGAATATAGAATTGTTACGAACAAACTGCCCGAGACTAGCAAAGGGTTAGCAACTTTAGACCCTACCTATTATTGCTTCAGAACATATTAATAATTGTTGTTTAAATTTTCTAATTAGGTGTTGAAAGCCTTGTGGTCAAGTCGACCTGGTTTGTATTGCAATTGCTTGCCTTCTTGTACCGAAGCAGAAATATCTGTCGTGAAAGATTTCAAAGCAGCGGCTGTTATGGAGTCTGCTGCAGTTCACATAGAGTTGGCATTTTTACCGAGTGAACTCTACAGGCGAAATGTTGTCCGTGGTATTCTTGATCTTGTTGGTAAGTAGATCATTTTTACAACCTCTTATTTAACTTGTGATGTGTGTGTGCTTTTGTGGTCTGATTAACTTGAAATATTGATTACCTATAGGTATGTGTAGATGGGATGACAATGAAAGTATGCAACAAACAAACATAAAACAGTCGCCAAAAAGCTTGCATGAAAAGTGCACAATCAAAAAAATTTTTTCTCAATAATTTATTTCAATACTTATACTTATATTCAACCGACTAATAATTTGAAGAAATCCTGGGATCACAAAAATATTACAAAACCAACTAGAATTTGAAACATGAACAAATTTCATACGATCAGATAATTTTGCAAGAGTATGCCGAAACTATCTTGTATAAACACTAAATTAAAAAATTAAAAAGCCCCAACGCCATTTGGTCGCACATAAAGTTTGAAAATAAAGTAAATGCCCATTAGGCGTCTAAGATCCTTTCTGCATCTAACAAAAGAGCTTATAACTTTGAAACGGCTGAACTGATTTTGATGAAACATGCCTAAGAACCATCGCCAAGAAACCTGCTTTCAAATAAAAAAACCGCATCAAAATGGGTTCACCCGTTTAAGAGTTATTTTGCTACAGACAGACAGACAGACACACACACACACATACACATAGCCGTTAAACGTATAACACCCCTCTTTTTGTGTCGGGGGTTAAAAATGTTTTTTATCCAACTTTGCAGTACTAATATTTTCAGTATCAACCGGTGGTACAGGCGGGCTATTTCTCGGAGCCAGCATCCTCAGCTTTGTGGAGCTAGTATATATCCTGCTGCTTCGCCCTTTCTGTGATATCTACAGCCAGAAAGGAATCGATTATTGGCACAGGAAGTTTGGTAACCGTCGTCTAGAAGACAACAAGTTTGTACCAAACAAGGACTGGAGCTACAATGATAGAAACACTGGATCTAGCGCAAAACAGCCAAAATTAAAACTCGAGTTGGGAGTTCATAAAAATTAAAAGTATGGAAATTAATTAACATGCACTTCGAAGTAACGTTCGAAAGCCACTGCGAGGCGAGACATTTAAATCAAGGTTAAATAACATAGATTTACTAACAATTACAGAGATTGGTAATTTGACTCAATCTAATTAAATTTAATTGAAATTAGTTAATTAATTAGTTTAGTTTCTCATGTGTTTATTATTCGTCTCCTTCTTAGCAGTGTACCTATACTCAAGTTGAGCCGGTATAAATGCAGGTATAGCAATACTTGACAAAATCTTGTCATAATTTCAGCGGTAATTTCCAAACAATACGGTTTTGATTTAAAAAAATCTGCCCCCAATGCTAATCTTTATGGGTTAAAATTAACGTAATTATGAAATAAGTAAAAAATATTTTTATTTACCTATTTTATTTTAAACAATACAATTCAATTATTTCGTCAAATACTTTCATTAACACCTGTTTATAACTATCATCTTTTTCAATCATTAGTTTTATGAAACTAGCTTTGTTTTCCGACATGATTTCATTAAATTTAACTGAATCGCCGAAATATTTAGTCGTGAGATCATCGTCCAGCCAAAATACTTGCACCAAACATGCATGCGTCACAATTCCCCACTGATTCTGTTCTTCAGCTGACATCAGAAAACTGTATTTAGTCATAATGTCATGAATATTAATTTTATTATTCCAGAGAATAGTTTTCAATTCTTCATAATAGTAGTTTAAAAACTCGTTAAGATGATCTGTTCTAAATTGTGGATCTAAATTACAGTGGAGTAGCTGCATGACGTCTCCGGCTGGAGGCATGTAGCGTACTGCTTGGAAATCTACCAAAACACAATCATCTGGTTCCATGTTCTTGACTTCATCTACACTGTTGTAATGAAATAAAATGTTATTGTTCCACAGATCGCGATGGCACATCACATTTCTATATTCATTAGAGGCATCGCATAGGTCTAATGCGGAATTAAAAACTTCGCACCATTTTCTATGAAAGTTAATCATCAGATCCTTATTGTTTCTGTATTTTGAAAAAGCTTTAACAGCTTCTAGTGCCCCGTTTCTACATTGAATGAACCATGAACTATCCTTCGTGTAACCTCCCTTTCCGAGATATTGTTCATGCTCATCGTTAATTCTGTAAGGTCGCTGTAACTCTTTACTCTTTTGTTCTTCAAAGATAATCGTGGAAGAGTGAAATCTTGCTAAAGTTTGAAGAGCTTGCAAAGTATGTTGCTTGTCGAATTTGTTGTGTCTGTGACGCAGTTTATATTGCAACGCGGACAAATCTTCTAAAATCAGAGCATCTTCAATTTGTACTACCAATCTGGCACTCCATGGCCGCAAGCCTGGAAGGTCCAATTACAAGCATTACAATACAATCCATCTTTTGATACCCTAAGTACTGCAAATTTAGACCGTAATATTATAACAATCCCAACTTGTGCCAAGCAAGGCACCTGTTTGTTTAATTTATAGGGGTATCATATAATGTAGAATTAACTATTAAGAAATTATAGTTGTGGATGAATAGATCGTGTCCATTATCGCATTTCAGGACTCCTATATACGAGTTTGTCCAGTGGTCGACACCCTATGTCGAAAAAACTATTTTATTTCATGAAACGTGACCCTAAATGTAAAGTGTTGTCTTATGCATATACCTACTGTTTTGCGACCTTTATGGTTGACATAAATTTATTAAACAAAACTGTCATATCAGTCATAAGCAGAGTCCGGACAAATGGGTGTCATTACTCGCAATAACGTGGACATGAGTCCAAAGATTAATTAATGAATTAATTGATTTCCTAGTGATAATAATAATTGCTAAGACTTCATTGGGAGAATAAAAGAAAGAGAGTTATACTAACGTTTAATAATCGTGACAGTATGTATATCCATACATGCAATCAAATTTTACAATCATATAACCTTTTATCGCAATTAAACTTCATTTCATATCATTTTCAACCAATACTGCACGTAATAGGGAGTTTGCAATCTAACTCTAATTACTATGTAGAGTATAGAATATTCATTAAGCAAAATACGATGTATATTAAATAATCTGGATAGTATAAAAGGAGAAATAGGAATCCGTTTGCAAGGAAAAATGAAAGCAATACTTAAAAGAAATCCAGAAAATAATTAATTGATCTTTGGAGTCATGTCTATGCCTATTATTGCCAACAATGACATCCATTTGTCCGATCTCTGGTCATAAGTAAATACTTAAGGTATCTTACCTGCTATTTCTACGTTGCTTTTGATAACACTATAAAAATGTGATTCCTTTTCAAATAGTCCCATCTCATGAACCATATTTGCTTTAGCCGCGTTAGTCCTAGAAATAGCTTTGACAAAAAAGCAAATCACCTTTCTCTCATTGTTTGAAATAATGGATATTTGTAACTTCAGATAATCTGCTAGGAATCCCAACATTTTATCACTCGCATAATTCACTGTGTAATTATCTATTATAGGATCATCTTTAGCATATCCATAATTGGTTAAAATTAATTTAACGGTTTCATTAGTGATGAATTGAATTTTGTCTGATGAATGGTTTTGAAGATTATTCATTTTTCGTATAAGGCTTCAGCTATTGGTCCTTTCTTCTTGGATTCCATTGACTTATTGTACAATTAGAGCTGTGTATAAGTGTAGTTCCTTATCTTATCACAGCTACCTGATGATCAAACAACTAATATTTACTACTGATAGTTGCTAATTATGTATGAGCAAATGAGACTATTTACCAAATGCACTTACCTACTTCAAATAAGTAACTTTTAGATAACAATTCGTACACTATAGCTAACTTGTTCTCTTAAATTTCAGGATCAATTTTGGACCGCATAATACGTTCAGTAAGCTTTTAGTTGTGTTTTAAATTCAAATTCAAAAAACATTTATTTGTAAGAACTAAGAATACAGCTAGTTAGTTTTTAGTTTGGGACGCAACCTGCGTGGATACCCTAGCCCCTTCACACCTTCAGGGTACAACAAAAAAAGCTGGCGCAGCGGCTGAAGCGGCCGAGAGCAGGAAAGTATTAAAATATCAGGGTCTCGGTCCAGCTTACAATTTTGTTGCTGTCTGTTTTGAGGCCCTGGGTCCTTGGGGTCCTGGCGCACACAACTTAATTAAAGAACTACAAAAGCGTCTGGTCGACACCACTGGAGACCGCCGGCAGCTATCTCTCTCAACGAATCGCCATCGCCATTCAACGAGGGAACGCTGCCAGCCTTTTGGGTACGATGCCACGGGGGCATTTTTTAGACTTAGTCTAGTAGTTTTTAAGTTAGATATTTAGTTTATAGTTTTAATTATTGTTAAGTATTGTTTCTTAATATTTGTCTTGAATGAATAAATGATGATGATGAAGAATACAGTACGTAAAAATAACTTAAAATAAGTTTAGAACATGTATTCAGTATGCAAGCAAGCGTACAAATATTTAGTTTTAGGTCACTAACATTAATTTACAATTTTCGTCATTATTCTCTATGTTATATTATATTATTATTAATAATTAATAAACGAGTTATTATAATTTAAAGCACTTGCTACATTATATCTTGGATTCTTATTATATTAGGCATACTAAATCATTCATAGTGAAAATAAACGGATCACTCACGTCTTAAAACGAGTTTAACTCGACATGTTTCGGGCTAATCCGTAGCCCTTCCTCTCGGAGTCGGAGTCGTTTGAGTTCACGTTTGGCAGCCGCTGTGACGTGCGACTCCGAGAGGAAGGGCTACGGATTAGCCCGAAACATGTCGAATTAAACTCGTTTTAAGACGTGAGTAATCCGTTTATTTTCACTATGAGTGAGTCTCACGGTAGTTTCATGTTTAAAATACTAAATCATTATTAAGAGAAAAAAAAGAAATATAAAATAACAGCAGACATATAAATAAATTACAACTCCTTGTCAGTCAAGAAATCTTGACACTATAGAAACATTCTTCCAATAGCCATTTTGCTAATTTACATTTAAACATGTTTCCTGACAAGAGTTTTTAAATTTTGTGGTAAATGATTAAAAATTACAATGCTCATATTATACATACATACATATAGGTACATTTCTCTTATACACATTTTTTCGACAAGGTTTGCATAAAAGAGACATAACATGTGCTCGTATCTTTCTCGATATAACTTCTCCGCGTTTTTTATAGTACTCTGGGTGCGAGTTGACAAAAACACATACGTCCCTAATATACAAACATGGCAATGGTAATATATTTAATTTCCTAAATAATGGGACACAACTGTCAGTGATCCAAGCATTACATAATACCCTCACGCACTTTTTTTGTATTTTAAATATTCTGTCAATCTCTACAGAGTTTCCCCACAGTATCAAGCCGTAACTGAGCATTGAGGACACGAAACCATGGTACGCCATCAACGCAGCTTCTGTACTAACAGTCTCTCTTACTCTTTTTAAGGCAAACGCAATACGATTTAATCTGCTACAAATATAATCAATTTGGGCTTTCCAGTTAAGATGTTTATCAATCAGTACCTGGGCGACCGAGCTCCGCTCGGGCTGAAACTCGCTACCAAGCGTTTTCCCAGAGATAAGACCAAGCTAGATCAATTTTTCATCCCCGAAAACCCCCACATACCAAATTTCATCGAAATCGTTGGAGCCGTTTCCGAGATTCTGATTATATATACAGGGTGTTAGGTAATGAGTGGATAATCTTTGAACTACGGATAGAGGGCACTTAGGACGTTATAATAAAGCTAGTATAGGTTTTGTAAAAGTGGCACGGTTTTCGAGATATTTGAACTTTTAGGTTTATTTCGAAAATGAATGATCAATGATCAATGTTTTGATCATAGCACCATTTTAAACTATTTTTTTATTTTTTTATTTTTGCTCAATATTCTTGAGGACTTGTGTAATCAGATAGGCATCACCATTTTTGTGAGACTTCATTAGATTTAAAAAAAAAAATCGCAAACTTAATTTTTGCGTTTTCAATCGTACATTGACCAAACTTTCAGCTCTCATGGTGAAAATAAAATACACTACCGTCTAGTTGCCAATAAGCTTAAAAACATGCCAACTTATTGACAATTTAAAAATAGTAATTACCTTTTGAATTTAAAATCAAAATGCAAAATAATAAAAAAAAGACACGCTCACCCACATTTTTCCCAATGTCCCTACTTTTTGTAGCAGAGTACTATGTGGTGTGCAGATGAGCGGGGAGCGTCAGCAGGCGAGAAATAACAAAGCCAAGATATCGTGATAGAGCTTCTTGTATTTACGGTACAATGAAATTGGACGTTAGCGGCAGGATTACATTAGATATGTGTTGATAGAGTTCCACAAAACAAAGGACAATCAGTTTTACATATTTACACCACGGAAAGAGGAAACGAACAGAGTTTGACAACTGTTGCAGTATTGCCATAGTCTAAATTCATCAAAATTATAAACTATGAAATACTCATGTATTGCCATGTTAATCCACAATGCTATAAGGCTTAACATTCATTAACACCACCCCTTAAGCTCTTATAACATTGATAGAGTCAACAAATTAGTTAGACAAAGTAACAACAAGACACATACAACATGACATGCCTATACAGTATACACTCAACTAATTTTGACACAAAATCAAGTTACAATACATTTACAATATTCATGCCATCCAAAAATTTATGATGCCTCATGAAACTCAAAGGTTTGGTCAGTATGTCAGCAACCATATCGTCAGTTGGCATGTATTTAATTTTAACAAAACCTTTCTGAATTAAATCTTTGACATAATGGTACCTAAGGTCTATATGCTTAGTTTTCTTGTGACAATATTCTTTTATTTCTAAGAGCTTGTGTGCACTCTGGTTATCATTATATAATAATACATCAATATTATTAGCTAGAAATTCAGAGACAAAATTCTTAATAAAACACAACTCTTTACATATGTCACTAATAGCTATGTACTCAGCCTCGGTGCTAGAGAGAGCCACACAGCGCTGTTTACGTGACTCCCAGCTGATGTTATTCCTACCTAGCTTCACTATGTAGCCAGTGTACGACTTACGGTCCACACAGTCATTTGCCCAATCCGCATCTGCAAAAGCGGTTATGTTGAAATCATATGATCTATAAAAACATAGAGCATAATTTAACGTTCCCGCTAAATATCTTAGAATGCGTTTGGCGGCTAACCAATGCGTATTATCAAAGTCATGATTAAATTGGCTCAACTGACTACACGCATACGCAATGTCTGGCCGAGTACAAACGGAAAGGTACATTAAACAACCTAATAATTCTCTATATTTGTAAATCTCATCATCCAAACAATCTGATTGTGGTTTATGCAATTTTGAATTAACTACCATAGGCGTAGAGACACTTTTACAGTTCTCCATGCCGAAACGCCTCAACAATCTCTTTATATATTGAGTCTGATCCAACCTCAATAAACCTTTAGCTCTATCACGAGTCACATTTATTCCCAAACAATTACTTAAGGCTCCAAGGTTTTTAATTTCAAAATTACATTCTAAAAGCTTTAACAATTCATTCTTAGTCTTTAAGTCATTACTAAAAATATAATGGTCATCAACATAGAGAGCAATTATTGTCAATAAATTATTATTTTTCTTTACATACACACAGGGTTCACATTTGTTTTGCATATAGCCATTATTTGTCAATAACTGATGTACTGTTTCATTCCACATCCTACTGGCTTGTTTTAGACCGTATATGCTTTTGTGCAACAAACATACCTTACTGTCATTGTCTACAAAACCTACAGGCTGCTCCATATAAATAATTTCATTTAATTTACTGTTAAGAAATGCTGTTGCAACATCCACATGGTCAATATCCATATTTAAATCATTAGCTAGAGAAAACAAGATACGCATAGTGCTGTGGCGTACTACCGGAGAAAATGTGTCATTGTAGTCTATACCTCTCCTTTGTGAGAAGCCACGAGCAACCAATCGCGCTTTAAACTTATCCTTACCTGAAATATCTTGTTTTACCTTAAAAACCCACTTACATTTGACAATGTTAGCGTCCTTAGGACGATCTACCAAAGACCACACTTCATTCTTTATGAGCGCGTCATATTCTTTTTGCATGGCACTTTGCCATTCTATACTACATGGAGAAGACATAGCTTCATCATATGTAAGTGGTTCAGTCTCACCCTGAGCTAACAAAGACATATCATAACTGTCATACCTTGAAGGGACCTTGCAGCGAGTACTGCGGACGGGTCGTGAAGTGACGATACCACCAGAAACATCTGGACGAGTCACAGGCTCCGGCTCCATCACAGGAACATCTTGCCCTGGACAATACCTTGCCGGATGTGACATGTCGGTCACAGGAACATCTTGCCCTGGACCAGACTCCGTCGGGTGTAACATGTCGGTCACAGGAACATCTTGCCCTGGACGAGACACCACCACTTCCCCTTCACGAGACGCCACGTCCGCATCCGAGGCACTGCTACACTCCCGAGCATCATGCCGGGAATTCTCGCTAACATCCTCTTCATCACCTGTGCAGTACTCAGGATCTGATGATGCTGAAATCACAGACAAATCATTAAGACTAGATTCAATATGCTCACTTTTCCTAGGAGCCCTACTACTATTTAAATAATTCCTATTCGTAGTATCACAGTTATCTTTAAAATCATTTGTAAAAATAAAATCAGGTGTATAAGTATAATTAAAATTGTATAATAAATTTTTGCTAAAATGTCCGTTCATATCCTTTATAAAACTTTCCTCTAAAAATACTACATTCCGTGAGTAAATAATCTTTCTAGGTTCAGAAGGGTCTACCAGCCTATATCCTTTAGAAGTGTCACTGTATCCTACAAAAATACACATTTTAGATCTGGCATCTAACTTGCATGTACGCCTCTGTTTTGGAATAAGTGTGTATGCAACACACCCAAACACACGAAGATGACTGAGATCCACAGGAGCTCCAGTCCATACCTGTTCTGGAATAGATCCCGCCAAAGCTCTTGTGGGAGATCTGTTTTTAAGATAGATAGCCGTCATTACCGCTTCTCCCCAGAACTCCTTGGCAAGACCCGATTCCAGCAGGATACACCGAACTTTATCAAATAAAATTCTATTTATTCTCTCCGAGAGGCCATTCTGTTGAGGACAGTAGGGCATGGTGGTCTGGTGAATAATACCTTGACTTTTTAAATAAGTACTAAATTTCTTATTACAATATTCACCACCACCATCAGATCTTAGACACTTTATAGGCAAACCAGTTTGCTTTTCTACTACAGCTTTAAAGTTAATAAAACATGACATTACCTCAGATTTAAACTTCAGTAGGTAACCAAATGTCTTCCTCGAAAAGTCATCGGTGAATGTTAAAAGGTATCTTGCTCCTCCCATACTGCAAGTTGACATGGGCCCACAAACATCGGAGTGTATGAGCTCCAGCGGTCGTGAAGCACGGTTTGCCTGACGTTCGGGAAAAGCAGCCGCGGATTGCTTCCCCTCCAGGCAGCGCACGCACGCCGGTCCTTTCTTCAGATCTCCCATCTGCAACAAAAGACCCCTATCCCGCAGAGCACACATACCTCCATGACTCAAATGCCCAAGTCTCTTGTGCCAAACACCCGCTGGCACCACAGTAACCATTGCACTCTGATCCCTCTGCACTTCATCCTGCAGAGTGGCTGAAGAATGCTCCAAATGGACCTGCAAGACCTTATCAAACATAACACCACCATTTAACCTATAAACATTACTGACTTTTCTAGCTGTACCAATTATCTCACTTTCAAAGCTAATATTACAACAATTTTTAGTAAACAAAACTGTGAACCCTTCTTCAGTAAGCCTGCTAACTGATAATAAGTTGGTTGAGAGATCAGGAACATACATAACATCAGACAATAAGTGACATTTGTTATTCAAAACAATGTTAATATTACCTATACCTAAACAAGATAACCTGTCACCATTTGCTATTGACACTTCACTTAAACATGGCTTAAAGTTTATGAAAAAGTTTCTGTTGCTACACATATGAGAGGTACATCCTGAGTCGACGATCCATTCCTTCCGTTGCACAGCAAAAGCCTCGGCCAAAGGCTCCCGAACAACAAAAACAACATCTCGACGATCAGTTGTCTGCTTCTTTTTCTTCATCATGTAACAATGTATCTTCTTATGCCCCGGTTTCTTGCAAAAGTGACAAATAATAGGCTTCTTCCTGGTAATATACGCCACATTGGTAGCTTCTTCACAATCATTGTTGAGCTTCCGGTGTTCTTCCTGTAACAAGCGAGAACGCACCACCTCGCTTGATAACGTCTCGTTGATGCACGCAGTCTCGATGTTGGATACCAGCACGTCATATTCTTGCGGCAAACCACTCAACAAAATTTCAGCGACTTCTGTGTCTTCAATTTCCTTTCCTATGTCTGCTAATTGTTGGACAAGGAGCATAACTTTGTTGATATATTCACACATGCTTGAAAATTTTGCAAATTCTATTCTATGAAGCTGCCGCATCAAAAGCACTCTTCGATAAAGACCTTTATCCTCAAAAACAGCTGAGAGACTCCTCCAAGCCTCTTTTGGAGTCGAAGCATTCCGCACATATTGATAAAGAGAAGTGTGCACAGAGAGGCATATGCGCGCCAGCGCTCTCTGACCTCGTGCGGCATCCGTGTCCTGTCCCTCAACGCAACTCCATAAGCCTTCCAAAGTCAACACCATCCGCATTCCAAATTTCCATGCGTTAAAATTCTCAACGCCCGTAAGCTTTTCTATCATGTTAGTGCCGCCATTAAGCATAGGTGGTGGCATACCTGGCACATGGCCGTCTTGTAGGTTATCTGCCGGCATCGTGTCACCAAAAAAAAACAAGCTGAGCACTCACCCGCTAAATGTTTCTTGAGTTTCTTCTTTTTGGTGTTGGGCAGGGACTTCTGATTGCTATGCCTGGACCCTTAACCTGTAGCAGAGTACTATGTGGTGTGCAGATGAGCGGGGAGCGTCAGCAGGCGAGAAATAACAAAGCCAAGATATCGTGATAGAGCTTCTTGTATTTACGGTACAATGAAATTGGACGTTAGCGGCAGGATTACATTAGATATGTGTTGATAGAGTTCCACAAAACAAAGGACAATCAGTTTTACATATTTACACCACGGAAAGAGGAAACGAACAGAGTTTGACAACTGTTGCAGTATTGCCATAGTCTAAATTCATCAAAATTATAAACTATGAAATACTCATGTATTGCCATGTTAATCCACAATGCTATAAGGCTTAACATTCATTAACACTTTTTGTATCCCGGCCGTAGAATTCAAATCTTTTTGTTGCAAAAATAACATTACTGGCCACTAATTTAAATGCCATTTATTCCAAATTTAAAAAAAACATGCCGACTGCTTTTTGTTTTTTTTTCGAATTCGATTTTTAATTTCGCTATTATATGGATGGCGAATTGAGTGTTTAGATGTGTTTTGATTGTTTTATTGAATTTTTTTTAGTTTAATAATGCTTTGAACACAATACACACCGCTAGAATATGCTCAAATGCATTACATTTATGTTGAATGCATAGGCAACGCTAGTGCTGCGCTGCTGCAATTTTGTACGCTGAATGCTACCCAAACAGACACCATCCCAATTACCGGATTTTTCCTCTAATCCATAACGCGTACTGTGCAGACAGAGGTCTTGGCAAACATAGAACTTGCACATGTTGGAAATGAATGTCCCAGATTTAATAAATTGTTTTTATTTTTTATAATTATATGACGCAACCAAAAAATCTGTAATTTTTTCCTGTTAATAAGGAACGCTATTCCTACCGACCGGTATAAAAATATTCAAGCACATTTAAAATTTTCATCGATTGCCAATTAACGCAATTATGAAGTACAAATTATTTTTATTTACCTATTTTATTTTAAACAATACAATTCAATTATTTCGTCAAATACTTTCATTAACACCTGTTTGTAACTATCATCTTTTTCAATCATTAGTTTTATGAAACTAGCTTTGTTTTCCGACATGATTTCATTAAATTTAACTGAATCGCCGAAATATTTAGTCGTGAGATCATCGTCCAGCCAAAATACTTGCACCATACATGCGTGCTTCACAATTCCCCACTGATTCTGTTCTTCAGCTGACATCAGAAAACTGTATTTAGTCATAATGTCATGAATATTAATTTTATTATTCCAGAGAATAGTTTTCAATTCTTCATAATAGTAGTTTAAAAACTCGTCAAGATGATCTATTCTGAATTGTGGATCTAAATTACAGTGGAGTAGCTGCATGACATCTCCGGCTGGAGGCATGTAGCGTACTGCTTGGAAATCTACCAAAACACAATTATCTGGTTCCATGTTCTTGTCATCTACACTGTTGTAATGAAATAAAATGTTATTGTTCCACAGATCGTTATGGCAAATCACATTTCTATATTCATTAGAGGCATCGCTTAGGTCTAATGCTGAATTAAAAACTTCGCACCATTTTCTATCAAAGTTAATCATCAGATCCTTATTGTTTCTGTATTTTGAAAAAGCTTTAACAGCTTCTAGGGCCCCGTTTCTACTTTGGATGAACCATGAACTATCCTTCGTGTAACCTCCATCTCCGAGATATTGTTCATGCTCATCGTTAATTCTGTAGGGTCGCTGTAAAACTTTACTATTTTGTTCTTCAAAGATAATCGTGGAAGAGTGAAATCTTGCTAAAGTTTGAAGAGCTTGCAAAGTATGTTGCTTGTCGAATTTGTTGTGTCTGTGACGCAGTTTATATTGCAATGCAGACAAATCTTCGAAAACCAGAGCATCTTCAATTTGTACTACAAATCTGGCACTCCATGGCCGCATGCCTGGAAGGTCCAATTACAAGCATTTCAATACAATCCATCTTTTGATACCCTAAGTACTGCAAATTTAGACAGTAAAATTATAAGCAATCCCAACTTGTGCCAAGCAAGGCACTAAATCTGCCTACAAATATTTTATTTATTTGTTTAATAGTCAGGCGGACCAAACTAAATCATAGGGGTTTTAAATCAGCTTTAGAAATATCATATAATGTACCTATGTAATTACCTATTAAGAAATTATAGTTGTGGATTAATATATCGTGTCCATTATCGCATTTCTGGACACCTACTTAAGAGTTTGTTTAGTGATCGACACTCCCAAGTCGAAAAACTGTTTTATTTCATGAAACGTGACCCTAAATGTTAAGTTTTGTGTTATGCATACCTGTTATGATTGACATGACATGACTGTTATGGTTGACAGAAATTTATTAAACAAAAATGTCATATCAGTCATAAGTAAATACTTAAGGTATCTTACCTGCTATTTCTACGTCGCTCTTGATAACACTATAAAAATGTGATTCCTTTTCAAATAGTCCCATCTCAAGAACCATATTTGCTTTAGCCGCGTTCGTCCTAGGAATAGCTTTGATAAAAAAGCAAATCACCTTTCTCTCATTGTTTGAAACAATGGATATTTGTAACTTCAGATAATCTGCTAGGAATCCCAACATTTTATCACTCGCATTATTCACTGTGTAATTATCAATTACAGTATCATCTTTACCGTATCCATAATTGGTTACGATTAATTTAACGGTTTCTTCAGTGATGAATTGAATTTTATCTGATGAATGGTTTTGAAGATTATTCATTTTTACGTATAAGGCTTCAGCTACTGGTCCTTTCTTCTTGGATTCCATTGACTTATTGTACAATTAGAGCTGTGTATAAGCACAGAATAAGTAATAGTACTAACGTATAAGTGTAGTTCCTTATCTTATCACAGTTACCTGATGATCAAACAACTAATATTTACTACTGATAGTTGCTAATTATGTTTGAGCAAATGAGACTATTTACCAAATGTACTTACCTATTTCAAATAAGTAACTTTTAGATAACAATTCGTACACTATAGCTAACTTGTAGTCTTAAATTTCAGGATCAATTTTGGACCGTATACTTACATTCAGTAAGCTTTTAGTTGTGTTTGAAGGTTTCTATATTCTAAGCATACTAATGCAGAGAAATATACCGTTTGTTATTTTTTTAATGGCTAACGTCCTGCTAATAAATCATAAAAAATAATTGTTTATCCGTATAAGGGTTCCATTTTTTTTTCTTTTTGAGGTAGGTAGCTATGTGTGAAATACGTAATTAAAAGACAGCAGCTGGCAGTTAACTGTTTATTGATATTCACTTGACTACCCTCAATAAATATCTAAATCTACCTACATTACAGTACGGAACCCTAAAAAGCGTGCCTCATATCCAGAAATATTTGACGTCGGAAAGTAATTTACGAGTAAGTAAAGAAGTAAGTACTCAATTAATAGATGGATGTTGACACCACAGAACGTGGTTGACACCACCAATCATCTGACGTACTTTTTATGGGCTGTCAAAACACAATTCGTTTCGTCTTAATCAACTAACTATTTATTTGTTTTAAAGCAACAACAAATCAAATTTTGCAGTTAATTGAAAATTAATCTGGTTTTCAGGGCTAAAATAAAGCGTTTTTTTTTTACTGGAGTCGTGTCTTTGAATTATTTTTTAATGGCGTCAACATCCCTATTCCGTCTACTTTTATCTCATCAGACTCATCACAGTTAAATTCGACGATCCATTCGTTGACGACAGACCGTGTTCTTCTAATGGAATGTAAATAAAAAAAACCAGACTTTTCTTAGTGAACATAAACGGATCACTCACGTCTTAAAACGAGTTTAACTCGACATGCTTCTCAGAGTCGCACGTTTGCGCATTTGGCAGCCGCCGTGACGTGCGACTCTGAGAAGGAGGGCTACGGATTAGCCCGAAACATGTCGAGTTAAACTCGTTTTAAGACGTAGTGATTCGTTTATTTTCATTATGAGTGAGTCTCACGGTAGTTTCATGCTTAAAGTAGACTTTTCTTATCGTTACTTGCTTATATTTAATTTGGAACACGCATTAAACTCGTGTGACATAACAGAGGCGTTTTGGTTTTTTATACTGTAAGCCTATTATTGTATTGTTTTGAATAAATATATAAATAAATAAATAAATAACCTTTCTATTTCTGAATGATATAATTTTTGAGCCTTACGTAGATCCATGGTAGCCTAGCGGTTTGACCTCTGACGTCTCAAGCAGAGGATGGTAAGTTCAAACTCTGGCTAGAATCTCTTGAATTTCCAGAATTCCTATGACCCGACACTCAAAATTTCTGTCTGCCTGCGACTGGGAGGAGCAGATTTCTGCTGGACTTTCGTATCTACCAGAAAAGTGCGGGCCGCTTCTCTAGACGCTCTCTGCTCTCAACGATATTATCCGCTGCTCTCTTGCCGCCGTAAACGTGCTGGCGTTACTGGAGCCATAGAGCATAGCCAGAGCTGATGGCAAAGACCGAGTGGAACGTCAATGATTTCCTGGAAATCAGTGATGAGCTAGTGTGGGACTTTACTTGCGTAGACGCACTAGCTCCGTTCCACCTCCACAGAACAGCTACACATTAATCAAGCTGGTGCAGCAGCAGGGGCGGTTGAAAAACTAAAGGTCAACAAATATACGAGGTCTCGACTCCGAATACAACTTTGAACGAATTCGGGGTTGAGGGCTTGGGTCCATGGGGCTCCAGTGCTTAAATTATTAAAAAAAAAACAACGACTGACGGATACCACAGGAGACCGAAGACTCCGAAGAGCGGACAGCTTTAGCAGCATTATTAAAATAAAATATAATATTATATTATTTTCCGTACAAAATACAAAATCCTTAGAAAAATATTACTTGTTGAATACAAACAGAGAAGAGTTGTAACAGCTCCAGAACCCTATCCTGGGTGTGTCCAACACGCTCTTGACCGGTTTTTTTAAAAATTAGCAAATAATAAAACCCATACAAATATAACAATTTTAAGATTTAAAAGCGAAAAAGTTTCCGGGTGCGCCGGTGGGACTTGAACCCACGTCTCCCGGGTATGCGCCCCAACGGGTGTTCTACCAACTGTACCACGTCGCATCCAACCGACCTCCCCGAAATTCTTAATCGCTTACATACGCCAACAGTGACGTGTGGTAACATCCATCACAACTATTGGAAGCTATGACTCCTACGTTCCAAATTAGTTGGAAATGCGTAAGAAATGATGTACCACTTCTATTCAATTCAAATATATTATCCCGGGAGACGTGGGTTCAAGTCCCACCGGCGCACCCGGAAACTTTTTCGCTTTTAAATCTTAGGTTCGGTGAGCAGACGTAACTGCTAATAAAATAAATAATATAATAATTTTACTTCTTAAGAGGGTACGATGGCTGAGAGACTTTTGAGAAATAGGTATTTTAATGAAATGTCGCTGTCTCGCCCGAACCCCTTCGTGTTAGTACAGCGAGAGCGGGACAACTGCAGCTCAGACCGTTAATAGGCGCGTAAAATTGATCAAAACAGCATTTCGTAATCCCCTGTTTTCTTCTAGAAAACTGGACCAATAAAATATTTTTTTTCAAAAATAATTAGAAGACAGATTTAGCTATGCCCCTATGTTTTCTTTTTTTTGTTTATATGAGGGATTCTTTTCTGATGAGTGTCTGAAAATGACGTTGAAATTGGGCAATTTTTTCAGTTTTTGAAAGCTTATATTTCTTATGTTAATTGAAATATGGAAAAAAACGAAACATAGGGGCATAGCTGTGGTAGATACAGATTACACAGTAAAAAAAAATTGGCTCTAAAGCCATTATCCAGGGAGGAAACTGGGGATTACGTTTGTATGGAGAAATGGTGCACATCGTATCCTCTTAACGTGAATAGTATTTGTCAAGAATATCTTCAAATAACTCAATCAGTCGAGTGTAATATTCCGCATCCTCATTTGCTACATCGATTACTTCTTTGGTTCGAGACACATTGTTCATTCTGTGTATAGATTCTGAATTACAGAAAAGCCTTTCTCTCGTCTTGACCTTCATAGCAGTTATAGGAATAACTATTGCAGCTTGAGTCAAACCAAACAGAAGGCTTTCATTATAAGATTCCATAAAATCATTCATACTTAAAATTGTCGCAAAATCAACGCCAATGTTATCTTCTACGTCTTCGGACAATACTTTGTAATAAAAATCTAGTATTTCATCTATATGTTTGTCTCTGAAACTCTTGGTTGTATTCATATAGATTAAAGACGACAAGTCCATTGTGGGCGGACAATATAGCACCGTTTGGAAGTCTATAATAAGCGCATCACACGCTCCGTTTTCGGACTTTAACAGGATATTGTTGGACCACAGGTCACGATGAACGACTGTGTTCCGGTACTTTGTACTCGGTCCCATTAAATCAAATGCATCATTGAATAGTGAATGAAATAAATCTGTAACTTTTTCAGAAAAGAACGGTTCAAATCGGCGCTTGGAAAAAAGTTTCAAAAACTCGATTGCTGCGTTACGTCCTGCGTTACGCCAGTTCCTATCTTCGGGCTCTTTAAGATATATACTAAAATCGTCCCAGATTCTGTATGGTTTTTGAAGTTCTAGAGTTTTATTCTCTTCGTATATGAAAGACTGAGCGTGGAATAGTGCTAACGTTTTAACGATAGCCATCGTTTCTTTATAATTCAAGGTGCTTTCATGGTTAGCCATTGCGTAGCCTAAATCTTTGACATCTTCAAAAACGAATAGATATTCTTTGAGCAATAGTGCCTTTGGACGCCATTTACATTCACCTGTAAGTAAAGTAAAAGCAAATAAGAAAATAAATCATAATCGGTTAAGGTACCTACCCCACTTTTACCTAGTGCTATATGATATAGCTATTGTATAAATCGTACGTAAAGAACAAATAAACAAGACAACATAAAGGTTTTTACAGCGAAACTTTCATTTCCTGTAGTAATTATATCTAACTACTTAATTTGAATAACCGGGAAGATGTTCTCCGATTTTAATAAACAGTAGGTACCTGGGCGAGCGAGCTTTGTTCAGAGTTCTTTTTGACATGTAGTTTTATTTATCGGAATCAAGTATCAGGATGGAACCTTCGCTGTAAATATCATTCATTGTATTCTATCTAATGTTGACATCTAACGTAAAATTTATTGTATAAGGGTTCTACCCAATTCAGTTTCTCAGACTGTCCCAACTTAATACTTTACAGATTAAATTATAAGTTAAGCAAGATATATTACCTTCATTTCGCTCAAACTCCTTAAACAATTTACTTAACATCGTGAATTCCTTATTGAAGAAGCCCGATTCCATCAAAAACTGTGCTATCCATTTCTCTTTAGGCAGACACTTCACAAAGAACTTCAATTCAGCTTGTCTTCCCTTTGCATTCACGTTAGCTACAAGCCTCAAATGTTCTCCCAGGTAACCAATCAAAGTGTCCGAATAATTTTTTATATTGAAATCCAGGAGATCAAAATTCCCACATTGTACAACAACAGATTTCACTTCCTCTTCTGTTAATGAATCCATTTTAGTTGCAGCAGCCGTCGTTATTTAGTTTATATATGTATACGTAATAATTTAATTCACGCTCACTCCCGCTAATAAAGCGTCAGTAAGGGCATACTAGGAGCTCTTTAGTCACGGAATATTGAATGTTAAATATTTGTAGGTATGTGATAAAATTTCATTTCGCTAGTTTTTAAATGAAACTGACACAATTCGAACTAAGTATATGTATTATTATTTAAAACCGGTTTTTCTTTTTACGCAAAGTTTATTTCTGAAATGAGAATAATTTCAAATTCATTATAAACCTACGACTTGGTTACTTACTGAAACAGGTATACCTAACTTTAGCTTATCAGTTAAGGGCAGCGAATTAAATATGATTTAAAAATAAATAAATAAAATAAATATCACCGGACAATCACACCAATTGACCTAGTCCCAAAGTAAGCTAGGCAAAGCTTGTGTTATGGGTACTAGGCAACGGATAAATATACTTATATAGATAGATACATACTTAAATACATATTTAACACCCAAGACCCGAGAACAAACATTCGTATTTTTCATACAAATATCTGCCCCGACACGGGAATCGAACCCGGGACCTCAAGCTTCGTAGTCAGGTTCTCTAACCACTAAGCCATCTGGTCGTCTCAAATCAATATATGGGTGCATGCGACTAAGTCTAACAACGGAACTATTAAATCGTTCATATCTGCGAGTCCGGTAAATTCAGTGAATTCCGTATAATTACACGCTACTTTAATTATTTAGGTACTTACACTAATCTCTAAAAGTGCGCTTCCAATGATGCGCAGCGCGCAGCGGAGCGAAGACGAGCAGAATCGACGATTATTTATTTATTTATTTTCGACGATTTATACTGGTTGAAATCCACATCTCCCCTCGTTCCTTTTGTAATCCAGCATCATCATCCCAGCCTATACATACGTCCCAGTGCAGGGCACAGGCCTCCTCTCAGAATGAGAGGGCTTGGGCCGCTGTTCCCACGCGGGCCCAGTGCGGATTGGGAACTTCACACACACCATTGAATTTCTTCGCAGGTTTATACAGGTTTCCTCGCGATGTTTTCCTTCACCGTAATGCTCATGGTAAATTTCAAATGTAGCGTCCCCCTGTAATACAGTAACAGAATTGATAAGTGCTTCACGTCCCTACTTTTTTCCAACTTGGTTTCGTTCCCTGCCTCGCATTTCGATCTGTATCAATTCAGTTCTCTGTCTCAATTCCTTTCCCTGTTTCAATTTCGATCTTTATCTCAATTCTGTTCGATGCCTCAATTCCGTTCTGTATCAATTAAATTCTCTGTCTCAATTCCGTTCTGTTTCAATTCAGTTCTCTGCCTCAATTCTATTTAAATAGACATGTTTGGTAGGTTAGAAGTATAATTTTAGATTAAGTACATCATGTATGATGCTGTCCAGTTAGCTCTGCTTCTTTGCAACTTGGGTGGGTCGCGTTTAAGAAGTTTATGTGAAACTTTTCGCAGTGCAGTTTTTCGAAGTGTCTTTACATTGTAAAAAAGGATGACCTGGGGAAGCAAAGCAATTAGGTGACGCTCTATATGGTATAAATGGTGTCATAATTAGAGCAGCGCAGCAATTACAAGAATTAGGAGTTATTGCCGAATCAAATCAAATTCATAATTCTGTAATATAATATCTCAATTGTACAAAATTATTTTAACTTTTATCGTTCTAACTTCTATGTTTAGAAAAATAAAAAGTAGAGTCTTTACTAAGACCTGCGAATGACAAAGTGAGGTCGATAAATCTAGGCTACGAGTGCAAGAAAACCTCACTTAGTTGTTCACAAAATTCTGTCTTTACTTTTTATTTGGTCCGAAGTTCTCAGTGTGCCTCTTAATTTATCCAAACAAGTTTATGCCTTGACTCAACTTGTAAGGACTTGTGTAATATTTGCAAGATATTAATCAGTTAAAAGATTAGAAACATGCGCCTGTCTTGGTTAGTATTTACTTACACACTTAAATGATAATGACGAAGATATAAGCAGAGTTATTTATTATAAATTGCTGTGCCGAGTTTCTTATGTAGGTACACCTACTTACCTAGGTACGTCGTATATACATTTCCTTTTTAGTAAGAGTTGGTGGAAATAAAAACGTAGGTACTGACACAAGTTTTAATTTTTTTGTACCTACGGTTTTGTTTAACGTACCTTGCTTGTGGCTTGTGTGGTGTGGGTCAAATCTAGTAATTGGCATTTTAGCCCTTTCTGTTGACCGATTTAAGTGAAATTTGGTGTACACCTTTAGTTTTGATGACAATACAAATCCAAAATGGCGGCCACTACAAAATGCCGTATAACAAATAAAATTTCTTTGCAATATTGAAATATGGGTATCATAAATATGAAAGGTTTTGACTACTTAGTAGTGAGGAGATTTAATGAGGGCATGAAATGTTCTAACTCACTAGAACTGTCTGTCTGTCTAGTGAGTTAGAACATTTCATGCCCTCATTGATGTTTTCTTTGCGTGACAACCCTAGCATTACACGTGCCGCATGCGATACATACGAGTTATACCTAAACGTTATTTTTGTGAGGGAATGAAACTTCTGTGCTTTTACGGTTTAAGCTCGAATACGGTTAAGAGCTTACAGATATACAGTGGTGGACAGATAATTAAAAACACTTCTAACTTATTTCACATTATAAAAAACACTTTGCCGTAATACTTTTGTTTCTGAAAATTAAACAACGAGTTGCATAAAATATGTTCAACAACTTATAGTATAGTTTATTAAAAAACCGGCCAAGTGCGAGTCGGACTCGCGCACCGAGGGTTCCGTACAAATTTATATGTATCTATGATTATCCAGTCTTAGCAGACCCCTGCTCCTAAGCAAAATGTGCGCAGTGTGGGATCATTGTAGATTGGGTACTGATATAGACAGACAGACAAAAAAATTTATGCTTTTCGCAATTTTTCCTTTATCTGTGCTATAAGACCTTGCTTCGTGCCAAATTTCAAGATTCTGAGTTTACGGGAAGTACCCTATAGGTTTTGATACCCTTGCGAGTTTCGAAAATTTGCGGAAATTTGCGGCATAAACGGCTGTATCTTTTGATTGCGTTGGCTTAGAAGTTTGTTTTTTTTACAGCTCCAAGGGACCGTAGACCTGAGTATTTGATATTTTCAGCTTGATACCTCCACGCGTTCCTGAGAAAAAGGGTCTTGACAGACAGACGGACGGACGGACGGACGGACGGACGGACAACAAAGTGATCCTATAAGGGTTCCGCTTTTTCCTTTCGAGGTGCGAACTCTAAAAATGAACAAATATCCAATTAAACCATTAGCGTTTAGATATTATGTTTCATACAAACAACTAAACGCTATTTAAGGTATCAACAGTGATGGACAACTAATTAGAAACAATACAGAAATTCGGTAAAAATTAATATAATTTATGAGTTTTCTTAATAATTAATATTTAGTTGCATAGCCTTTGTTGTCAATGACGGCTTTGCAGCGACGTGGCATTGATTCAATCAATTTCAGACATTTGTCGAGTGGGATTAAGTTCCATGCTTCAACAAAGGCTTCGTAAAGTTCGTTTTGACTGGAATTGCGTTTATTTGAGACGTTTTTTTTAACTATGTTCCTTGTGTATTTATAATCAAAAGCATGGTTTGCTGGACGTCTAACGTAGCGTTTGCCATCTGAATTTACAAATCATCAGGCTAAAAAACTTGATTTCTAATCTCATTGGAGCCTTTAAAGGGATCTTGCTTAGCTAGACGAATTATTTGCATATCCTCTCGGCGAGACGTTTTCCTTGGTCGAGCCTTTCTAATAACATTTTCAGTAGTTCCATGTCTTTTATAATGGTCAATAGCATTAAAAACCTTCTTTACAGAACATTCTAGATTGTCAGCAATTCTTCTATATGTCCACTTTCGATCTAAATGTAATTTAACAATTATTTGCCTGGTAGACGCGTCACAACTTTTATTTTTACCCATCTTCAATAAAACTTTTTACCCACGTAATTCCACAAAGACGTTCAATTGGCGCCAAATATAAAGTAAAAGCGTAGAAAGAAGTTTTTTTTTTCAATTTCAAAAATGGAACGAACCATGGATGTTGTTTCTAATTAGTTGTCCAAGCGGCCAGTAACAGAAAACCAGCCATCGTAAGGTTTAAACTATTTTTTATAATTAAAGGTAAGAAAGTTTTATTTTTTTAAATATTTTATGAGTATTTTAATTAAGTGGCTATATTCTTGCATAGTTATTAGTGATTGAATCTATAATATTTTTTGTGAATAATGACGGTTAATTCTGTGCTTACCTAATTATATGGAGTGTTTCTAATTATGTGACCACCACTGTATATCTTTTTGATAAGATGGTCATTAAAACTTTTAATTTATAGTCTTATATATTTTGATTTATATATTTTATTTTCGTTTTATTCAATTAGATTTCATTCCAAATATAGACGCTGTAGCGTTGTTTTCAAGCGCCGGCAGTTTGAGAATCCTTCTTAGCTTTTTCTCGTTAACTTCATCGTAATTAGCAGTCCATAGTTGAGTTTTCGGTTCATCAACTCCGTTCGCGACGATTTCCTCTTCATCGTCTGATGATTGAGGGTCTACTTCCATGGCAGCCTCAATTTCTTCCGGCTCTTCGGTAGACTCTTGCCCAGATATGTGTTCTAGGAAGGCAGTACTGATCAAGCTCACTGGGGGTACCATGTGGGGCGCAGCTGACAGGAACTGTAAAAAAGTGCAGTTTTGATTTGAACAAAATACACATAAGAGTTATTTGAGCGCAAGAAGAAACGGAAATTAAAATAGTAGGAATTTAAAGAAAATGGTACTAATCTGTCTGTACGTTTTCTTCAAAATTAGATTTCGCTAAATTCACATAGGATAGGGATTTGCAATGTGAGCGAAACCGTGGGCGTGTAAGTTTTTAAAAATATGCATACAAAGTATTATAAAATGAATCCAGAATTTTCCCGCGAGTAGTTAGATGAATAATATTGTATTTGTCCTTGTATAAGTTTTTCAAGAATATTTTATGTACAATTAAATCAACGTGACACTATCTTGAAATTTCTTCGAGTGCTTAGGTCAATTTACCAAAATCGTTATTTCCTATTAGCAAAATTTCCATTCGCATTTTTTCCCAAATGCTTTTTTTCTCCTTATAGTTTTTTACTGAAGCTTATTTTCACAGCAGCGTTTTTAAGGTTCCGTAGTCAACTAGGAAACCTTATAGTTTCGCCATGTCTGTCCGTCTGTCTGTTTGTCTGTCTGTCCGCGGCTAAGCTCAGAGACTGTTAGTACTAGAAAGCTGTAATTTGGCATGAATATATATATCAGTCACGCCGACAAAGTGATTGAATAAAAAAAAGTAAAAAAAATTTTTTTAGGGTACCTCCCATACACGTAAAGTGGGGGTGATTTTTTTTTCTCGGCTAACCCTATAGTGTGGGGTATCGTTGGATAGGTCTTTTAAAATCATTGCGGGGTTGCTAACATCATTTTTCTATTCAGTGATCTGTTTGCGAAATATTCAACTTTAAAGTGAAAATTTTCATTAAAATCGGCCGTTCCCCCCTCTAAAATCTAAACTGTTAGGTGGAAAAATTTGAAAAAATTCAGAAGGGTAGGTAATATATCAAATTTACTAGGAAAATTATAGCGGCTAAGATTGCTTGGAAATTATTTGTAGTTTAAGAGTAAATAATAGCCTAAGGTGTAACATACCTAAACTTGGATGATTCCGTACACATACGAAATCCTTAGAAAAATATTACTTGGTTTTTTCGTAATGGCTACGGAACCCTACCTTGGGCGTGTCCGACACGCTCTTGGCCGGTTTTTTTTCCCCAATTTGAATCGACACAGAAAACTGTCCACGGAGCTCCACTCACGCGGAGCTCCTTCTTCCGTGTACTTTTGGACCTTCGGCCCGATGCAAACTTAACATAACCTAAACCTACCTATATTTCTGTGTCGATTAGAGATGGAAAAAAAACGCGATTGTGAAACCACAGTGAGAAAAAATGCAAATGGAAATTTTGCTACAAGGAAATAACGATTTTGGTAAATTGATCTAAGCAATCATTTCTTTGCTGGGGTGTTCGTTTGGATTTGCTCAACCACTGGATTTAGTTCAATGCGACGCTCTTTTATACTTTATACGGTTGTCAATCGGGAATTTGGTTTCTGGCTACTGATAAAATACTCACTAAAAAAAAATATAAATAAATAAATATTAGGGGACAATCTTACACAAATCGACCTAGTCCCAAACTAAGCAAAGCTTGTACTATGGGTACTAGACGACGATGAACATACTTATATAAATAAATAAATACTTAAATACATAGAAAACATCCATAACTGAGGAACAAATATTCGTGCTCATCACACAAATAAATGCCCTTACCGGGATTCGAACCCAGGACCTCTTGCTTCGTAGGCAGGGTCACTACCAACTAGGCTAAAGCGGTCGTTAAAACACTCAAAATTCAATAAGTACAAAACTAAAAAAAATAGTAGGGCTTTATAATAAACCAGTCTTAGGTTGGATTCGTACTGACGTTACAAAACTAATTTCCTCGCGAACAGCAATGAATGCCATAGTTCAGTGGTTGTCACACTTTAATGATCAAGGGCCACATCAGACAAAGTGAAGGCCTACTGTGGGCCGTACACTTATGGATTGGCTATTAATAGGTAGGCATTTTTTATGTTAGAGAGGCCAGACAAACGAATTAGTGGGTCACCTGATGTTAAATGATCACCACTGTCCATAGACACCCGCAGCACTTTACGCGATGCCAGTGCGTTGTCGGCCCTAAAGGAGAGGGAATAAGGGAGAGGGAGGGGGAGAGAAGAGGGGGGAGGTATTGGGCCCCCGGCGCTCTCACTGACCGTACGAAACGCAAGCAGGATTACTACTGCTTCACGCCGGTGTTCTGTGAGAGGGTGGTACTGCCCCGGACGAGCCGGCCCATTCGTGATGCAGCGGCTAGCTACAACATGGCTCTACCACTACCAAAACTACACTAAACAAACTAAAAACTAGGTAGGTAAAACTAGGTAGGTAAAACTAGGTAGGTATGTTTGAAAAGTCGTTGGTAGTTTTATGTAAAGGAGTGTAAACTAACAATATAGGTGGTACAGATACATTCACTTGCTCTGGTTATACACGTACATATTCAGTTAGGTACCTTCGTATACAAAATTTGTTTTGAAAGCTATTACCAACTAATGTCGTTGCATATGTCGCGGGCCGCAGTTTGACGACCGAAAAGCGAAAACCAGATGCTAAGTTCAAGTGATATGATAACTCGTACCTGTTTGATAGCGTTATTGCCCAACGCAACAGTATTAAGTTCGTGCAATTCCGCCGCTTGTACCGGCCGCACTTCGGACAGCTGTTGTTCAGCCAATAGCGCACTGAAGTTTGAAGCGGGGACATTCTTACTCGATATCACTTCTAAACGGTCTTCTGTGGTACTTTCCGGTTCTAGGCAGTAGATTTCCTGCACACAATTTTATAATAATTGTTATTTCAACAAACGTCTTTATGTACCTGCATAGGGCAGTTTGAGCTATCGTATTCCAGGATAGACAAATAAAAAACCGGAAGCATGACTGATACAAGATTATAGATGTAACACAGCGGATGACAATGGATGTTTATCCAAAACCTTTATCAAAAACGGTTAATATCAACGTCGTTTATCCAACTGGCTGTCAAAACAAACGGTGGTTAATTTTATGTTAAAGGTTTTAATGCACGATTTGCTAACGTCGCATAGTGTCGTGCGTGATGTACACTAAATTTCCATGCGCAAATACGTTCTAAATTGGGGATGTCTAAAAAAAATACCCATGGTTTTTATATTTTTTTTTGTATAGAAAAGTCAATTATAAGAAACTAATTTCAATATTTTGTCATTTAGTTCTCTACTTTTTTCAAAATTAATTATTGAAACTATTTTAGTTGATGACGTCATATTATAATTAGCCATGCTAACTTTTTAAATATGTATTGAAATCTCAAAACCATTTCGAGAAACAAGCTTTCGGTACAGTTTCTGTATATCAGATTTAAAAAAAAGTCTTACATTATTAAGATATTCGTTGAAATGTTTTGACCTTCAAATGCCCTTTCTGTGAGTCATCAAACGAATAATGGATAATGATTCTTTTGCCTTATTTAAAAAAAAATCGACTGACGTCTGTCTAGTCTATATCAAACATAAACTCAAACTTGACGTGTCGTTTCGTTTTGTAGTTTGTTTGTTTATTTGTTATTTAAGCACAAAGAGTAAAACCATATACCTAATAAGGTTTAAGCAGCATTTTATTATAAAAGGACGGCTAATAACGAAAAAGCCGATTCTCGCAATTTGCCACAAGTGGACAATGTCATGATACTGGAGTTCATGACGAATTCTAGCAACCACAACATCGCTGAAATAAGAGGAGCTACTCAACGGTCAAGACTTTATTGTTAAACCATTGTGTACAAGTAATGTGTTTGTTTTAAATAGGCACATACATTTAAATGATCTTCACAACAAAACTGCAAATAGTTCTTGAAGTATTTTTGCTTCACTTCTCGACACCATTCCTCTCGCCGTCGTTCTGGGATTGGTACGAATAACAAATCCGGGTTATCCCTGCTGTTATTCGAACATAAAGTGGCGAAACACTCGTAGCCTTCCATTTCAAACAAGTTCAGTTAGTGATTTCAAATTTTTTTGAGGTTAGCCGTCGGCGGTGACGTTAACACCTTGATGTTGACTTTACCATAGACTTTACTGTATTTTTTTTGTGCAGGCAAAGACTACACTATCCATTATGCGTTTGATGACGTCACGTCAGCAATATATTAATATTTTTTTTTAATGTAGATAGGATTCATTAAAAACAAAAATACCGAAATTAGTTTCTTAAAATAGTCTATATTTATCAAATAAATTATAAAAACCATACAACAAAAATATGAAGCATGGCCAATTGAGGGCTCCCACAATGCCAAATTTCTAAATCTATCTAAATGCGTACGATAAGGCAACCCCTTTAATTATTTTTTACATAGTGGTACACTATACACTGTGTCACTTTACTGGCACTGTCAAAGTGCTAGATGTCAGACAGCGGGTCCAAATCAAACTCCGTAGTATAATCCACGCGTAAATTGTGAAGAATTCTAACCATACAGAATAAAGTATGACTTGAGCCGGTCACGCAATTTACACCAATGTCAAATGAAGGTCATTGCTTATTTGTTATATAATAAATTCATTACATAATATTAAAATTAAATAACTACAGAAAACGAGTTAAAAAGCATTTATCTCGAAATGGTTTTCGATTTACTATACATTGCAAAAAAATAGACATCCCCAATTCGGAACTAGTCATATCATAAAAATCATTTTAACGATAAATTAGAATCGATCATATGATATTATTATTATAAGCCGTCGGAAAAAATAACAGTTTATGCCTAACGTTAACGCGTCTATACTTCGTTTTTTTTTAGGATTGGACATAAGGTAAGCGATCATGAAGTGTTTTTTTATTAGCAAGGACAGGACATATACATTATTTTTGTTTCATAAGTAATAGTTACTAATTTTTAGGGTTCCGTACCTCAAAAGGAAAAAACGGAACCCTTGTAGGATCACTTTGTTGTCCGTCCGTCCGTCCGTCTGTCAAGACCCTTTTTCTCAGGAACGCGTGGAGATATCAAGCTGAAATTTATATCAAATACTCAGGTGAGGTCCCTGAGAGCTGTGAAAAAATCAAACTTCTAAGCCAACGCAATCAAAAGATACAGCCGTTTATGCCGCACCGCAAATTTTCGAAACTCGCAAGGGAATCAAAACCTACAGGGTACTTCCCGTGAACGCAGAATCTTGAAATTTGGTACGAAGCAAGGTCTTATAGCACAGATAAAGGAAAAATTGCGAAAAAGCATAATTTTTTTTGTCTCTCTGTCTATATCAGTAACCAATCTATTTATACCGCAAATTTTCGACACTCGCAAGGGAATCAAAACCTACAGGGTACGTCCTGTGAACTCAGAATCTTGAAATTTGGTACGAAGCAAGGTCTTATAGCACAGATGAAGGAAAAATTGCGAAAAGCATAAATTTTTTTGTCTGTCTGTCTATATCAGCAACCAATCTACAATGATCCTACGCTGCGCACATTTTGCTTAGGAGCAGGGGTCTGCTCAGACTGGATGTTCATAGATACATATAAATTTGTACGGAACCCTCGGTGCGCGAGTCCCGACTCCTGGCCGGTTTTTTAAAGCGTTTTTCATTAAAAAGATTCATCGAGATTGTTTACCCTATTTCTAATGCTAAAAAAAACGAAGTATATACGCTAGAAACATCTCGCTTAAGCCCGTTGGGCTAACAATACCAGCAATTCCTCTAGTATAGTCGATTGACAGCAGTGTCTCTCTTGATTATTAAAAAATATATATGCTGCTGCGTAATAAAAACTTACCGAATTATTCCTCATAAAATATAGCAACACATCATTCTTTTTCACTGCTTTAGCAAAAGTGCAAATATTGATGACCCCAGATTTTGGGTCGAGAAGTCCGTTTCGTCTAAGGATTGGAGTTGAGCTGTGCGGGGTGAATACAAACACTGGAAAAATTGAAAAATAAATATAAGTGCACATTATAGAGCAGTTACACTAACGATAAAAGATGTTTGGATATACAAGTCACTATGAACATTTTAACAAATTCGATTAAAATTACTTTATGATAACTTACCGTCATTTTGTGTGGTCACTATAGCCATTTTGTTGGAGAAAGGATCGGAAACGAGGCAAGTGGGATTTATATTCACCAACCATTTGACAGTCAGCGACAGTAGACTGAATACTGCCAAACAATATTCTGATGTGCACACCAACTAAAAAAAAAATTATTCAACATTAATTCTATGAACAACCAGTCTTAAGAGAGTATACCTGCTGATCTGGCAACGTTGCATTTTTGTTAGTTTTTCTCGATTATTCCATAAAAATTGAATGAAAATTAAAAATGTTTTGTGTACAAATTGTTCTAATATTTAGGTTAATGTGTCTACTGCAATAATAATTCATGATAGACTTTTATTTTCTTTAAAAACCGTTAGGTAATAATTTGTTCGTTTTTAAAGAAAATAAAAGTCTATCACGAATTATTATTGCAGTAGACACATTAACTTATATATTAGAACAATTTGTATACAAAACATTTTTAATTTTCATTCAATTTTTATGGAATAATCGAGAAAAACTAACAAAAATGCAACGTTGCCAACTCAGCAGGTATAAACCCTCTTAAATGTATTAAAAACTTTGTTAACTTACGTAATGAGCTGCATCAGAAACTCCAAACTGCACATGGACTCCTTTAGGTCGCAAAGCCGGATGCGACAACGTCGTCCGCAAGTTACACAGATGAGTGTCCCACAAAGTCAGTTTACAACCAAACCAGGCGGCTATGAGCGATCCGTCCTGGGATATCGCCACACCACCCATTTCATTCTCCGGGTCTGCATTAGCTGACACAATCGATCTTCCTATATCTGTTTCTTTGTGTATATTCATCAACCTCAAAATGAGATCATCACGCCTACCCACTTCTTTCATGTAAGGCAGCACCTCTGGCGCGCTATTAAAGGTGAACGCGTTGAATTTTTTGATGTCATTGAAGATACTATTCGATTGAAACTGTGCAATGCCTGAAGAATAATAGCAAGCTGTTAAGCACGACCACTCTTGTTTCTGACGGTTGTTTTTTTCTCGCTTCCATATACGGAACTTTTGGTCAGTGCCTGCAGTAACACAGAAGGTGCCTAGAGTGTTGAGAGTGATAGCAACTACGTTACAGCCTCCATGTGAGAGGTTAACGCAGGCTGATAGGGCGAATGGTACAGCGCCTTTGCTCAATTGACTGGACCAGAACTTTAGTTTCTCCTCTGGATATAAGACTCCGTCGTTCCTGTATTCGGAAGTTACAAGCCAGTTTCCATCACCGCTGGTTGCAGCGCAAGTCACTTCAGTTTCTAGTGGGATTAAGTTGTGTTTCGATTCTGATGGTATTGTGTTCGTGTCAGTTATGTCAAGCTGGAAAAAAATGTAATGTTACGATTTATTTAATTACCATTGTGTATTATCGAGAATCGAAAATTAATTGGATTCAAATTTTACCAAAACCATAAGAATAAATAATAACAGAGTAGAAGGGAAACTCTCGCTCCGGCCGGACTCAAGGTCACGATATTAGAGTAAAGGCTAAGCCTCTGCTCAGTCAGGGTGTCACGGCCGGCGTCGCCGCACGCGCGTTTGGCATATTGGCTGTTTTCTGTTTGCGCGTTCGTTTTATTGGAAACAAATAACAATGGCGTCAAGTTATTGTGGTGTATTTGGGTGTATGATACAATGCTTGACGTTGTGCATTACACGGCTAAAATACGAACAGTGGCAAGTGGCCTAGCAATTAAAATCCTTGACTGTACCTACCTAATGATTTACAATTCTCATATTTTGTAAAACTATAATAAAATAATGATTTCAAAGTAAATAAAAACTTATATTTTAGGGATATTATCTTTAGACGTAAGTAATATTTAACAGTAAGCAACCCTAGCAACACGCCTGGACGACAGAGGGGTGTAACGACGTGAGGGGCGAAGTAGGTATACAAATGGCGGCGTTTTGGATGCGGTCAAAAGAGATTCCCTGCTACTCTGTTATTATTTATTCTTATGCCAATACCATCGAATTTTTATGATATAATCTAGAATGTGTTGATGTTTTCAGTTTCAGACGAGAAAAATTATGCGAAACCATCGTTTGGCCGAACGTTAGATACAGACAAGGAAACTGAATCGCGTAGAAGGGTGGAACCTATTCACAACCAATTTCACGATGATTTCTTTGGCAGATGTATGGAATGTCACCATGACATTTGCAATAAAAAGGGTTCACTCTGATACGTGATCCAGTTTCCTTGAATGTACGTAAGAGACACAAAAGGGGCCATCTCTAAATTACGTCACTCCAATTTTACGCTACTATGACAACGACAAACAAATATGTATTTCTTATTATGGCACAAGTCGTCGGACAGTCCCTCGCCCCAAATATGTGACTTTCGTTATTTACGGATGTTCCTATAAAAATCCCTTATAAATCGTACAGTACCTACAATAGTTCACAGTGTAAGGAAACGATCTGTTCATGTTTTAAACTAATCTATATTACCATAATAAAGAAGTGAAATTTCTCTTTTTGTTTGTTTGTATGTAGAGAGTAAAAAGCTGTAGTATCCTAGTGTTTTGACCTATGGCTTCTCAAACAGAGGGTCATGAGTTCCAGCCCCGGACTCGCACCAATTTTCGGAGTTTAGGTGCTTTCGCATACAACCCGTTTGAAAAATTTGAAATTTACCATGACTTTTACGGTGAATGATAATATTCACCACACTGGGCCCACTTGGGAACTATGACCGAAGTCCTCTCATTCTGAGAGAAGGCCTGTGCCCTGCAATGGGACGCACATAGGCTGGAATATGATGTAGAGAGAAATCCTTGGAACTGATAAACCGACGGCAACATTTTATCACTAATAATTTTTAACCCAGGAATGTTTAAGATCCCGCAAGACGAGGACAAACAGCTAGTTACTAATAAAAGAAACTCTATCTCTGGGGGCTACTACGAAATTACACTCTTGTGTTAAATAGGGTGGACCGAACGGCATGATACTTACGAAGTTCTAAAATCGAAAATCGTAGTGTAAGGTTTGCTTTAGTTGACGCAACGTCACAGCTTAAACCACAGAAATAATAATAAAGAGGATAGAAGTGCCTTAGACGCGTGACCTTGGCGCCGCGCTTGTGACTCGTAGGTCACAAGCGCGCGACTTGTGGCTCAGTGCTATTTGAAACGTGGGTATGACAACAAGTGCTTTAAAATGGTGTTTTGCAGCATTAGTAATTGCGGAAACTCGTCCACACTGTGTAATTACACTAATAAGGGGATTACATTTCATTGGTATGTATTAATTTAATGTAATAATGCGGTTTATATCAAAATACAACTTGAGAAAATATTTCATTATGAAATATTGGTCAACACGTTATTAACACGAAACTTCATATACCATTGCTACTCATGCCCATAAAAACGCAGATCGTTTTGAATTATACGCAGCAATGTAAAGTAATTTTTGATAACCCTTCCGTCTTGCACAAAAGTTCGTGGTACGGACAAAAAATCAGGTTACGACTAGTACAGACATAATGCCGACGCGGCCAATAAATGGCGCCGTTGTGTAAATGTGGGTATGACTTACGTTGAGTGTTATTCAACGCTATCTCTAAGGTGTAAGGTTCATAATTGTTTGTAAGCAAAAATATTAGTAATTGTGTGCGTGATTGCGTAGTACGGTTCCGGTCTTTTGCATGTGTGCATTAACACAGTAAGTAGAGGGGATGAAGCAGCGACACGAGTTCCGGAACAAAATAGGAACTAAAGCATTTCTATCCTCTTTATTATTATTTCTGTGGCTTAAACCATAAGTAGAGATCGGAAATTCGAATACATATTTACCTAAAGTTGACAAAACCCCAGAAAGAGCTAAGTAAAAATGGAGTAGGCTTCTTAAAATTTTTGTTTTTAATCATCCAACCATCTCATTCTTTAAGTTCCCGATTTAACAGAAATAATTGCTAAAACATTATGTTAATTTTGTACTAATGCTTTGATAGTTGAATGAATTACAGGTAAATTAGTACAAATTTAGTACAAATTTAGATTTAAATTATTTCAATGGCTTAAGGATAAAGCATTTTATTAAATTAAAGAATAATTACAATAAAAAATACAAATAAAATTATTCCACTGTCAAATTGACACTAAATCTTAATTAAATTTTTAAATAAACTGTATTTAACATAGGTTTCAAAATAAACAATGTAAATATTTCAGCTAAATAAATCCTTTTTAGAATATAAGACAATGTTTTGCATGCCAATGTATCTGGCTAGATATGTCATAACATGTCACTATTTTATAAGACCATTTTACCATGTCTAGAGCAAATAAATATTTCATTTTATTTCATTTCATTGATAATGATAAATGTTTTATTTGTTAGGTAATAGGATATTACATAATAGTGGCCGGAGCCTCCTTTTAAGTTTGAAAAAGCCTCATTACGTCTATACATGGAACATAACCTCAAATAGGTAGTTTATTTAAATTCTTGAATATGTGTTTCTTCCATATCGCTCAACATTACCGCCGCAATATGCATTCGAGTTTCCGATCCCTAACAATAAGTCTATGAACACGGGTCTTCAAATACTTACGTTGCACAAAACCTTGTCAGAGGCGGTGGAATACAACTGCAGATGCCCTGGCCGCCCCCCCATGACCAAGCAAGCGGTGCGGCGGTGGTACATCAGCGCGGCGCCCGCGCGAACCGTGGCCGAGAGCCCGCCGCATTCTAGGATCGTGCCGTGCACACGCATTTGGGCGTTGGCTATCACAATAGCTGGAACAATATAGAAAAGTAAACTCATCGTCGAGCATGTAACCGGTAATGCCATTCATTAGTCATTTGGCGGGAAATTTCGTATTATTTGGCCAAGCGTGACACTAGATATTGAACATAAACAGGTTTGAATCCTGTAAACCACATTTTATTAGTCAAAAAATACTAACCCTCACATCCATATATATCTTAGTCATGCAAATTTGTTAGAAAACACCCAGATCTATATTCACCGATTAAAACTATTAGAAGAAACAATAGGAACCAAAATAAACTAAAGGTACCTTCTACCAAATTGAAATTGGTTTCGTCGTGCGCCCCATCCATGCTTATCAAAATATAAAATCATATCCCGAATTATATCAAAAACCAACAGAAGCTAACTATTTACATTGAAGAGTTAAAAAAATTACTACTGAATAAAGGATATTACAATTTAAAGGAATTTTTTGATGATAAATTTGAAAATGATAGTCATAATAAATAAATCTGCCGAAGTACTTCGATGTCTCTTAGTTTTAAATTAATTAAGTAAATAATTTATGACATTACTATAATAATTAAGTATACTAACAAATATTAAAATGTGTGTATAAATATTGTATAAATTTTGACTAAGAATAATAATTTGATAATAGTGACTCCAAAATGATATCCATCATCTTTTGTTGTTTTTGCTGTGCCCTTGCAGGGCGTCACATGTATACCAATATATTTTTAAGATCCTTGTCTGTAATGTGACTTGCAATAAAGAAACTATAGAAACTATAGATTATAGGGTTTCCTGGTCAAACCCGATAAGTTCATCTAATGTTTTGTAGGATTTTTGATTTTAGATGTTTTACATAGTGTTCTTTTTTCAACAATCAATTATTTCGATTTATCGGGTTTGACCACGCAACCCTCGATCGGCATCGATTGCCGGTGAATAACACTCAATTGTTTTCGAAGGATTGATTATCTGAAATGGATTGGTTTAAGTTGAAGTTCATCAACTTCCAGAGCTTATGGTTGACACAAGTGAAGCTTGTGGGATTGCCCATTAGGACAGTAATATATACCTATGCTAGCGATTGAAAAAAAAAACATTATTGAAAATAAGCTACTCTTACTAAAAAGGTCAATGAAGTATCGTAAATGTGTGTAAGTGATGACACTCACGAAATCGACAACGGTACATTGTTAAGAATCTATTCTATAAGTATGCAAATTAAAATTTACATACAATGTTCTGTCACCTAGCATGGATTAGCGGAAATATAATTGACAACTGTTTATAAAAAAATGTAATCATCCCCTGACAGATGCCTCTCACAATTGCATTGTAAATCAGATTCATTTAAATTCAACACGGCTAAATACGAGGGGTGTTCAATATAAAGTGAGAATGAGATGCAAACTCTTTTAATATTACGAAATTAAATACTGGCCGGTAAAGCTAATCTATCTAGCTGATTGCTATGAAAAAAAAACTAACTGTCTTTTGTTTAAAAAAATATACGGTAATTTCTTTGCAATGCTATTGAGTACGTTAGCGAAAATGGAGAAAATTGAACTGCGCGCCGTTATCAAATACTTGTATTTGAAAAATTTTTCTACGGACCAAGTCAATTTGGATTTGCGGGACACTTTAGGGTCTAATGCTCCTCCGTATTCGACAGTCGCACGTTGGTGCGCCGAATTTAGACGTGGAAGAACATCGACAATGGACGACCCCTGCTCCGGACGCCCTACTACAGCAGTAACTGAAGAAATTGTGAAAAAAGTCGAAAACTCAGTTTTGGCGGATCGTCGTGTCACAGTTCGTTTTATTGCTGAAAATGTAAAGATTTCAACGGGGAACGTGCATAATATTTTACATGAACGCTTGGGTATAAAAAGGTATCTGCGCGTTGGGTACCAAGAATGCTTACTAACACGCAAAAACAAACTAGACTAGAGATTTGTCAAGAAGCTTTGAACCTGATGCAGCAAGACCGGGAACTTTTTTTGGCGCGATTTATAACAATGGACGAAACATGGCTCCATCATTACGACCCTGAAACGAAACTGCAGTCTATGACATGGAAAAGGCCATCATCTCCAACTCCGAAGAAATTCAAGGTGAGTCCATCTGCCGGTAAGGTCATGGGCTCTGTTTTTTGGGATGGTAAAGGGGTATTAATGATTGAGTATCTCGAGCATGGAGCCACTATTACGGGCACTTTATACGTCAAACAAATAGCAACATTGCGTAATGAGATCCGCGAAAAACGGCGAGGTAAACTCTCGAAAGTTGTGCTGTTCCACCAGGACAATGCCCCGGCACACAAGTCCGCCGTTGCAATGGCTGCAACTCGTGATGCTGGGTTCGATATCCTTTAGCATCCTCCGTATTCACAAGATCTCGCTCCCAGTGATTTCTACCTATTTCCGAGATTGAAACAATACCTGAGAGGCCAGAAATTTGAAGACGACGACGCGGTAGTCGCTGCAGTACAAGATTTTTTAAGTACTCAAGATGAGACCTTTTTTAAAAATGGAATTTTAAGTTTAGAAAAAAGATATACTAAGTGTATTATGCTAAAAGGTGACTATGTCGAAAAATAAAATGACATTTAGTAAAAGTTGTTTATAACATACTCATTCTCACTTTTTATTGAACGCCCCTAGTACATGGCACCTTATATGACTGACTATGAAATTTATGTAACTATGATAAGTTGAAGTTTTTTATGATTAGGATGTCTCGTTGACACACTATTTCCTCTTGTTTTTCTATCCTGTGGGTGGCACTGCCTATCAGGGCAGTGGAGATAGGCCTCAACAGAGATCTCTACAGGCAGACTTTATGGTATGGGGCATACCTACTATTTAGTATGCCCATTCCATAAAGGCTCAAAAATTCACAAAAGTTGGCATTTTACACTTACAGTTGTTTGACAGTGTCACAGCAATATGAGAATTGCTGACAGCAACAAATTTTATAAGACCTGGAAGTCGCGGTATGAACTCCTTCTGGTTAGCTTTGTCAGCCAAGTTGCCAATGGTCCATTTCACCAAGACTTTCTCCATACCACCTGTTATAAGGTAGCTACCTGAAATATAAAATGCATGAATATCATCAGCAACAGCGCAACAGAGTTACATTCACATCCCATTAATCATAACATTCTTTCAAACACAAAGATAGTGGTGGAATGAGATGGTAAATGTGATTGTGACAGCGCGCATATTTGACTTTATGGCAACAGTACGCTCGCAGCAATTATGCTAGATTTTTTTAAATTTGATCGTATTTCTAGCTTACATCATTATAAAAGTCAAAGTCAAAGTCAAAATTCTTTATTCAATTTAGGCATCAATTGATGCTCCTATGAACGTCGAAGAATCTACCACCGGTTCAGAAAAAACCCTGTTGAGATAAAGGGAGCCCTGTATGTCAAATTCTAGCATTTTAAATAAAAGTTGAAGTCTTGCAGTAAGGACTTATCCATACTATCCATACTAATATCATAAATGCGAAAGTGTTTCTGTCTGTCTGTTACCTCTTCACGCTTAAACCGCTTAACCGATTTAGATGAAATTTGATATGAAAATAGTTTGAGACCCTGGGAAGGACATAGGATAGTTTTATCCCGGAAAATTGCATAGTTCCCGCGGGATAGCAATAAACGAATTCTTCGTAGACGGAGTCGCGGGCAACAGCTAGTTATGATATAATTATAAGATGACATCATACAGATAGATTATAAGACAGATAATTATAGGATGAAGATGAATTGAGAAAGTACAGTGGATAACAAATTATCCACTATTATTAATAATATAGCCTTTTATTCCGAAACTAGGATAAAATAACATGCAATGATAAAAAAAAAAATATAATAAAATAAAAAATAAAATAAACTATAGGATGTCCCGCAGTTCGGTGTGCCTTTTGGCATAGGCCTCCTCCAACTTTCTCCATTGCAATCTGTCTTCTGCAACTCTAGACCAGTAAGGCCCCAAGGTTAAATGGATGTCATCTTTCCATCTTGTTTTTGGACGGCCTTGTTTTCTAATTCCATCTCTTGGGTACCATAGGGTGACTTGTTTACTCCATTTGTTGGTTTTGCAACGTAGCATATGTCCTGTCCAACCCCATTTTAGATGGTCTATTCGATTTATTATGTCCATAACCTTGGTTTTCCTTCTTATCTCTGAATTTTAAATTTTTTCCTTTAGTTTAACTCCCAACATGCTTCTCTCCATTGCTCTTTGACATTTCGCCAATTTCTCTCTATCATTGTTGGTCAGTGACCAAGTCTCGCATCCATATATCATGCATGGGAGAATGCAAATGTTGAAAGTCTTTCTTTTTAAAAACATACTTAGGTCTTTATTTTTCATTATTTCCTTTAAGGACTATTATTATTATGTTACAAATAACATCAGTCTCTTATTCTGAGAGGAGGCCTGTGCCAGGGCGCATGTACCACAGGCAGTGGGACTTAAGCTGCACACGCACTGACAGCGGTACGGGGCGGCGCGGCGCCGGTGACTGTTGTAACATTCTAACTTGTATGAACGAGTTTGCGGTACGGTACCTACAAGTTAGAATATTACAACCTTCACCCGCGCCGCGCCGCCCCGCTATCGCTTTCAGTGCGTTTGGTGCTTTATATAGGTTGGGATGACGATAATGCAATAACATAAGAATTTTAAATGGACGTGTTTTATAAACATGTGAGGCAATAGCAACAGATCACCATGTGTTAGCCTTACCTTGTGACGAAAACTTCACAGCAAATGCTGGTAAATAATGCCAATGCAGTACTTCTCTTGCCGTACCATTGTAATTAAAAAGATCACCTCTAATTATGGTAGCCCTACCGAGAGTGTCAACACAGGCTATAGCACTTTGATTTTGGTGGCAAGACACATCAAGAACTCGGAATCCATTATAGTTGGAATGGCTGGAAAGTTTTAAAATGATTAATTGGGTGTGGCTCATTGGTTTATAATCACAATTAACTTATTTTTTATTTTGCACAAAATTGTCTCTTCTTTTTTTTTAACTAATTTAACCTTCTGAGAGGAGGCCTGTGCCCTGCAGTGGGACATATATAGCCTGGGCTGATGAGCCTCATATGTCCTAGCATACTTCATAAAATACAAATATATTGTAAGAATTTATACAAATTTTTAAATTAAATAACAACTTAATATATGTTGAAATAATTTACAACAGTACAAAATTGGGAATTCTCGACTTAAAACTGAAACACCATGTCTGTTATAAGGCATATGAGGTTATTATTAAACACAACATGAATTTTTGAAACAATGAAATAATATTGTTAAAAGTTACAATGTATGAATTTCGATACTAACAATTGCCACCAGACTCCGTAAAAATCTTGACATACAGTTGTTGCATTTTAATTGCCTAAGAAATCCAAAAATGTTGTAAAAAATTTATACTTACAATGCATGGACGTGTGGCTTGGCCATATGTTGTATAAAAATACACTTTGATCCGTTGATAATGGCCGCATATTGTTCTCCGTTGCACCACCCCAAGGATACTCTCACAAGACCCCAGAATGGTATCAGTTGACTTGTGAACTCCATTGGTGGCTGTGAGTTTGTTTTTAATGAAAAAGAACCAAGGAATACTTCCGAGGGCCCCCCAAAAGGACTGACGGAGGTTATGAGACATCTTTCACTGTCAATTAAATCAAATGTGCAAACTTGTCTTCCATGCAAATTAGGTAGTTTCTGAAAAAAAAATATTATTATTATTATTATTTAAAATAATACACTAGCAGCTCATAGAGCTGATGCGTGCATATCACTACACTTGTGTTTTAAGTTTTATATTTTTGAAGTAAAGTATTTTCAAAATAAATTTCTGATGTCTCACTGTTAACCTCTCGTATGCCGAAAGTAAAAAAACGTGCATTCCAGTCTCGTTTGTCTCAAATAATATCAATATTGCAGATTAAAATAAAAATAAAAAAGATAGCCCTAAATCTAGCACGGATCCGCGTTACGGCATACGTAAGGTTAATAAAACTATATGAAAATATTACAATTCAATTTAGCTTCATTTCAGAAGTTTTCTGTTATTTGTCTGTCGTCTTATGATTAGTTAACCTACGCCACATAGGGTTACCATCTCTAAAATTCGGCAAACAGGACAAAAAGCGTACGATCCCCGGATTTTGGAGCTCAGACCCCGGACACATCATTTTTTTTTGTTTGTTTTATTTTAATCTGTACTACTACTAGCGGAACTACAATCTAACTACTACAATTCAAACCCGGACTACAAATGAAACTCCGCCCGGACATTCCCCAGACGCTCTCTAAACTACGACAAATCCGGAGAAACCCGGACGGATGGCAACCTTAATTCCACACTAACAACAGGTATATGTGGGAACCTATCGATGTTTAGAAAATTTTATTTCCGAAGGCTCAGAATCTCGAAAACTTCATTTGTCTGAAAGCATTTTTTTCTGAAACTGTAAATATTTCAGGATTTATTTCAGGACCATCGTGTAGAACCCTTTAGGTTAGGTTAGAGTTGTTTTATAAAAATCCTGAAATATTTACAGTTTCAGAAAAAAATGCATTCGGATAAATGAAGCATTCGGGATTTTAAATAATCGGAAAAAAATATTTCTAAATTTTGATAGGTAACCGGTATATGTATGTGTCACAAGGTGCAACTTCAAAGTGATCTTCACACAATGAAATAAGGTTCAAAGTAGCTTTACATTTGCCTGGACTGGCACACCAAAAAGGTTAATCTGGAATATAGCTTTCTAATAGTAAAAGAATTTATAAACTCCATGGAGATACAGTCCAAAAATTACATGTTTGTGTATAATACTGAAACCACAAAGTTTACCTCTTTGTTATATTAGTATAGACTTATAAAGAAGTATAGATTGTATATATTTAATGCAAATGATACTAGAAGATTTTTATTACTTTCTGTCTAAAAAAGGTTTTATATTCACAGTAATATAATTAAGCAAAGAACAAGACAACAGTGTGTTATTTTTAGATAGGTTAAAATGCAAGTACAATTCATTCATTTAAATAAATATTATTATTATTTATTATTCTTAAAAGCAAATTTAGGGACTAGACACTTTTGACTTAAATTAATTTATGTCATGTTGCGAAGAAAAATAGCATGCACACACACAAACACAAAAGCAAAGTTAAATAAATCAAGCAAAATAAGTTAAAGACTTATTGGCAAATCAAATTTCATTACTCACAAATTCTCTAAGAACAGCACCCTTTTCCCAGGTCCATGTAATAAGGAGTCCATCTCTGGAGCATCCGAAGACATTGAACCCCTCTTTGTCAAAACAAATGCCTATCAGCTCATCAATGTTCGTCTCAGTTTCAAGGGCTCGCACACATTCTCCGGTTTGTACATTATAAACTCGTGCAATCTTTTCTACTATTACTACTAAATATCTGAAACATCAATGAATTAGAAATGCCTTGTTCCTGCTTCCAGTTTCAAGAGCATAATACAAAATTATAACTTACTCTCCGTCCGGTGAAAATACAGGGCGGTGCTCAATAATACTTCTGCCGGCCTTTCTAGTAAAACTATAGTTTGTTTTTTGATCAGCTTTCTGTAATTTCACCACCATTGTGTTATGCTGCAATTATTATTGTAATTGTAATTATAATAATCTTACAAGAAAATACATGCTTTCTAACCTAAAACTCCTGTGCATGTTATGACAAGTGTCAAGCTGACACTGACAGTGACAGATAATTGTGACGAAGCTGTTGTAGTTATATCATTGACAAGCACTTATGCAGTTTATGAGTTAACTTGGCATTCTTAGTAATAAGCCAAGTACACGGCAAAAACAGTATGTCGAACAAAATAGCCAACATTGTTATGTTGGTATCAGAACTGTTCAGAAATCTATTTCGACGCGTCGGTCCTAAGTACATTTTAAAAAAAATATTGCACATGCTGTTTTATCTTAAATTATAATACAATTTACTGTTCATTATATGTAAAACCATTTCACTTTTAAGTCCTTAATCTAGTTAATATTTGTAATTTATTTTAAACACAACTTTCATTTGCTGTAAGCATATAGTTAGGTTTTGAACACTTCAAAAGTGACAAATGGACCTGAGGCCCTACCACGAAGTGCATAATTCGAACTTCGTTTCGTGCCGTCCCGCTCACGCTAATATGATTTGACACAAGAGTGAGAGGGATAATGCGATACGAACTTCGATTTTCGAATTTCGTGGTAGCGCCTCAGACTGCTCTAAAATGTCAAAAATATTAAACTATTAAAGTTGTTGTTTCATTCGACACGTGCCGCACGTGCATATATTATTTCATATATCATTCTAACTTTATTGACGTGTAATTAACAGACAGCCTATACTGCCATGGATCAAGATCAAGAAGCAGCTGAGGGTCAGTTGCAAGTGCGCTTCGTTACTAAACAAGAACAGTAAGTTTTCTACGGCTTCATACATATTTTAGTAGATATCAGCCGGTACGTTATGGTTTTTATGTTGACCAAGACGAAATCGAAGATAAACAGTTTAGCTTCATATAATAATCATAGATACCAAGACCTGCGTTACATTTCATTGCGTGAGACTTTGTCCTGTTGCTTTTGACTTTCAACTTTTCCTATACGGACTATTATGCTCATTTTTTTACGAAATTAGGCTCTGCATTGTCATTTCTAAGGAGTTTTGCTTATTTTGTTTTTTAGGTATGCAGTTCCTGACAGTCCTTATGCGATCCGGAGCAATGTACAATCAGCAGAACTCAATACTTTAGTCAATGCCTTGCTCAAAGAGACAGATGGTTCCTCCAAAAGAGTTGAATTCGACTTTCTAGTATGTGGGGAGCTCCTCAGTGGTTCTCTAGCAGAACATTTGCAAGAGAAGGGTGTTTCGACAGAGGAAACAATAGAGATTGAATATTTGGAGAGGTTCCCAGCCCCAGCACCACAGGACTGCTTGATGCATGATGACTGGGTGTCGGCTTTACAGACAAGTGGGAATTGGTAAGTACCATGTCTTCTACTGCTAATGTAAATTTAAAATAAAATAAATATAAAATAAAAAAATAAAAAATACAAATAAAAAATAAAAATAGCCTTTATTCACTGATATAGTGTTGAAATACAAAATTAACTGACACCAGCATCCTTCACATCAGGTTGTCCATCCAGGACATAGGCCTCCTCCAGTTCTTGCCATTTTTTCCGATCCCTTGCAATTCTTCGAAATCCTTTGGGTAGGTCATCCTCCCACCTCTTGCATTTCCTCCCTCGAGTTCTTTTGCCATCCCTGGGGTACCAAAGTGTGACATCCTTAGTCCATTTGTCCCTAGCTGACCTAATGTAAATTTACGCCATTGCAATTGTCTTTTTTTCTGTATAACAATAGGTTAAACAATGCACTAGAATAAAATGTTTTGTAGATCTGATCCTGTGTCTGTTGTGTTTATGTTACTCATGTCTAAATCATAATGATTTTTTTTTGTAGAATTCTTCAATGCTCCCATCCGATTTTAGATTTGTTTTCAATGTGTGAAGTAAATTGAAAATTATGGCTAATTATACGAGCGTCTCAACCACCATCGTTTCGGGTCACATATAGTGAAGAAATAAGTCGCATCGAACGGAAGGTTTTTGTAAAACAATACAGTGCGCTCGCTGTAAAATAAAAATTCATTGAAATCCCATGCAAACAATAGCTCATTTCTTTGATATATGGGTCCTGGTAATGATAACGGTAGAAACATTCGAATAATTAGCCATATTTTCTGGTAAGCTGTGGATGAGGGTGTCAAAGGAAAAAATGTGTTTACATTGATTTCTTACGTTATGTTTATATTCTACATGATCGTCATTTCCAATCAAATGGACCGCTTGCTTATTTGCCTTCCTCTCATAATCAAAAAATAAATATTTCCTAAAATATGCATACAATTTCAGGATCCTCTCAGGCAGCTATGACAACAGCCTCCACATTTGGACCACCAAAGGCCAGCACAAACTGGTCATTCCTGGCCACACATCACCGATCAAAGCTGTGTCTTGGGTGTCTGTTAGTGGAGATCAAGCAGTTTTCGCAAGGTATACTTTGATTTTCATCCTGATAACACAAGGTTGCACACCTGGATTTAAAAAGTATTTATTATCATATAAATAAATAAATAATAAATAAATAAATAAATATTATGGGACAATTCACACCAATTGACCTAGTCCCAAAGTAAGCTTAGCAAAACTTGTGTTATGGGTACAAAGTAACGGATAAACATACTTATATAGATAAATAAATACTTAAATACATAGAAAACATCCATATCTCAGGAACAAATATTCATGCTCATCACACAAATAAATGCTCTTACCGGGATTTGAACCCAGGACCTCTTGCTTCGTAGACAGGGTCACTACCAACTAGGCTAAAGCAGTTGTTAAAAAATCATATGACCATGATTTTGGATTTCTGACTTACTACTTAACAGCGGCTATGATCTGAGATACCTAAGCCAAAGCTAACTTAACTTTTTACCAGAACCATTTTTGTAACCATTGACAGCTTGAGTTCATAATTATTTAGAATTAGAATGTGATTGTTTTTTAATCCCCGATGCAAAAAAGGGGGGTTATAAGTTTGACCGCTATGTGTATGCGCGTGTGTGTGTGAGTCTGTCTGTCTGTGGCATCAAAGCTCTTAAACGGATGAACCGATTTGGATACGGTTTTTTTATTTGAAAGCATGTTTCTTAGCAATGGTTCTTAGATATGTTTCATCAAAATTGGTTCAGCCGTTTGAAGGTTATCAGCTCTTTTGATAGCTGCGGAAGAGATTAAGACGCATAATGGGCATTATTATATTTTTAAGCATATGTTTGACACAATTGCGTTTGGGGGTTTTAAATTTTTTACAGTTATTAATTAATGAACTAAAACAATTACTTTGCTCACCCGCGACCTTACAATAGTTACGTTTATGCAAGAAATGTGCGTTCATGCAGTTCCTCCACCTCCACACTGTACGAACACACACAAATCACATAAACCCAACCATCACCACCACCAAGCTACACTGACGCGTTTCGAACTCAACCAGAGCTCATCTTCAGAGTTACCACAACCGTATGCTATGCTACCAAACGTTAAACTAACAAACCAAAACAAATGTTTTAACTTGTCACTGTAACTTCTCAAGTACCCACTTTATTTTTCTTATTCTCAAACTACCCCACAAAAATTAACTTTTATTGACATATTTATTTTTGTGGGGTAGTTTGAGAATAAGAAAAATAAAGTGGGTACTTGAGAAGTTACAGTGACAAGTTAAAACATTTGTTTTGGTTTGTTAGTTTAACGTTTGGTAGCATAGCATACGGTTGTGGTAACTCTGAAGATGAGCTCTGGTTGAGTTCGAAACGCGTCAGTGTAGCTTGGTGGTGGTGATGGTTGGGTTTATGTGATTTGTGTGTGTTCGTACAGTGTGGAGGTGGAGGAACTGCATGAACGCACATTTCTTGCATAAACGTAACTATTGTAAGGTCGCGGGTGAGCAAAGTAATTGTTTTAGTTCATTAATATGGACCTCCGCAAAGTAACGCCTGATTCAATAAGTTATTAATTAAACAAACCATTTATAAATCTATAAATGAAGCCATGATATACTTTCTAATATTCAATCAAAATCAAAATCAAAATCAAAATCAAAATCAAAATCAAAATCGTTTAATGGTATCAAAAGTACAGAATGTTGATAGTGGTTGGCACCTCTTTTTAGAGTTATTACAGTTTGTACCAATTAATTAATTAATAACATTACAATTACAAAATCGAGCATCAAAAATATAACTTAGACTAACATGCAATCGAATTTATGTGCGTGTGTGTGTGTGTGTTGGTGTATATAAATAAAATAACTATTGTTCAGAAAGTGGCCCCAGTCAGTGTCAGTGTTTTAAACGTTTGGTGTTTGTGTTTTAATCCGATATTATTGTTTCGAAAACTACTTTGTTTTTTTGCAGTGGTTCTCATGATCAGTCAGCAATGCTCTGGGTTTGGAATATTGCTAACAACTCAGTGGACTGCGTGGTGACTTGCCGTGGTCATGATAAGGGAGTTGAATGCTTGTCTGTGTCAGCCGATGCCTCTAAACTGGCTACAGGCAGTTGGGACAATAATATATGCCTTTGGAGTGCCAGTGAGTTCACTTTTTAAATTTGCAAAATGTTAAAATTTTTATTTAGATTAATAATTAATTTTGATGAAACAAAGTATCAAATATCTTTATGTAAAATTTCTGATTATGTTTGTTAATTTCATAGCTTTAACTTTACACTTGTTTTAATAAGTATGCTTGCTCTTTGTTTAGGTCTATCTGATGAAGACAATGCACCAGCCAAAAAGAGAAGCAAACCGGATCATGGAAACTCAAGAGTAAGTTCATTTATTTACCACTAGCTGTTGCCCGCAACACCGTCTGCAAAGAATTCGTTTATCGCTATCCCGCGGGAACTATGCAATTTTCCGGGACAAAAAGTATCCTATATGTTAATCCAGGTTATAAACTATATGTGTGCCAAATTTCATCACAATCCGTCAAACCGTTTTAGCGTGAAGAAGTAACAAACATACACACTCACAAACTTTCGCCTTTATAATATTATAGTGTGATGAAACTTGCCACAACGTATGGTTCATTGGTGACCCAAACAGTTTGGTATACTGCAGTCTTAGAATACGAAATATGCATGTATATCAATAATATGGTTGGTTAATCATTGCTATTCGGAGTACTTTGGAACTATTTAGTTTGATTGCTTGTTCTCTATATATATATTTTTTTTGATGGAACACGTCTTCATATTTTTGTTTTGTTTTACATTTAGCAAAGTATAAAAAAAGTTATTCAATACAATTAGCTATACTCTATTCCAGTTAACAAGCTGGTATTGGGAGAATATAGCTTCACATGATTGGTTAGCGGCTCTAGCAGGTTATGTCTAACTAGCTCTACTTATTGTACTAGTTGTAGTAAGAGCAAAAAACCGGCCAAGTGCGAGTCGGACTCGCGCACGAAGGGTTCCGTACCATTATCTATAAAAACGGCAACAAAATCACTGTTTTTGTATGGGAGCCCCCCTTAAATATTTGTTTTATTTTAATTGAATAATTTATTTTTAAAGTGAATATATAACTAAATATTCTGTGAATATTTAAAGCGTCTACCTGTTGCAGTTATAAATATCGAGCAAAAACGAGCAAAAAAATCACTTTTGTTGTATGGGAGCCCCCCTAAATATTTATTTTATTCTGGTTTTTAGTATTTGTTGCTATAGCGGCAACCAAAGTACATCATCTGTGAAAATTTCAACTGTCTAGCTATCACGGTTCATGAGATAGAGCCTGGTGACAGACGGACGGACAGACAGTCGGACAGCGGAGCCTCAGTAATAGGGTCCCGTCTTTAGCCTTTGGGTACGGTACCCTAAAAACAGACGGGAATAGTTTATTCTATAATAGTATAGTATCAGGAAATGGTCATATGTAGTTCTTTGTTTGTAAGAATTCTGTTAACTATAGGTTAAGTTTAACTTTTCTTAACAATCAATCAATTTGCCAGGAGCCTCTGGCGACACTGAAGGGCCACAGAGAGGCAGTATCTGGCATACACTGGATGGACTTCAACACAATCCTGTCCAGTGGATGGGATCACCTCCTCAAGATATGGGACTGTGAGCTGAATGGCATCAAACAGGAGATAGCTGGTAATAATTGTCGCCACATTGTTAAACATTACTTTGTTTCCTTGTCGATTGGTGCTATTAACGGATTCTCGAGTAGAAAGTGGGAATTCTAATAAAAAAAAATTAAAAACTGCTGCAGTGCTTTGGGTGGCTGCTCCGATATTCGATAATCGAAGTTCGTACCGTAGCGTTTCGTTCACTCTCGTATTAAATGCAAATGCTGTTAGCGAGAGCAGGATGGCACGATACGAAGTACGAATTTTGATCTTCGTAGTGTAAGTCCTGAATTGTTTGTGACCAGTATTTATTTTTAAATTACAGGTAATAAGGCGTTTTTCGACGTGGACTGGTCGCCGCTAAGCAACAGTATGATAACAGCTTCGGCAGACAGACATGTTCGTCTGTATGATCCCAGATCTACAGGTCAGTGTATCCACCATATTGCATGATACAAAGTTGAAAGTGTCTCATCCAAAGTTTTCCAAAGCTGAATGAGAACATATTTACAATATGGTGTTGTATTGTATAGTATATACTGTTTTAGACTATCGTGATTTTCACTCATAATTATTACACATAATACTCCTGCATAAGAAAGGCGATAAATGCGATATTGGCAATTATCGTCCTATTAGCCTTATTGCACACGCCTACAAGACCTTCATAAAAATTATAGAAAGTCGCATTGCTGGGCAGCTTGACCAGCTTCAACCGCCCGAGCAAGCTGGCTTTAGACCCGGATTTTCAACCACGGATCATCTTCATACTCTTAATCAACTCATAGAAAAATGCAATGAATTTAATAAACCGCTCTACCTGGCATTCATAGATTACTCAAAGGCATTTGACAGTATCAAACATTCTGCAATAGAAACAGCACTTCATAATCAGAACATTAATCCAACGTATATAAATCTGTTGATGTCAATTTATAATAACAGCACTGCCAATATAAAGCTCAACCATTTATCAGGTCAGTCATTCAAAATAGAAAAAGGAGTAAAACAGGGCGACCCGCTATCTCCCAAATTGTTTACAAGCTCACTAGAAGAGATATTCAAGAGCCTGGCGGAAGCTTGGAGGGAGAAGGGCATTGTGGTCGGCGGCAGAAGGCTAACGAATCTTCGCTTCGCCGACGACATATTCCTTTTCTCTTCCTCGGCATCAGAACTCGAAGTGATGCTTCAAGATCTCAGCTCTGCAAGCCTTCAGGTTGGACTTCTGATGAACACAACCAAAACAAAAGTCATGACCAATAGCACGAAACGTAGGGTCGAGGTAGATGGGCACGTCATGCATTATGTCGACGAGTATATTTACTTGCGCCAGATAGTTTCTTTTAACAATAGGCAAGACAAAGAGCTTCTGGTCCATGAAGGAGCTGTTGAAGGGTAACCTTCCATTGTCACTCAAGCGGAAACTCGTCGACACATGCATACTGCCTATCCTAACCTACGGTGCTCAAACGTGGTCCCTGACTGAAATTCAGAAGTCCAAATCCAGGAAGTCCAGGGGAGAGGGCTTTGCCCAGCAGAGCGACACTGAAACAGACTATTAAAAAAAAATATATATATATTACACAACGGGATTTATCACGCAAACAATATTTAACTCGACGTTTCAGCCGCATTGCAGGGACTGGTCACGAGTTAACTGAAGTGATACACTTCAATGCAATGTGCAATGTGTGTGTGTTTTGCAGTGTAGCTGAAACGGCGAAGTAAATATTGTTTGCGGGATAAGTCCCATTTAGTATAATAATTATGTTATATAACCTACTAAGGCTTGTTCACGAAAAAAAGTAGCCACTATTGTATAATACAAATACAAATACAAATACAAATACATTTATTGCCTCAAAATACAAAGAGAGCACAAATAAGCAAAATAAAAACAATAGGTACATGACTACAAAGCATATTGTGGCAAAAGGAACCGGCTCAGCAATAGCCGAACCCGCGCGGCACGCCGCGAGGACTCGGCGCTAGTTTTCAGCCGGGCCCTTCCGACTCTGAGCGAATAAACTATTCAATAATAATTCAGGTATTCAGTATGAAATGTCATTTTTTAAAGAATTTAATTAGAAAGAAGGACTCTTCACCTTTCGTTTTGAGTGCTATTATGTATATTTATATCAGATGCTATCCATTTTTGGGCTTACTTTCGAAATCTCTGGATTTTAGCCTTAGATTTTGTATTTTTCATGTTTGGGTCACAGTGGTTCTTTTTTTTTCTTTACTCAAATAGATTATCGACGCTATAATGTTCCGCGAATATCATTCCAGACTCTTACTTACCGTATGCAAGGTCGTAAATTGTTTTAAATTATGCCAGAAGTACCCACATTTGTATGCAATCATTTTAGCTCTAAGCCTTAACTGGCATTGTGTAGGATTTCACAACTTTTTAGGAAAAATGTATGGATTTTAGATTCTTACACATAAAAAAGAATACTCAGTTGGCAATCGAATTGCGGTTTGAACTACCTAGACCTACTGGGAGACAGTGGAGACTTAGTTTTCGATGGCTACTTTTTTTCGTGGACAAGCCTTACAATATATTGTCATTTACAGAAAGCATCGTGAAGTCGACGTTCACGTCCCATACGGGTTGGGTGCAGTCAGTTCGTTGGTCCAAGACGCGGGAAACGCTGTTCCTTAGCGCCGGCTGCGACGGGCAGGTCAAGCTCTGGGAGACTAGAAGGTTTGTATTTGTACAGTGGACTTCATAAACTATTGGATCTACTCAACCTTGCCTAAGCGCTTTAGTCGGATTTATCCAAAGTGATTTTGTAACTATTACCACAGGAATTATCATTGTCACGCTAAGCTAGTAATAATTACCTTGACGTTTCGGCTAGATTGCAATGGCCTTGGTCACGAGTTGACCTGAGTTGGTGATTGGGTGAGGTATAAATAGTTATGAGTGTCGATCATGAAATTTTAAAACATTATTAAGTGATTTCAGTCGTTGTATAATTGTTGATATTGTCACTACTTTGAAAAAAAAACTCTTATCTTTCTTTGTGGGTTTACCATATGAAAACTTAAAAGGAACCTTAAGCGACGGAGTAAAGTTAATTTAGGACCTATTATCGATTGTGAAATGCGAGTTTTTTTTCCAAAGTAGTGACTATATTTGATTTGGTATCGATGAAAGAACATGTTTAGGTATGTTTCTATAAGACGTTTGCAATTTCTTGGTTACTGGTGCTGTCTCATGTCAATTTCAGTCGCAAAGGCTAATTCTCGGTACATATACGGTACTTGTATTTTATCCTAAGGGTTGCCAATGCTTTCTTTGAGGCAGAGCGCAGGCGTGAGAAACCGAACAAGTTGTTTGTAATTTTACAATTAGTTGAAACCCACATCTCGCTTTGCTCCTTTTGTTTTGATAATGTTATCTTAATGAAGATAGCTACCGCTGATTAAAATTAAAAAAGTAAGATATTTTTTAGTTTTTTTTCAAGTTGTTTTTTGTTCGGTGGAGCGATGATATTCGCAGGGCGGCTGGCAAGAGCTGGATGAGTGTGGCCGAGGATCGTGCTCAGTGGCGTGCCATGGGAGAGGCCTATGTCCAGCAGTGGACGAACATAGGCTGATGATGATGATGATGAAGTTATTTTTTATCAATAAGTAGCATTATTACACAGTAGTTTTTACTACAAATATTATAGAAACAGTAGACATAATTCATGTATTCTTTGTTGTAGCCCTAGAATGCCGCTGTACGACCTGAGTGGTCACGAAGACAAAGTGCTGTGCTGCGATTGGTCGAATCCCGCTCTGCTCATCAGTGGCTCCTGTGACAATACGCTTCGAATATTCAAAGCGAAAAACGCCGTTGGAAGTTTGTAATGGTCATTAATTACGTTTCTAGAATTTAATAAATATTTCATAAATACTAATCGTGTTTTGTATTTTAACTGTGTATACTTACTTTTACTGCAGTAACCCTTCATGACAAGGCCATCGACAATATTCGCTAGTAGCTCAGTAGTAGACTAGTTTTCGAGTACCTAAGTAACTGTAGTTTTACTCGATGTATTGTTTCATACATCATTGACATTTGTTATACTTAGTACTTGTAGTATAACTTGACTCCTAAAAAAACCGTTTATAATTGGTTGGTAATATTTCAATACTTTTACTTTTCACACCAAAAAGGGTTAGGCTGTACAAATTTCGGAAGGATCCTTAATATTTCGGAAAACTACATTGAGATGAAAATAATTCCATGTCAATAATGGTCTAAATAAAAATAAAAAAACTGGCCATGAACATGTCTGGTAACGCGTTATCTTCTAATTTTTTAAATTCTCGTGTCACGGTGTTTGTTATCGAACTCCTCCGAAACGGCTGGACCAATTTTTATGAAACTTTTTTCTTTACATTTGGTAGGTCTGCGAATAGGTCGTAGGCTATTTTTTGTACACCTACCCCTATTCTTCGCAGACGGAGTCGCGGGAAACAGCTAGTATAATATATAGAAAAATAGAATATTCGGTAAATACCTATTAAATATAATTTTTTTGTCGACTATTACTCGTTACCTAACTTCCAAAGCATACTATAGTATTTTTATAGTTCGTTATAAATATAACGATACTGCCTTGTTTTTTTCGGCAAACAATCATTTTAGCTAGGGGGGAGACGACGACGCTATTATTATTATTATTATTAGCCTGTATTAATGTCCCAATGCTGGGCAAAGGCCTTTCACCTGGACTTCCAACTCGCCCTGTCTGCACTCATGTCCGGCCAGTCGCCCGACGACGATACTCTACACTTAATTTTCTCAAGCTATATGTATTTCGCAAACGGATCTATGAATCGAAAATGCTCTTCGCAAACAGCAATTGCAATCTTTTTGAAAGATCTTTTCAACGATACCTTAAAACCATGGGGTAGACGAGAAAAAATACATCGATTTTATGAGATACCTACACTTGTAAGTGCAGTCGCAAATTGCGTACCAGGGTGGAACCGTTTCACTGCAAATGGCATGTTAACATTACATACATCTGCCCAAAAAATAAAATTGAATTTTTTTGTAAAAAATTTCCACCCTTGTACCAATTTCAGTCGACTGTAAGGGCCCGTTGTTTGATCAATAGTTAAACAAACTAATAGTCAAATTGCCTTTGAAATGTGTTAACTATTGTTAAGTTTGCCATACATTTTATAGTTGGAATTTTATTAGCTGGGGGTTTAGGACGCAGACCTTATCTGGTAAAGATAACATTGTTTTCGTTTGTTCTATTATGGACGCACTACAACGCCGACGATCCAACCGAGTACCGCTTACAATGACGAAAGGCCTTTCTTAATGAGTTAAGCTTTTGCAATTTCAACCTTGTAACTTAGAGAAGACGGTAGCTATTTGTTTGCATTTTTTTTTACTTGTTCTGATTTGTTATTAGCGGTAGGCTTCAACAAACGAGAACAATGTTATCTTTACCAAATGAGTTCTGCAGTCCTAAACCCCAGCTTATAAAATTCCAATATAACTATTAGTTTATTTAACTATTGATCAAACAACGGGCTCTAAGTAGCCATCATAACCATCGGAGCATTCTAGGTGGTCAAAAATATCTGATCACGTCCGTATTGTCAATCGCGTATGTGCGTCATCATTCATCATTATTTCAGCCGACAGACGTCCACTGCTGAACATAGGGCTCCCCCAAGGCTCGCCAAACATATCGGCCCCGTGCCATCCGCATCCAACGCGATCCCGCAACCTTAACCAGGTAGTAGCTCCATCTTGTTGGAGGCCTACCTACACTGCGTCTTCCGGTCCGTGGACCGTGGACGCCACTCGAGAACCTTTTTGCCCCATCGGCCATCCGTTTCTACGAGCGATGCGTGTGTGTGTTCAGATATATTTGAGCACCTTGAGTGCTCCGATGTTTATGATGGCGAATGTAGGTACATAAAGAAAAAAAAGGAAAATTTTAACTGATGCTTTGTTGGCGTGATTTTTATGTGCACTGACCATGCACCGACGCTCAATTAAATACACTCAGCATTCTAGTATTAAGAGTCTGAGTTAAGCTGCGTGTAGACGGATATATGTATAGACATAGCGAACAATATCTTGAGGGTTCAGGACGCGACATTACATTTTTCATTGAGAATACGTCAACGAGTAGGTACTCATTAACGTATTATTTTAATGAAAACTGCATCGTCGCGCCTCGGTGTAAGCTGACCTTTAGGAACCCTAGAACCGTTGGTATGGAATAGTGGACTCGACATTAGAGCGCATTAAAAAATAAAATGATCGACTAAATTTGGTTTCGCTTGTTTTATTCAATCACTTGCTCTTACAAAATATGTTCAATGCAAAGGAACATGACTCGTCACAATAAAACATGCTTCTTAGTACCATTTTGTTTTATTTATATATTATTTTAGTTTCCATTCAGCATAACTATAAATAATGCGGGTCACGTAAAATGCTCATAGCACAATATAGAAACTTGCAAACACTTTGTAACAAAATAGATACATAACTTTCATGTCTTTTCTCTGCGAGAAACGCTTACTATTATCATAGTTATGCCAAACCTCACATCATAACACAACGAAGCAACATGTCCCTTAAAAATATTCTTTCTTACCAACAATTTCATTTCTTTTTTTTACATTTTATGAAGTTTTTATTTTGCATTTCGTATTTCTAGACTACCTAACTAAATTTTTAACTAAACTATTCTACTGTCTAGACTAGTCTGCTGGGTAGAACACCACACTATAATAATACACATTGGACAAATACATTCGTATCGACACTTCTGACAGTTTTTTTTGTTTTACTTTTCTTTCTTTACACTTAGTCAACTACATAACAAAAGAGGTGAAAGCAAACTTGTTGAACGGAAACTTATCTCAAAATGTGTTCACTAATTCTCTTAGAGTCCTTAGTCTAGAGCGGCGCGGCGCGGCGGCCGGCGCCTCAGTCCATTCAAATTAAATTATTTAATAAACTAACAAAGGAAACTACCCTAGCGCGGCCGGCCCGCCGCGCCGCGCCGCCATTCCAAATATATTAAGCTAGGGCTCTATTCTATCTATCTTAGCGTCGAACCATTTTTTGCTATTCTATCTATCTATAGTTAAGTCTAGGACTACAAACTAGCCGTCATTTTGTCGCCGTCCTTAGTAGCGTCTATCTCCTCAAAACTAGTCGAGCGTTCTCTTATATTAACAATTTACTTAAGAATAAGAACATTTACTTAACCCGAGCTAAGAGTTCAATCTATTCATCGACATGGTATTTTTTAAGTTTTGGTTTATGAGTTGGTTCCCCAATACCTAACATCGTTTGTGCTCTTGTTCAGATAGTATCTTTCCTTATACATAACAAATGATCCACAATCTGCAATGTACCTTAAGTAAAGTATTTATCTTATCACACATGTCAGAATGTTGAGTGAGTTAACTAGGAACATCTACGATTTTATCCTCGAGTTCAGTTTTTGCTTCATGTGCGGAAAATGCAACGATTAGACAGCCACATTATCTTTATTAGCCTTTAATACAAAACGCTTTCGTCGTTTCACTTTAACTCTACGTTTATGATTACGGTAAGTTCTCTATTACCTGTAAAATATTGTGTAAAGCACAGTGATGCCACTGCAGTATGTAAGTATGTATCTGAACATTATTACTTTAAAGGAAGCTGAAGGCACTACCATCAAATTAATTTATTGCTTCAATGGAAGGAAAGCATTAGAAAAATAATTTTCATGCTAAAATATTCTATCTTTCGATGGGTTCATTCACAAGGGATCTCGCAACGCTATAGGGAAAAATAACTCGCATTGGGTATATCCTAAATATTATACTTTGTTCGACATTCAGGGGAGAAATATTCGCTTCGTGGAATGAAAGAAAAACCCTATTCCTAGAGTAGGAGACGCACCTTAACGCACATTACATATCTAATTCAAAGAAAATCACGGTGCACGTATAACGGTAATTAAATTAGGCAAATCGAGTCGGTTTTATATTTATATACGTTGACATCAATTTTAAATGCAAAAGTTTAGCGGAAATACCTATCGGAAGACTGCAATTACAGGAAGCCACAGTGTACGTCAACACTAAACAACCGAATACACGCAACATCTACTTAACTAAGTACCACGACATCGCACGGTACTACATTGCACTTCATGGTTATTCAATTTTCACAAGAAGTAAAGGCGGTTTCTTAGTCAGTTCAATTAATTTGGCTTGATCAGAAATTATACGCGCATAACACTGATCTACGGAGTATTATGGTTATTGAATGTTAGACTAATAAAAATCTCACTTTCCGTTAGCCTTTGTGAGGTGGTCGAGTCGTTACGAACCAATAGGTCAGGATAGAGAGTGAGGCAGTCAGCTAAACGTCCGGGCTCGAACCTGCATCCCAGTGTTAGTCGTTCGCGGAACAATACTACAATTTCAGCCTTTTTCAGAAAACAAAAACAACTGATACAGATCTACTATTCGTCGAAAATCTACGAAAATCATTCAAAACCTGTCGTCAGCTAGTCTCTTTGTTCCTGTAATGTTTTTCAAAAGTCGGAGATGCACAGGTTTTGAATAAAGAGGTCACGCTTAATCGTCAGTTAAAATACAGTTAATATCAAACATTTAACTAGTCTTCAGTCCCTGAGTTGTATAAATATTTTCCTACTTCTTACTCGACTTTAATGATTTGTATACGTTGGTTCTGATGAAACTCTTGACGTGCCAAAATAGAATTAAACAGTTGCGATATAGTAGGCTTTACTCGTACCCATCAACAATGTATATACATGTATACATATCCATGTATAATTTATATATATTCAATATAAAAATATCAAATTTCATATAAAGTCATAAAGTGTACCCAAAACCTACGTGATGGTACAAAAAGTGTTCGTTTACACCAAAACGATGTTTTCAATTTGGATTTCAAATCCATTACATTTCATAATGTGGAAATCAATCGTGGAATTTTGTTGGAGTTCTCTAGTGGAATGTGCCGACCGCCTATAAAATAACAACTACAGTTGACTTAGTACATGATTCTCAAAAAAGGATCACTCTATCACGTATCCGAACATGAGTTCCCGACGACGTACAAAAATGTGTATAGATTAGACGCGTAAAATGTATATATAGACTACATACAACTGCTTATTGCTAATGTCGAGATGCGGCGCTGGCCCAGCGGCCCAGAGGCCCCAGAGCGCTGCGACAGTCTGCTTGCGCCCGCTCGCCACGCGCCTCCTACAGATCCCAGTATTGCTCTTTTCGAATCGACACGCGCGCGGGCCAAAGTGCAAGTTTGCAGTGAATATAAATTATATCAGTCTGGCTTTGGCGATGACATTGTCAGTGTGTATTTGAAGAGTACGTATTTTGTTTGAATAATATATTATTTTCTATAAGTACTTCCTATTTTCTACGGTAAAAAAATAAAGGGAGTAATCAAGCTGACATTTTGGATTGTTTGAAAGGCAGAACTAGTATACACTTGGTTGTGGCTTGAGTGATGAAATTTGGATGTTTTTCAGAAACTCGGGTCGTCCGTGGCGCGGCCGAAACGGAGGCACAACGATTTAGTTAGATTATCATCTATTAGGAATCAACGAATGCCATTTATTCCTTAAAGTTAGGTAAGTATTGCGATCCTTGGAAGACTGCACCGGTGTGATTGTATTTAGGTACATAATACTGTATAATAGGTAGGAATAGTGCCACTTCTAAATAAAATTATAAAAGCACCATGCCAAACACATTATTCACAAACGTCAAGCATTTTGATAGAGCAAATACTTCCGAGTATTTTGAAATAAACAACATTTATGAAATTTATAACAAATGTGAAAAGGAATACTTAACACAGAACCAAAGCAAAAGCCTGGAGCGAAGAGCGCGAGGCGACACGAGTGTTTGCTCTATCGCAATCCGTATTGCGCTGTTCGCTCGCTCAAGCCGCGTGTTCGCGCTGTCTAACTACGACAGGACATTAATGAACGTTATTTTCGATTGTATTTTAAAAATACTTGTCTTGGAAGATTCTAAATCTTCGGCATTATTATCGTAAAAAACCTAATCGGCGTCTTCACCCTTAGCCATTACACTCATAATCTTTCAACAATGGTACTCTTTACAACACCTTGTCCGTAGACATACTTATACTTTTGATTTCACATGATATGACCTTTGCACTTATCTTTCTATCCAACCACTTGCAGATATTGCTTTATTCCTATCCGATGTTAACGGGTACATAAATAAACTATTCGCTAATCTCTATTGCCATCGCAAACGTACATTGTCGTCGCTCCGCCGGGCTGGGAGCGCGCGTGCGGCTCGCGGCTTGCGCCTCGCGCCTCTTGTCTTGCGCTTCGCGCCTCGCGTCTCGCGCCTCACTGCCTCGGCGTGAACGACACGCGGTCGACTTGCTAACATCGGCTATCTTACAAATTTAAATATGACACTGCATTAAAAAATTAAAATTGTGGATAATGCCCGTGCAGAGGACATGTCTAAATTTAAAAGTTCGATCATCAAATTATACTATGCTAAAATAAATACCTAACTATCTTAAATAATCTTGTCAACATGTTCAAAACCTCCGCCTAAAATCTTTTATTTGAATTTTCATAAAACAATAATAAAATTATAATGTAAAAACACATTTAAAAATTGCAGCTATATCTATACAATCAAATCCTCTTTGAGCCGTGAAAAGACCTCATCAAAACATCACAGCGAATCATCGAGCGGCTAGCGCGAAGCCGAGAGGAGCCCTCGAGCGGTCAAGCGGTCGAGCGGTCGGACGCGCCCCGGTGCGGAAGGCTTAGCAACTAGGACAAGCGCCGGCGACGGAGGTCGCGCGACCGGAGCTTTCGATGAAGTCTATAACGGCCGCAAACTAAAACTAAAACAAATTAACATTGTAAAAAGTCACAGTTGCTTTGATTTTTGGCTCGTGTACAGCACGGATTGCAGCGTGTCGTGTGTGGTCTACTTGGGGGGCGGGTAGGGCTGGTAGGAGTCGTCGGGCGAGGCGGCCGTGGACGCGTGCTCGGACTCCATGGGCATCTGCAGGATCGGCGGCGTCGGCCCCGCGAAGTACTGGTACGGGTGCGACGCGAAGTACTGCAACACGGAACACAGGTCAACACGCGGCTAGCCGGCAGCGGCAGCCACTGCGGAACTGGGGCAAAGCAATAGCGTACGGCGTCTCTGATAGCAACTTCATATCGACACTCACGTATAACTCATTATCCGGCCTTAAGCTGTCCCAGTTTACCTGGAAAACAGAGAATTCACATCAGTCTTGCGTTTTTCACTTTGACTGAATGGTCCTCTTTCCCGTTTTGTCTATTTCCGCCGTAATACGGTCTGAATTGGCCGTTACGTTTTGAGTTAAATACTGTTCTGATCTTTCTAGGTAGGTATTCCAAATGTTTTTTGTTATAAGTTTGTTTTCCAGTTCAAAAAATAAATATAATTAGTTCAAACTTGGTGTTTATTGGCCTCAGACAGTCTTTGCTGCCGCTTTAGGTTTGTTTTTTAGTTAGGGTGCCTTTCCACCAGAGATGTGCTATGCTAAATTGTTATAGATGTGTGTGTTATATATGTGACCTTTATTGGTCCACATAACATCGCACTGGTAGAAACGTTCAACTAAGCTATGTGCTCTTGATGTGGGCTATGGATGGTCCCTACTGTCGATACATTGCATAGCTCGAGGTGCGTATCTTCCTCGCGTAGGTACCTGACGGCTGCACATGGTGGTGTACCGAAAAAAAGCGCTGTGCCAGTCAGGGCCTCCTGTAGATACTCTAACCCGCAGCATACGCTGAGTACATCCCTCTTTGCTACAGCAAACAGTGTTATAATTCGTTTTATTAGCATTAGGAATAAGTTAAACAATCTTGATATGTCTTTTTATTGAAAAACGCATTTAAAAAATTAATAACTATTACTTATGAAACCAATGAATATGAATGACCGTATTTAATTGTTAATTGTTACATTTTTGCCGTGATTTATTTTTTAAAAGTGATTTTCAATAAAAAGACACGTCAGTATCGCTTACCTTCTTTCTAATGCTAAAAAAACGAAGTTCTAGTTTATGGTTTTTTTTATATTGATTACCTACTTCATTATGAAATAAGTTTACTTTTGTGTTGTGGCAATAAATCATATCTTATTTTTTTATCTTTATTTTCATAGCGCATCTTCTTTGAACGGCTACATAGCTTAGCATTAGTGGAAACGGGTAAATATTCAGCGTTTTTACGACGGTTTTTTTGTCATTACCATTTGAGCAGAAATTATTAAAATGGATGATGCTTAGGGTTAACTTTTTATGAAAACTTAAGACAGTACCGATGCTGAATCTAGTTTGATGAAATTTCGCGCGATTCGTCCTTCGGTTGTGGTAATAATCGTCGAATGGTAATGACGTTTAACCGCGCGATCTAAACGCTCGAATATTCACCCACGGTCACATACTAGGGGCGTTCAATAAAAAGTGAGAATGAGTATGTTATAAACAACTTTTACTAAATGTCATTTTATTTTTCGACATAGTCACCTTTTAGTATAATACACTTAGTATATCTTTTTTCTAAACTTAAAATTCCATTTTTAAAAAAGGTCTCATCTTGAGTACTTAAAAAATCTTGTACTGCAGCGACTACCGCGTCGTCGTCTTCAAATTTCTGGCCTCTCAGGTATTGTTTCAATCTCGGAAATAGGTAGAAATCACTGGGAGCGAGATCTGGTGAATACGGAGGATGCTTAAGGATATCGAACCCAGCATCACGAATTGCAGCCATTGCAACGGCGGACTTGTGTGCCGGGGCATTGTCCTGGTGGAACAGCACAACTTTCGAGAGTTTACCTCGCCGTTTTTCGCGGATCTCATTGCGCAATGTTGCTATTTGTTTGGCGTATAAAGTGCCCGTAATAGTGGCTCCATGCTTGAGATACTCAATCATTAATACCCCTTTACCATCCCAAAAAACAGAGCCCATGACCTTACCGGCAGATGGGCTCACCTTGAATTTCTTCGGAGTTGGAGATGATGGCCTTTTCCATGTTATAGACTGCAGTTTCGTTTCAGGGTCGTAACGATGGAGCCATGTTTCGTCCATTGTTATAAATCGCGCCAAAAAAAGTTCCCGGTCTTGCTGCATCAGGTTCAAAGCTTCTTGACAAGTCTCTAGTCTAGTTTGTTTTTGCGTGTCAGTAAGCATTCTTGGTACCCAACGCGCAGATACCTTTTTCATACCCAAGCGTTCATGTTAAATATTATGCACGCTCCCCGTTGAAATCTTTACATTTTCAGCAATAAAACTAACTGTGACACAACGATCCGCCAAAACTGAGTTTTCGACTTTTTTCACAATTTCTTCAGTTACTGCTGTAGTAGGGCGTCCGGAGCGGGGGTCGTCCATTGTCGATGTTCTTCCACGTCTAAATTCGGCGCACCAACGTGCGACTGTCGAATACGGAGGAGCATTAGACCCTAAAGTGTCCCGCAAATCCAAATTGACTTGGTCCGTAGAAAAATTTTTCAAATACAAGTATTTGATAACGGCGCGCAGTTCAATTTTCTCCATTTTCGCTAACGTACTCAATAGCATTGCAAAGAAATTACTGTATATTTTTTTAAACAAAAGACAGTTAGTTTTTTTTTTTCATAGCAATCAGCTAGATAGATTAGCTTTAACGGCCAGTATTTAATTTCGTAATATTAAAAGAGTTTGCATCTCATTCTCACTTTATATTGAACGCCCCTCGTAGTTTCGTATCGTAGCGTAACTTTCACATCCTCGCAGCATAGCTGCGTAGCACGTCTCTGGTGGAAAAGCACCGTCTTTGTTCATCCCTCGCGTGACGATGTAATGCCTTGATTACATCTAACGAGTACAGTGGCGAGACAGTGCTCTCGGCCGAGCGCTCGGTTAGTATAAACACATTAACGAGTGCTCGGCCGAGTGCTAGGTCGAGCAGAAAGGCGAGAGAGTCACTAGAATCCCAATCTGTTTACTAGGCCGAGTACCCACCTCCCCGCTTCATTCTTCTGCCCCGCAGCGACTCGACATCCCGCTCGGCACGCATGAACATTGAACACGCACTCGCTTGTCACTCGGCCACTCGCCACTCGTTCGTTCGTCACCCAGTGTGCGTGTTGTTTTTGTTTTCAAATTGAAATTTAAATCAAAACTGAACTGACTCACTACTATAGTATAGTAAATACGTGTGACCACCCATTCGGTTCGGCGGCTCTCTCGGCCGAGAGCTCATTTACTGACTCGCCACTGTACTCGTTAGGTGTAATCAATCCTCAGGGATGGTTCGGTCGGGTTGTGTACTTACGTATTGGCTAGGCACCGAGTCGATGGGTATGTGCGCGGGGTGCGGCGGGTGCGCGGCGTGCGGCGGGTGCGCGGGCGGCAGGAGCGCGGCGTAGGGCGCCAGCCAGGCGGCGGGCGCGGCGTGGTGGTGGTGCAACTGCGGGTGGAACGCGGCCACGCCGTACATGCCGCCGCGGTACACGCCGGCGCACTCGCCCTGCGCCGCGCCGCCCACGCCGCTCGCGTACACGCCGCCGACTCCCATCGCCTGCAAGTACTACCGTGATCAATGTTTTGGTAATCCGCATAAGGAACCAACTGGCCGTATACACTACAATTTTCGATGGCGTTCGGGTCGTCACAGTGTGTATGTCTTTGTACTACTAACTGGGCAAAGTGACCTGTAGTGGGTTTTGGTCTCTGACACCAGACTACGCTATGCTTTGTGGATCTGGCTAGCCTTCGACCTCAAGATCCAATAGATCTCTCTGGACCTCGTCCCTCCAGCGGTACCTGTGTAGCGGTATGTCTTTGCGTTTAGGTTTTTTTTTAATAGGTCCCACTGAAAAACAGCGTTGGGTTTGCCGCATCATTATGCTGATTGGGACTCAAATTTTACTATTCGATATTCGATGTTTTTTTTGTGTGCCTTTTCCTGCCAAATGCGTACATTTATTTTTCCAGTGTATCAAATCTCTCTCTCTCTCTCTCTTTATAATCATAGAAAATAGGTGTCTATTAGGTACATTGTCAAAGTTAATATGGCGTAGTAAACTGGCAATCGTTGTAGATATTCCAAAAGTCTGGTATATGTCACAGTCATGTATTCCGTGTAACAATTACATTATTAGTAAAATTGAAAACAAACGATAATAATAATTCTGATCAAATTCAAATGTACAGAAAAAATAATATATCTATGGACTTTAATATAGTCGAACAAGAAATTCCTTTACCACCATAAGGTTCAATGTCAGTTGTATTGTATGGCATAAAACATCAAAGGCACACGAGCCAATGTGACAGTCAGTGTCATTGTTCTTATTTTGATGTCCTGTCGCAAAAAACGGTAAAGGACTTACTTGGTCGACTATACCGCTGATTAGGGATCAAGTAAGAATGAAAGTCACCAATCATCATTAAGCGATTGTGTCGCTCAACTTGGCCATTTTATTGCGGGTCAAAAAGTGGAGTATAATACGTTAATGTCTTTTCAGCAGTATATGTTGGAGTGGTTGGTACCTGGGTAATGGTGTCGTTATTGTCCCGCCACGTGCGGCCATTGTTCTCGCCCTGCTTGTTGTATAGGGCCTTCTTCTTATTTCCACCGTCCGCGAACTTCACCAGCAGTGGCTCCTTGGCTCCGGGGATCGGGTTGCCGTTAAACATCTGGAACGAATGATAACTTGTTTGAATTGTAAACCCTTTGAAGATACTTCTGAGTTTTACCAGATTTTCTTTTTTTTTTAATTTTACTTTTTGAAAATAGGTTACCTCATTAAAGTAACATAAACTGGTCTGTTGCTCCCAAAGGAATATGTAATTTTGGTAAGCATTAATTAATAAGTGGATCGATTGAATAACGTGCAAGGCGAGGTTTCGAACTGGGGATCGATTTAAAAAGATTAACCTTTACTGTTGACTAGCTTATTCTCGTCTTCTAAATATTCACTAAAACACAATAAGGTGGGAGAATATTACAGTGAAATTCAAGTTTTAAAGGTTGATGAAAGAGTTTTTACGAGAGTGATAATGTACCTGGATAATTTGTTCGCACTTCTCCCTGGACTCCATGCGCGCAAATCCGACGCCTTTGCTATGTCCATGAGTATCGCGCAAGATCCGTGTAGACACGACTTGCCCGAACTTGGCCAGCAACTGGTCCACATCGTTCTCCTTGAAGTGTGGCGGCAGGTTCGCCATGTACAGGTTCGTGGGGTCCTGCTCTTGTTGCTGTAAACGGAAGCCCCGAAGGGGATGTGAAGAACCTGCGCACTAAGACAGAAACAAAGCGCTATGCACACCGACTGCTGCAAAGAACATGGCTAATTTTAGACCGGACCTAATCTATCTGCGCGTCACGCGGACGTGGCGCTCTTCAGACCAGATGCGGGCTCAATCTAGACCGTGTCCGGTGCAGGCCTCGGTGTGAAAAGCTCTTTTTTTGCTACGCGATTTCAATTACGAAAGTAGCAGCTCTTTTTAGACATAAGGATACAAGATGGTGTTCGGTTCAGATCTCTTTGAACCGTAAATGTTTATTCGGGATGTAAATTTCATGACCCTATAAATCCTTATGAGTCATTTCATATTGCAGGTTTATGGGTCGGTGTAATGTGCTCGTGCTGAAAGTGTTAAAACGTAGTATATTCAGTGATCTTGAAGCCGATTTTCTTATTTAATTGCTTCACTTTCGTAATTGCCAACGCGCAGGTAGATTATTTTACTGGCTTTACGTATGGGAATTTTATGTGATTGTAAATTGTAATTCATTATGACTTGTTTTTATGGCACCTGAGTGTTTCAAAGTAATGTTGGATCGAATTACAGTCAGCGGCAAATGCGGATTGATATCTACTTTCTAAATATGTAGCTCTGTGTTATTGTTATTTAAAAATATGAGTAACGGCTTCCATATTTGTACAGAAACGTATGCACATACGATTTAGGTAGGTAGTCATGTAATGGCGCTGACCGCATACGAACAATAATATAAACTGCACATCGTGTTGACTGTACTGCACACGATATTGATATTTCTATAGAAATGCTTATAAGCATTGGTCATATGTGGGTACTGCACAGTAAAGGGAAGGTTGATCGAAGTATATTAAAGTTAGCTTGAAGCCCGCATAGACTATCTAGACACTGAAGCCAGCTTTGACGTAAATCAGCAGATAGATCTAATATGCTATTAGTATTACGTAAGTGTTATTGAGATGGGCGTAGACATCAGCATAGAATTTATGAAGCTAGTTAATTCGCATACACATATTATTGCTAGTTACATATTGTAAGCATAGAATACCCAGAGCCCAGTAGCGAACATACGACTATGTTGTTATTTTAACGCTTAAGCATACGACGAGTACGTACAGAATTAATATGAAACAATGTTTAAAAATAGATTAAGAAAGCGTTAAATTTGCGTCGAAATGCGTACCTCTGGAGGGAAAGGTAAATACTTACAACACATTAGTGTTAGATGGCTCTGTTCGAGAATACGCTCTGACTGAGTCAGACCGCGCGGCGAATGACTAGCCACTCGCGGAAACGTGAACGTTAATGTCACATTCCACTTTGCGCTGTACAATGATCTAAACACAGGGCCTACTATATCTAGACAGGTTTCATTCAAACAAAATATCTATTGAATCAAACAGACAAAGGCATTATGGTGACTGTATTACAGAGTTACACTAATTTCACCTTGATCAACAAGGTACAGGATGCTACTATGCATATCTCAAATCTAGATAAGTTTACAATAGACAGTGAACACGACTTTACTTTAAAAATGCTTATTTCAAATGGTATCAGCACTTATTGAAATAGACAAAGGGAAATAAGTAACCACTAAAGCTAAAAATAAGGGTAGACGGATTGTAGGGTCGGAGCGATGCTGTTGCAGAGACTCGGGTTGTTAGTCGGGACATGGGAAGATGGACATTGGCTAATCGTTCGTGATAGTAGAAGGTACGTTATCAACGGAGCAGAAGTAGAAAAGGATGAGACAGCGGATAAGGAGCAGGCGGTTAGTCATAATAGTATTACTTGCATGCACAACGTACACGGTTCAGTCTACGCAGGAACCAGATACCCACTTTAGCCATCTGGGCCTGAACACCTTTGGCTTGTAATCCTTTAACAGCCGCCTCCGCAGACGCGATCGTCTCAAAATCAACAAAACCGTAACCTGTGGAAATAAAGTAAATTCGTACTATAGTTTGGCCTCGCCTAACACATCGACAGATTCATTCTGACAGTTACATGATTCATGCTTGGTTATCATAGGTATGTGTATCGAATATGGTAACGCAGAACTATGCAACCTATGAGTATGTAACTAATAACATTAAATGCCTGGTCGTAAGTAGCGAATGGAAATGCGATATTGTAAAAGTCAACGAGGTGACAGAAAAACATCTTGTGCTAATATTAAACAAATACAATTCAGTATTCATCTGTGCTTTGTGCATTATAGAATAAGGATGATAAACTACAAATAAAATAACACGTATGTGAAATAAACATATCATAGTATGAAACATTATAAATATGAATCAAATTCAAACTAGTGTTCGTGCATATATTGGAAAAAAGTCTCACCATAGATGGATTAGTTTAATGAAGGTATATGGTATTCTAGAAAATAATATTATATTAAATAATTCAATCACGAATAACTTTCTTGATGCACAATCTATTAATTTTAGTATAGAAAGATATAATTTATATACATACGTGAAAAACTATGCACAGACTTTTACGATAGGTACGTACAATAATTCAATAGATTACTATGATAGTGTAAGGAAAGACGTACGGGAATGAATGTTGTTTACCTTTACATTTATTCGTGTTTTTATCCAATATTGCTTTAGTCGAGATTATGTTACCATACCTGAAAATAAAAGTTAAGATGAGTCGCTGGAAATTGTGCCTACCATAATAAGATTAATATTTTAGGAAATCCCTCGTTGAAGGAAATATTAATTACTGCAGAGGGGTGGATGTTGACGCTGATCCGGAATTAGCGAAGCTTAGATATTTCTTAAAAAAATTAGCCAAGCGTCAGTCTGACTCGTGAACCGAGGGTTTCGTACAGTTAAGGGCAAATATATGTATCCACCACATATAAAAAATCAAACTGACTACCTACCTGTATGATATACAGTACACCCGCTGACAGGAGAATTTAAAAAGATTTAATTTTATCCCTAAGACGGACTAACGTCCACCAGTTTTTATTACCTATTGGTTGTTATGTAGTAAATATATTTATCTCTATTACCATATCGAGTTTGAATTTTGTTTGTTTGAACGTTACAGGGATAGAACAAAAACAAAAAATAATGCGTTTCTAGTGGGAATGGGAACCTTCTTATTTTTACCCGACTGCCGGAGGGTTATGTTTTTATTTCTATTATTTATTGTTGCACCGGCACCAGAAATACACATTATGCGTAAACAATTTTGTATCTATTACAGTTTTTAGTCCATGACTGAATATTCATATTTGCTTGCCTTTTGGTGCAGCATAGTGATACATGTCTATGATCATTGTATCGTTTATTTAAACTAAGTATGATTGAAAAATAAATTAAGTATTTGTATTTGGTTTTAGCGCCATAGTTTCATTTTCACCTTTGACTCTTACGATACATAGCAGTACCGTAATGATGCTACTCAATGGTGAAAATGAAACTACGTCCTTTTAGCTGGAGTTTTATGACAGTAGGTGACTTACATCTGGCACATTTGGACTAGGTCCTTGTCGGTGGTGTTCTGGCTGAGTCCGCGTATGTAAAGGTTGGTACGGCTGAGTTGCTCCCCCGCGGCGCCGGTGGTGGAGGCCGAGGACGCCGGCGGGGGAGGCGCCGTGCTCAGGCTCGTGGAGCGGGTGCCGCCCGCGGAGCCTGTGTTCGAGGAGGACGAGGAAGCCGTGTTGGCGGGGGACGCCGCTGTGGGCACCCGCGCGCCGCCGCACCCGCCGCCTATCGACGCACCCGTGTACTGGAAAAAATACGAGGCATGTTAATACTACGATAGCTGTATGGTTAGAGAAAATGGCCGTGGTGGCCTAGCGGTTTGACCTGTGGCCTATATATGACCTACCTACTATTGAAGCATAAAACTTAAATTGAATTTTGACTTTGAAAAAGAAAATGTGTTCGCCACTTTCTTCTTGACGGTCACATTGCCGTGATCTACTTGAATATTGCAAAAATTTCGTACGGAAAAATTTAGTTTCTTCTTCGTCCGTTTTCTACTGTTTTATGACGTACTCTACATAGCCTAGGATCCGAGTATACAACGACCTTCACTGATCTGGTTAATGGATGAAAAGTATTTTATTTATATCGATATCGATTTACCTGTTTTTACCTGTTTAGGTCTACCTGCCTATCCAAAAGTTATGACCGGAAAAAAATAGTCAACCTAACGTTTGCATATTCTATAGGCTTCATACTTTTGATTGGTAGGTATTTCATTTGTGTGTTAACCGAAACGTTGAAATGCTAAAAAAAAATTATACTGGACTGAAAATTTTTAGTCAACCTACTTGAAATAAGTATATTTATTAACATACCTAATTAATTTAATATAAAATACTTTTCATCCATTAACCAGTTCGGTGAAGGTCGTTGTATACTCGGATCTTAATTTTAGCCACATTTTGGATGTGAAATATTTGAAAAATAAAAATGATTCGTTTACCAGAACCTGTATGTATGTATGTATGAAATATATTTATTCATAAAAAGTTACACTTTCATTTAAACCATGCCCCGCAAAACTGCAGTAGTAGTTTGGCTGACTTGACTTGACTTGACTGCAGGTAGCTCGTGTCAAATTTTTATTTGATAAGTACGTGCCGGGTGGCACTATAATGACAATTTGCAATTTATTATGTTTTGCTATCTTAAATTATAACTTCTTATTTCATAATAAATTATTTTATGTTTAGGTAAGTGACATTAAAGCCACAGAAGGTAACTAACGCCTCACCTCACGAGCGGCATAAGGGCGTGAACTCATTTCCGTTCATTTGCAGAAAACGTGTTGTAATATTGTTTGTTGTAGGTTGACTTAATTTCCGAAGCTTGAACTTTAAAAACAATAAACGACCGACCAGATGGTCTAGTGGTTAGAGAACCTAAGTATGTTTATCCGTTGCCTAGTAGGTACCCATAACACAAGCTTTGCTTAGCTTACTTTGGGACTAGGTCAATTGGTGTGAATTGTCCCGTGATATTTATTTATGATATTTATATATTTATGCCTTGCATACTGAATGAATTTTCACTAGAAACTATTAAAGAAATTGTTAATAACAAAGCCAACAAGATTAAGGGTATCCTTGTACGTCACTTGGATCAATATCCTTAACAAAAAGGTTTATGATTTTAATGGGTAGGTATGCTTGAGGGGTTTGGGTAGTTGGCTAGGTGTAAGTAAGTCCAAATTTGCCACATTCATGGATTCAAAACATTTTATTTATCAATCATTGTAATTCAACCTAGACTAACGTATTTTAATACAGAAATGTAAATGTTTAGATATTTAATGGGAGAATTACTGTATTTAAGACATCAGTGACATTGTTTTGTTTACATTGGGTTGATTGCCTAAGCCTTTCAGGTATAGTGATGATTTGCCAAACAATAAGTAACTAAGTAGGTAATTAATATTATTATTAACTGCAACAATCCTACAATTTAAGGATTTAGGTTAATGATGTATAAAGTGTATTTTTTTTCTGAAATAAACAGTTTTAAATTTTTTTTTATTCAGTCATTGTTTGTCCATCGTTTATTAGGTACTGTTATATCAAACCTAACGATCTCAAATGTGTAGGTACAATACATATCAAAATAATACCAATTTGGGCGACCGACCTTTGTTCTGTGCTTTGTGTTATCCCAGAAATGAGACGTATTTAGCTAGAATCTATGTTTTAGCCTCAAAAACCCTGTAAGCATAGCAAATTTTATCGAAATCTTTGGTGTTTTTATGCACAAATATTGTTCGTTTAATAGTATACAATTTTTTTGCAACGATTGACCACATTTTCAGCGTAATTCCTCCACTTCTCGGTTCCTATACTAGGGTTTTCAATAAACATCCAACTTTACTTAACTTTTTATCACGCAAGTAAGTATACCCGAGGACCGCTCTTACGGAAGTTTAAGTGACACTTCACATAGATGTCCTCACAAGTATGTTCTCATGGAATTTTTCCTCAAACAGGTAAACAAACTCATATGTAGTCAGAACGACTACCCCTAACTGGAACGAGTGTTAATATGCTTCTCATCAGGGCTCGAGTCGCGAAACGAGCGGAATGAGGCGGACTAAGGCGATTTCATTGAAAATAACTGCTCTCTCTGAGACGTGTTAAGACGTGGCTTATTAGTTATTCAGCCGGCGGTAATGAATAGGGAGGAGTAATGAGTGAATGCCGATTCTGAGCACGCTCCCTTAATCGACTCGTACGCTGTTCTGTAAAGCTTCATTTAGACTGTGCGAGAAATATCATACGAGTCTCGTTACATTGCTGCGCCGTGCGGCTATGAATTTATAAACGATCGATCATCCACAGCAATGTACCGCAAGTACCGCAACTCGCACAAATTCCTCGCACCATCTAAATGGGGCTCAAGGCGAGTCGCGGCAACTGCGGCCCGTTGGCGCGGATCAACGGACACCAAACACGTTTTATATACATGTATGACACGAGTATGCTCAACGTCCCAATAAAAACATACACGTGATAAGCGTGATATAATCGTTTTTTCGCGTACCCGCTTACCACAACAACTTTTGTTCGCTGAACAATCGGATTTCAATAAGCTACTGTAGAAATTAGCAGGTACGACGAGTTCGTCGTGGAAAAATATACATACCTATATATTACTAGCTTTTACCCGCGCCTTAACCATTAAATAGGTCTGGCAGTTGAATTGCAATTGGAGTTGTCTATTTTTAGGGTTCCGTACCCAAAGCGTAAAAACGGGAACCCTATTACAGAGGCTCCGCTGTCCGTCCGTCTGTCTGTCTGTCCGTCTGTCACCAGGCTGTAATCTCGGGAACCGTGATAGCTAGTTGAAATTTTCACAGATGATGTATTTCGGTATCCGCTATAACAACAAATACTAAAAAATGGAATAAAATTAATATTTAAGGGGCTCCCATACAACAAACGTGATTTCTATAGATCTATACGGAACCCTTCGTGCGCGAGTACGACTCGCACTTGGCCGGTTTTTTTGCAATGCATAGTAAATCAATAACAATTTCGAGGTAAATTCTTTTTAAATTTTAATTTTAAAAGTGTACCTAATTAATTTATTACGTAACAAATAAGCAAAGCCCTTCATTTGATTTTAAAAACTATGGCTTATACGGTCCAAGTTGTTCTTTATATGGTGAGGAATAGAATTAATTAGGATTCTTCAAAATTTTCGCGTGGAATGTACACAACGGACTTTGATTTGGACCTGCAACTGACGTCTAATACTTTGACAGTGCCTTTGTTTTGACTTGATGACATTGACACCAGTGCCAGTTTACCACTTCAACACAGGTAAAAAAATAATTAATGACGGTGCTCAACATACGCGCATAAACAAATTTATGGAATAAGAGCTGTGTGAGCACTGTATTAAACTCTGACGTCATCAACCAAAATAGTTTCAATAATTAATTTTGAAAAAAGTAGTGAACTAACTGAAAAAATATTGAAATTAGTTTCATAATACTTAATTGACTTTTGTGCACAAAAAATAAATAAAAAACCATTGTAATTTTTTTTGGACAATCCCAATTCCGGGAATTTACTCAATTTGTACGGGAATTGTCAAAATTTACATAGAGGATTTCTTTTACGTGGAAAATTTCATGTTTATAGACTCAGTGGTTGAGATTTCGGGATTTTACATGCGTTTATCCTGATTGGAATAAAAAGTACCTAGCCTATTATTCTATTATCTATACCTAATAGTCAATTAATCGTAGTAAAGTTAAAAAAAAGCCGTGCCATGGTAGCCTAGTGGTTTGACCTATGGCCTCTCAAGCAGAGAGTCGTGGGTCCGAGCCCGGGCTCGCACCTCTGAGTTTTCGGAATTTACGTGCGAAATTACATTTGTTTACCATGAGCTTTACGACGAAGGACAATATCGAGAAGAAACATACACACACCTGTGAAGAAATTCAATGGTATGTGTGAAGTTCCCAATCCGGAACCAAGGGCCATGTCCTCTCATTCTGAGAGGAGACTGTGCTCCGCAGTGGGATGTACGAGGGGCGTTCAATATAAAGTGAGAATGAGATGCAAACTCTTTTAATATTACGAAATTAAATACTGGCCGGTAAAGCTAATCTATCTAGCTGATTGCTATGAAAAAAAAACTAACTGTCTTTTGTTTAAAAAAATATACGGTAATTTCTTTGCAATGCTGTTGAGTACGTTAGCGAAAATGGAGAAAATTGAACTGCGCGCCGTTATCAAATACTTGTGTTTGAAAAATTTTTCTACGGACCAAGTCAATTTAGATTTGCGGGACACTTTAGGGTCTAATGCTCCTCCGTATTCGACAGTCGCACGTTGGTGCGCCGAATTTAGACGTGGAAGAACATCGACAATGGACGACCCCCGCTCCGGACGCCCTACTACAGCAGTAACTGAAGAAATTGTGAAAAAAGTCGAAAACTCAGTTTTGGCGGATCGTCGTGTTACGGTTCGTTTTATTGCTGAAAATGCAAAAATTTCAACGGGGAGCGTGCATAATGTTTTACATGAACGCTTGGGTATGAAAAAGGTATCTGCGCGTTGGGTACCAAGAATGCTTACTGACACGCAAAAACAAACTAGACTAGAGATTTGTCAAGAAGCTTTGAACCTGATGCAGCAAGACCGGGAACTTTTTTTGGCGCGATTTATAACAATGGACGAAACATGGCTCCATCATTACGACCCAGAAACGAAACTGCAGTCTATGACATGGAAAAGGCCATCGTCTCCAACTCCGAAGAAATTCAAGGTGAGCCCATCTGCCGGTAAGGTCATGGGCTCTGTTTTTTGGGATGGTAAAGGGGTATTAATGATTGAGTATCTCGAGCATGGAGCCACTATTACGGCACATTATACGCCAAACAAATAGCAACATTGCGCAATGAGATCCGCGAAAAACGGCGAGGTAAACTCTCGAAAGTTGTGCTGTTCCACCAGGACAATGCCCCGGCACACAAGTCCGCCGTTGCAATGGCTGCAATTCGTGATGCTGGGTTCGATATCCTTAAGCATCCTCCGTATTCACCAGATCTCGCTCCCAGTGATTTCTACCTTTTTCCGAGATTGAAACAATACCTGAGAGGCCAGAAATTTGAAGACAACGACGCGGTAGTCGCTGCAGTACAAGATTTTTTAAGTACTCAACATGAGACCTTTTTTAAAAATGGAATTTTAAGTTTAGAAAAAAGATATACTAAGTGTATTATGCTAAAAGGTGACTATGTCGAAAAATAAAATGACATTTAGTAAAAGTTGTTTATAACATACTCATTCTCACTTTTTATTGAACGCCCCTAGTATTATATAAGCTGGGATGATGAAACTTAGAATTGTATACGTACTAATCGGTTTATCAGTCTCAGCCAGACTAGTTTGGCCCTGAAAGTAATTAAGAACGCTCATTTCGAACATTGACACGTATTTAGACCATAAAATCGTACGTTTATCTACGTGCTTTAATTAAACACCTTGGCAAGTGATAGTAAGTAAGGTATAATTGTTGAGGAAATTCGCAACGTGTGCCTACAGCGATAGCACGGTGCGGCGGGGATACATGTGTAGTAATGTAGTTATTTACATTTAGTTAACATATTAAAGCCATAAATTGCGTGTCGTTGACACACCAACCCGTGGTGCTTTAGGTGCGTAACGTACCTACTCGGGTTAGCATTAAAACTTGTAAATAAATTAAACTAGGAGTTAATTACTACGATTTGTCGAACGCTATAAAAATGTACGGCTATCACTTATCGGCATATTTGAGCGTTTCAGGCATTAGGAATCATTTTAACGATTCCGGTTTACTCGGTACGAGTAGGTAGCAGGTATTTACCAGGCACCTAATCATTTTACCAGATCATACACGTACACTTAAAAATAATTGTAAAAAAATAATATATAAAATTTCAGAGACGATGCATTTCTAGATATTATTGTTTCCATTTTGAATGTTACTATTTTATTATTATTAGGGCATATTTTACTTCTCATGGAGTTGCATTGCTACTACTAGAGTAAGAGAACAACAACAACTGCCGCATACATAAGAAAAAATATAGAATTGCGCACAACCTTTTTTATCAATAAGATAATTTACAATTTAGCTGTTTAATCTTGTTAGTCGAATGTAGAATTTTGGCGAATTCGATTCGTAAACCAATTGGTGTCCTGTAGAGTGGACTGGACGAGCAATTGGATCAATTTGTGTAAACTGCCGCAATTTCGTGTTAACGGCGATGATGCCGCTTTGTGCCCGTAGAAAAGGACAGACTTCGCTGTTGATAAGATTAAATTAACAGCTGCCAAATGTTTGCACAGTTATGTATTATTTTTGTCCGCTATTTGTTACAAATTGTATGCTTTTTAACCGACTCCCAAAAAGAACAGAGGAAATTGTCGAGAAACTGAAAATGTTGATACCTAGATACTTCTGGGATGATCCCATGGACCCTATAAATTTTATGAAAATTGGTCCTGATATTAAATATTAAAATCTAAGTATACAGCCCCATAAAAATGAATCCTTCCCGCTTAGTGTTTTACTTTGTGTTCAAGATGACATTGTAAAATGTAATTGACGCACTCCAACAGGGAAGCCTCGTTATAGCAAAAATTTAACAGGCTGGTAAAAGACAAAATGTGCGATCATCGGCGTTAAAACTGAGCAGATGACGAGTTCACATTATGTTGGTCACCTGTGCAATTGGCTCAATTTAACTTTATTATGCTTTAAAATTAAACAGGATCGTGTTTTACTGTATGGACCAACTGAGAATTATCTAGCACAAGCTACTTTAAGTATCTTGCCTACAGGATTTCCTCGAGTGCGCAGTTATTATTAGGTACCTAGTAAGTCAGCAAATTTTGATGAGAGCTCTTAAAATTAAAACTCCATTGAAAATGGTTCTCATTATCACTAACATACATCTTAATATTTAAGACCATACAATTAACGACTTGGAATCATCAAACTTACTACTCTTTTACAAGCTTTCATTCAATATTTAGTGTCTTTTTTAACAATGGAATGAAAAACGAGTAAGTGGGTTACCTTATGGTGAGTACCGCTACAGCAGACTTGTTTATTTAGTAAGGTCAAATCTTGTAAACCGAGATTCACCCTCTTCTAGTGAGCGGATTTACTTGAAGTTTGGCACGGATTAGTTTAGATGACAGTACAATTACAAAACAAAAATTAGGTATGACCCCAAGGAAATATCACGCAATTTTTTAAGAAAACGTGTACAAACCGTAAGCTTTCAAAAAATATTGGCTTTTTGTCATGTCCATGATCCAGCTGAAGATGAAAAATAGTTACTGGTTTAGCAATTCGTGTCTGTTTAAATGAAATACAGCGCTTCGGTGACCGTTTGTCCTTGGTCCCATAATTAAATACGACAGACGCGGACGGAGTCCCTCGGGACCAGTGTCGGATTAAAGTTTTGTTACGCCAGAATTACCACTCAGTTTGGCTAACGGAAACTCTGCCGTGTAACCGAGATATATCACCGGACAGTTTGGTTAGTTACGACGTTTACGACCACGAGCCATTCCTTTTAAGAGCTGGTTCGCACTTTGTTGGGACATAATGCCCTGCCCACTAAGTATAAGTAGGTACAGCGGGCCATCAACCCGAGAGACGTTGTTGTTTCCAATATTATTGTGTTTGCATTGCAGATAGTGACATTTGTGCGGAGTAATTACGGCCACCCACGTGTGCAGAGACATTTGTGCTATTTGCAAGTAAAATTGAGGCCCCAATCAGTCTGGCTGAGCTTCGACAGGTGTCGGGAATAAAGGGGGTGGCGACGCGCGAGACAGCTCTTGACGACTAATCATCGCGTCGCGAACACGCTCCAAGTTTTGACAAAGAACCTATATTTTGCATACTGAGTACGTTCCGCTTTGTATGTTCGTAAGTAATTTAAATTTCTGACGTTTTTCTACCGCAACTCCCTGGGGTCTGAGCATAAATATTTTGCGTCGACATTTTTATGGCTGTTTTTAATTTGGCAAACATAAAATCACAGAAGGTGGATTACAAACGAAGGTTCTAAGAAATAAATTGAGTTTACCTCAGTTTGCAGACGATTTAAAAAAAATTTGATTGCTTTTTGGTTTAATGCTTTTTAGATGGTTTGAATAGAACTTTATGGTTCGTTCGCTTTATACGTATCTTTCATTATCTAATGAAAGATTTTAGGTACCTATTTGTGCTTTTTGGCAAAGTTCTTTTCGAAAGGAACGATTGAATTTCTATTTTGATTCTAAAAATTGGATGTTTCATGTTGCCGAGTGAAATGCAAACGTCGCGTCGGGCTCCCATCCACTTGACAAAAAATATAAAAAATGGAAATTCTATAAGGTAGGTCCCGGTAGAAAGAGACGTCAAAGCAATTTGGCGAATTATTTGAATACGGCTTGTTTTGTACCGTCAACATGCCCGGCAAGGCAGGTCTAATGTAAATACTACGCTTTTGTTTGTTCTTGACATGAAAACAATATGATATTTACTCGTAAAATAATGAGATTACAGATTGAGGATAGAAATTGTGCTTTAAAGAAAAAAAAAACACTATTACTTTTTAATAATTATCTTAAAGTTTAAGATTTAAATCATTTTATATCAGTATTATAAAATACCATTGACAAATAATTTCCAAATTCAGCTCCAATAAAAAAAATAACCTGGAAAACCAAATAAATTTATAGTTACTAACTGTAAAATAAGATTTTTTCATTTATTTGTCAATTTATGTAGTCTTCTAAAAAGTGACATCATTATTCAGTGTTACCATACAAAATATATTATGGGGGAAATGCGTTTTGACAGCTCATAACCTAACCTATAGCATATTATTATTGATACTAATTGAACTTTAGATATGACCTGCCTAGTTGCAAAATAAATACAACAAATTGTATTACAGATTTTGTATGGAAATTCACTAATACTACATATTTGAACGGAAAAGAACATCACCCTAAACTAAAGTAAAGTAAACTTTGTGTAAATAAAAATTAGGTTTAGTTTTGAAATGAGAATATTTCGGATTACCTATGTCAGTTTCATTTGAAGCGTGCGTGTAGTCCTTTTTTCTTGGAAATGAGATTTTAATCTTATACCTGATTTACACTCTCGCCTCGTCACCTCGCCTCGCGCCTCGCCTCGTCGTCTCGCTCCGGACGCGAGCCTCAAAATCAAGGCAAATCACGAGACGAGGCGCGAGGCGCGCCTGTTCACACTCTCGTCTCGTGGCTCGTCCCGCAGTTCGCCTCGCCACTCGTACGCGAGTGTAAACCAGGTATCAGGTACTTACCTATACTACATAATTGTAAATTACCACTCACGCAATAGGTAAGCTATAATTTTTATGTAACTTCCTATTTTACCATTTTGATAAACACGTAGGTATACGAACAATATATGGTTAGTTACATCTTTCCTAACTTTCAATTCGCGATAACTCAAAAAATTTAAACTGTGACCAGAGACGTTATGTTCTTTCCGTGTACCTACCTACCATTAATTTGTTTGGTCTCATTGAAACCCCAGACCTAATCCTACTACTTACAAAAATGCAACACAAATCCCATCTGCCTACATTGTTTATCTTTGACTAATTTTCAATACGTGATCCACGTTTCCGGCGACGTTTATTAACGCACACATGCGTCGTGGGATGACGTCATGGAGGGGCGGGGGTGGGGCGTCCCTCGCTCAACAGTTGGCCGGCTCGATAGGGCGGCGCGTGCGTGGACAACGCAACGTCACATGGTGTCGACCACGTTGCCAGTGCAGTGCCCCGTCACTCTATACCAGCGTTCCCTAAGTACGTTCCTCAGACGCATTTTCATCTTCCAGTAAATGCATAGCCATATGAAATTCTGTCGGTGAACGTGCGTTCAGAGAATAATACTATAGTATGCTTGTTTCCGCCAAGTAAATGCCTTAAAAAAGGGTTCATCATCGTCATCATTTCAGCCGAACTCGTCCACTAATTATTGAACATAACCAAAACCAGTTTAGCTTAGTTTGAACTTTTAGGGGTAAGTTCGCCTTTGTAATTTTTTATTTTGGTGTATTATTTTCGTGTTTTATGTATGTATATAAAGAATTACATACACCCGTGTTGGACCTCCCATAAGGTTCGCAAAAAAGACCAGTCCTGAGCCGTCCGTATCCAACGCGTTCCTGCAATTGTTTGACGCTCTATCTACCCTCACCATTTACCATTTGACAGAGAGAAGTGGTGATAACGATTGTAATTCAGAGTGCATTAGACAATTAGGCCATTGATCATCGCTCCAACTTGTTGGAGGCCCACTTAAACTACGTCTTCCGCTCCGTGGACGCCATTCAAGAACCTTTTAACCCCATAAATAGAAAAAGCGTTCCGTAGAGCTAAATACTTGGGAACCCCATCAATTGAGTAGGTACATACTTCCTCGCTGCTATCATACATATAAATAGCTTAATTAAAAAAAAAAACTTAAAGTTTCATACAAAAACAATAATTGAAATAGATATTAAGCCCTTTGCAAACGCATTGAAAACCTATTCCATACCGTACCGTTACAAAACTCAACGCTGCAAAAAATCTGCGGCCATGCGTTAGACCGCCAGCTGTGTTCGCGCGAAATATTTCCAATTTAATTAAGTACACAGACAGTGCTCAGATGCATGTCCGGTTTAGGCAGCCAATTTTATAATAATATTCATTCAAATTCCATCTGCTATTCACGCCAAAGCTCACAAAATGAAACATAAATCCCATTCAATCTATTAAAATTGAGCGCTCCATTTGTTTTATCGTCGGTTCAATCAGTGAATTCATCTGAATTTACTATAATATGTACTACGGTAGTCTGTATCGATACGCAATTATAGGTTTGTGCGCTGTATTTATTTAATTTTAATACCTGACGGTTTCTAACTGGTAGGATTTTGATCACAAGTGTAATCTTCTAATTAAAACAATGAAGACACTAGAAGTGTTTTAATTTTAAAATCGAATGGTGAAATTTTCAAGAATCTATCCATTTAAGATAGATACAATCTGGATCTACGACGAAACGGTTTTCATGACACAAATAAGAAATCCAATTCAAAGATTAACTCAATTAACGGAAATAATTTGATTGATACGAAATAATGGGAGGAGAATTCGGGCACCGCTCCTAATGGAATAGCAGAAATAATTAACTTAAGAGTCCGCACCTATCGTATTCAGAGTCCTATTTCTTATCGCTGGATGTTAATTGTTGCTTTGGACCTATTGTTAAACTTCGTGAGAGTGAATAAGACCTCCGTAATTATATTAAAATCATAAGCCCTAGTGGGCGGGAACGCCGCAAAAGGTTAGAGAACTTGATAAATTAAAATATAAAAATAGAACATAATTTTTAGAAAAAGGTGGTTCAATATCGAATTTTGTTAACAATAGCTACGTGATTGCTTACTAGAAATGTTTGTGTGGAACGACGTTGACATTCGGTTCGATGTCGTTAACTCCCGAGCGTGTTTAAAAGAAGATTAATAGCGGTCATCAATTTATCGCTCGTAGAGTGTTTGGAGAAGGAAAAACATCGGTATTTAAGGGCGACAAAACAAAATTGTCAGCGAGGAAATTCGGGCAATCTCTGTTTTCATTTTTCGTAAAATTGAGGTTCGGCTCACTCGACACGACATACAGCTTTGGGTCAAGCGTTTCCGAAAAAAAATCGTTTACCAGTGCTCGGGCGAATTTAAATATCGGTAGCGGGCCCGGCCCGCGTCACTCTGGGATTAACATAATTCAACAAAAAAACACCCGCCCTTACGGCAAAAAACAAAACCGTTTTTTATCCATGTGCGATGGACCCGACTCGACTCAACAATATATTGGACAAGTTTTGTAAGCGAAATTGCGTTAGGATTCTTGGGCGTCGTGCCTGCTCATAGACGACTAGAATAATCGGGAAATATCACTAAAAATCACAAGATAAAATGGGTAGTAAAAAGTTAATTTGTTATGCTCAAATAGTGTTATAAAAACACAAACTTAACAACCCCTTTTGAATCAGGATAAGCCCGCTCCGAGATAAAGATCAAATGCGAGTGCGTGAACTACATCCTGAAAGTATTATCTCCTCACATTAGCCGAGGCATGTATCCTCGGCGAGGGGCTGGGGTCCTTCACCTTCCGCCAGAGCCGAAATAAATCTAATTCTTTGGATGACAGATATCAGCAAGCCTTGTTTATTTATACTTTCACCCTGAACTATACGAGGGTCGCACATGTGGGATGAGGCCGCTCATTGTACCAAAATAAACTACGCTCGCTAAGTCAATAAGCTTCAGTTAAACTGGAAGCCCACAAATAAACGTTCTGCAAACGCTACGGAATTTTTAACGACAATGAATATTTGATTGACCATGATCATGAATAAAATTAAACACTTGGGCTTCAAATATAGGGGACCGCGTCATGACTCCGCTCGACACTGAGAAAGGATCTACTAAAGGAAAACAGCCAAAAGAAACCTCCCAAAATAAATGTGGTAATTTCATCTACAAAAATTTTCCTCGCAACGCATACATTTAAATACATCAACATAATCTTTAAGTGTATAACGTACGCATGGAGGCAGGAGGGCTAACTACCGGCCGGCTAGATCCAGGCCAGGAATATTAGTCGCGCGCTGTTAGCCAGCGCCGCACTAACTAAAGCCATTCTGTTAACAACTCTACTATAATTTTATATTTATTAAAGCTAACGTGGACTACTTCTAGTTTTTTACAGGTAAGTAAAGATTAATTTCCTGGGTCGCACCGTACAAGGGATAAAGTAGCACTTAACAAACAAAAAATGGTTAGTCCCTTTTACCAAAAAAGCGAGGTCTATTTAAGACTCGCCACGAGAACGGGACGCGACGAATCTAACAAGCTCCAGAATTGTGACAGGCCTGACAGCTGACATATTCTCGTCATTAATCAAGCCGGCAGGGCGTCGCCATATTTTGATTCGTGTCGAACGGCTGCCGAACGAACCCGGCCGCGACGCGTGCCGCGCTGCCTCCACGAGTGTGTTGCTACTCCAACACATTTTGCTCTCCATATTATTAATATTTAAATCTATGTAGATTACGGACCGCTCAAAGAGTTGAGAAGAACCTAATTCACATCTCAGCGTAGTAACTTCAGTTAAAATTAAGGAGAAAAAACTTCACTAGTTAACAAACTTTTCATCTCCATCAAAGAGAGAGAAAATGTTAATGTATACAATTAAAATGTAGCTACTGTTTATTTATAATACTGAACGGCTGTACTCTGTAGACGCAAAGCCATTCCTACAACTGCACTAAGTTAAATAATCAATTTAAAAATAAAGGACATATAAGACAACATAGTAAAATAATACAACAAAGCTTCGTTACTCAATGCAATACGATAATTCAATTGGATTGTCTTAGTTGAGAGCTGGAAGTAAGTTCTACAGTGTACTTTATCGAACGATACTTTATTTTTCGTATATGTAAATTATTGTGGTGGAAATAGCAACATTGGCAACAGTGTTGCAAAAGTAAGTGATCAAGGCAAAAGCAGACTGTTTATCATTCTGCGAGGGCGCGCGATACGTGGCTGGACGCGGAACTCAGGACACTTGCCCGATTCGGATGTGCTATATCGGGTAAAAACGGAACTTGACGATTTATGTTCATTCATTATTAATTAGCTTTGATGTGAAAGGAAACTTGCGTACGTTGTGGCTATTTGCTACGTCGAAGACCTAATCCTGCATTATGCATGAGCATTTGAGCAACCTCGCTGTCTGCTACGTTACAAAAGTTCTACTACTTCCTATATAATCTACGACGAGAACATGTTTAAAAATCTTTATTCGTGCGCCTATAAATCACATCTCACTTTTAACATCGGTTTAGTAAGCTTCGGATTCCTTCTTACGCGCCCGATACATTTTTTAGCACGCAATAAATATCGTGTAGCGATAGCAAAAAGTAAGTACAAAATATCACAACGTCTAGTGCCCCGGAATTACAAGGCGCATAAAAAAACAACATAAGAAGGAAACAAATCGCATAAGCGGAATTCTTTTTCAGATCTTGGAGTAAAAGAGTTCAGCATCGAAGGCAACCATGAGATAAATCCCGGAGGAGAGGCGTCGTAATAAAACACGTACGACGCGGGCCGCTACATTTTATTTCAAAAAGCGATAAGGGCGCGAACGCGGAGAAATTCCTTTTACGAGATTCTTGCGGAGGGGGTGGCGATAGGTGGTAGACTGTTGTCGGAGCGAACACGCTCTTTGCGACATCTGGTTTGTGTTGGCGCCGCCTCGTAAACTCCACTGTGAATCCGCGGCGGCATTCCTCCACCTACCCGCACGCTCGCCGCCACGTCGCTCTCAGACCATATTGTCCGATCGAATAGCTCTATCTTTAACGCTGTTCAATAAACCTTTCAACCACTAGGTACGATAGCCAGTGGAGTGAAATCAAAGTAACTCGTAAAGACTTGCAATTCTATACAGTTTTACATATAAAATCGAAGCATCCACTAAGTAAGTACCTAAACCTAAGCAATAATTACCTACTCAAAATTTGTTTGAGCATGAGCAGATTTAAAGCCAATTTTGTTATGTTCGACTAAATATTTATGAGTGTTATAAATACGAGTTCATCTTGCAGGGGACTGAGTCTCGGTTAGCGGGGATTAGTTTCTAAGTGCATTTAGCGTCGGAGGTGAACACTGTGGTTTATTGGCGGCGTCGTTGCCAACGGCACTCGGTATAAAGCAGAGCAATATCGCCCGCACTCGCCGCGCGCTCTACCCGCTCGCTAAGGTTACATTTTGTTTATGCAACAAACACATTTTCAATCTTATCTTATTTTGTCAAATAAATTTCAGGTTAGAGTTTACGATCGCGTAAAATATTATGAGCCCGTTGACTATCTACTGTTTCCAAGAGCTCTTGCCTAAACATTGTGATACCTATTCTGTTTAAATGAAATGATTTGTATGTCGTATGAAATATTTTCCTCGTCCTCACTACGACAATCCCAGAGGATCACGATTATGAAAAAGGGTTGTCGCGTAAAGCTGTCTACAACCAGTTCACACATTTGATTTATCGAGCGGGATTGCTCACAAAGCCTCTTCACGGGCCGCGACCGGCGCGCGGCACGTCGCTTTATTTACACTGCGAAATATCAAACTTGTACATTAATTAGTTTCATGCAAATCATGATCCGGTGGCACTGCTTGCGGCCGAGAAAAGCATTAATCACGTAATATTGTTTATGTAATGCATAACGAGCAAGAGCGGTCGGGGCGAGCGTAGAAATTGATGGAGTGCTGTCGACGCGCCAACTTCTCGGTTAATTATCCGGACCGGGCACCGTTGGCGGCGGCGGCGGTGCCAGGGTGCCAGCCGGCCGTCCGCGCAATGACCCGCTGTGGTTACCAACAACAGATACACCACAGCCCTCTAGCAATCCTTATTTTAAACTGCATCAACCTACACAAAAGCATTGCTCTTTATAACAACATAAAACGTAGCATCGCGTTAAGTTCCGTTTGCAGTTGCAGTTCCTAAGCGGCTTTATAAGCGGTAATCCAGGATCTTTCTACGAAGAGGCCTTTTCTTCTGAAAAGGCATAAAATCTACAGTCGACATTGCCGACAGGATCAAAAAGAATTTCAAGTTCTTGTGTTTATAGTAGAAGTTGCAGATGTGAGAAGCGGAATGGCTTTAGAGGATCCTGCGATCTTTTTTAAAAACTGCTTGGGCTGTTTGAACTTTGACAATCCCTAACCATAATTATGCGGTTTATGTATACAAGCTAAGTATCTATCACAAAATGAATCCAGAATGTTTCAGCCAGAGTGATTGAGTCATTTTTCAATCGGACACCCTTGTAAAGGCGCTTCGAGATCTTTCAATTGTTGTTTACAGATATTACAGCAAACAAGTGCGTTAAGTAAGTCTCAGAATAATAAATAAATATAGTACAAGATGTAACGTCAAAGATATAACGTCATCTTAGAATGAAATTATCCGGTGAAAAATCTATGCAGGAGTTCAATCGGACTTCCTGATTCATTTTGTGGTACCGTCTATAAGCTACCAGTACTATACTGTAACCGGGTAAGTAGCGTCGTAATAAACTATTACCTACGTGGTATGTCACGTAATTAATATTATTTTAACGTTCCGCCATAAAGCTTTGTAAATGTGATAAACGATATAAAGCTCACGCGCGCAAGCCAGTCGCGGTACTACGGGACCGCTCGTAATTTTGCACATAGGTAAAGTGCTATCATTAATTTATAAATTATTACTTAGCGTAAGAAATTAACATTTTCATGGTGACGGAAAAATGAAAGATTAAAAGCACTACTGAACACATACTCGATTCTACGCTCGTTAAATTGCAGGAGCTCTACAAGTTGCTTTCTTAGTTAGTGAACATTTTATAATTAATGTTTAATGTTTATAAGTATCTAGTTTGGCATTTTAGGTAAATATATAACATACTTTTATTTATTTGTACAAGCGCCCAATTCTTTAACACGTTTATATAACGACCGACCACAGATAAAGTGGTTAGTGAAGTTGTTGGATGTTACATAAAATCTTACTGGACGCTATTTTTCCGACAATGACGTTTGATTTTGATTATTAATAAGGATAAATTTTAATGAATTTTCCATAATAAATAAATAAATATCATGGGACAATTCACACCAATTTACCTAGTCCCAAAGTAAGCTAAGCAAAGCTTGTGTTACGGGTACTGAGCAACGGATAAACATACTTACTTATATAGATAAATAAATACTTAAATACATAGAAAAACTCCCAAAACTCCAAAAACCCGAAACCCGAGACCAAACATTCATATTTTTCATACAAATATCTACCCCGACACGGGAATCAAACCCGGGACCTCAAGCTTCGTAGTCAGGTTCTCTAACCACTAGGCCATCTGGTGGTCGTCTGGGCGTCTGGTGGCACGTACGTTTTTTCTTAGTCGCAAGGAGAAGTGTCCTACATTCATTGCCTCTGCCTGCAGTCCTGTAAGTCTTGTCTTGTCCGTGCAAATTCACCGTGATTTTACAGCTCGACCACATTCTCGCACACACATTGATTTTGGAAGTGCGCCGAGAGACTCAAAAAAGGCTTGTAAAAGAGAACTTTTGATTTTTTTTATTAGGTCGGTGATTTTGATATGTAAATGTGTTTAAAGTGGTTCTCTAAATTGTCGCCGAAAATTATTTTGGTGATTATCAGTCAGTTCGCAACCAATTTTTCGCATAATTTTATTTCACCGAACGATCATAAGTCAACTCATCAAAAGATTTCGTTTTATTTCCCAACTTCACGGATACCAACCCTACGTTTGTTCTTTTTCTTATAAAGTCACTTTTCAAATGCGTCCTTCCGAAATGATATTCGTTTAAAAGTTTTTTTTGGCTTAATGAAAGATTTACTCAATGATATGTATCCCAAAAGTCATCATCATCATCCCAGCCTATATACGTCCTACTGCAGGGCACAGGCCTCCTCTCAGAATAAGAGGGCTTGGGGTCATAGTTCCCACGAGGACCCAGTCCTCTTCTTCTTTCTTCGCAGGTGTGTGCAGGTTTCCTCACGATGTTTTTTCTTCACCGATGTTTAGAACAATTGTACCAAATGACGCGTTATCATACAAAAATTTGCCAAAGAGAATCATCGGTGAAAAGTTCCTTGGCTAGTGAAATTCGGTCAGAAAAAAGTTCGGAGAAAATGCAGAGCACAGTTTAAAGTGTATGTTACCTGGTGCGGCGTATAGGGGCTAGGGGCTGCGGCGTAGGGCTGGGGTTGCGGCGGCGGGTAGCGGCAGGGCTGCGCGTACGCCGTCGCGGCCCACTGCTGCGCGCTGCCGCGGTACTGCGCGCCCGCGCTCGCCATGCGCGCCGCGCACGCCGCGCCCGCGCCCGCACTCGCGACCGTCACTGCGCCCGCTGCGCCAACAGCTGAACGACAACCCCCGGTGCTCTGGAACATAAATAAGTTTTTGTTAAAAAACCGCTTGTCTGTAAAGTCGGTTTACGGTCAATAGTTTAACGTGACGTCATAACAAAACATTCAAACCCCCCCGCACCCCCCGCTTTGAAAATTACCCGAGCGCTAGTACTAAGATTGTGTTATGTAATATTGCAACTGGCCTTCACTACGTAATGGATGACGCAATGTAACGTACATGTAAACGTTACACTGCGTCATCCTTTTTCGTGCATGCAGCCGGCGTTCATCGATTTATTAGACGTTGTCACTTCAAAAAAATATTGAGCCAGGCGTTACTTTGCGGACGTCCATATTAATGAACTGAAACAATTTAGACAATGTCTAACATTTGGTAGCATAGTGAACGGTTGTGGTACATACCTAATCTGAAGATGAGCTCTGGTTGAGTTCGAAACGCGTCAGTGTAGTTTGGTGGTGGTGATAGTTGGGCTTGTGTGATTTGTGTGTGTTCGTACAGTGTGGAGGTGGAGGAACTGCATGAACACGCATTTCTTACATAAACGTACCTAACTATCGTAAGATCGCGGGTGAGCAAAGTAATTGTTTCAGTTCATTAAAAAAACATTGTTAATACCAGCTTTTTTGTTGACTGTACTTTTCAGCTAATATTTTTCGAGACTTAATCACAAATTTATTGCTTAAAATTACATCGATGTTTCGACCGCATTGCAGCGGCCGTAGTCTCTGGCAGGAACCTAACAATCCTGAATTCTAACCTAAATGAAGGCAGTTACTTACAAACGTTTCGATCGATTCGATGTCCAAATATCTTTTACGCGTAAGCTGCAGAGGGCTCAGTAAGGTACCATTTATTTCAGGTATCCATCCGTTTCGCAATCTCATATTAAATAAATAAAATAAATATAAATAAATATCATGGGACAATTCACACCAATTGACCTAGTCCCAAAGTAAGCTTAGCAAAGCTTGTGTTATGGGTACTGAGCAACGGATAAACATACTTATATAGATAGATACATACTTAAATACATATTAAACACCCAAGACCCGAGAACAAACATTCGTATTTTTCATATCTGCCCCGACACGGGAATCGAACCCGGAACCTCAAGCTTCGTAGTCAGGTTCTCTAACCACTAGGCCATCTGGTCGTCTATATATTCAATTGAAAAGGATATTAGTCCGGGAGAAAATCTAGCTCACTATTCCCACAGTCTTTTATCCACAGATATTAGATTTCGTTTTAGAACTATATCGCATCCAAATTCCAATCTGAAAGATCAGCGATGATGGCTCAATGACCTTTAATGTAAGGTTTAATTGTTCCAAGTCTGTAAAATAACGCAAGGAACTACCTACTAAAATAAACTGTGAACTGTATAAATACACTTGAGTGAACTTCACCTATATAAAAAAATATATACGCGTCGACTTGAGTAGGTACCTCCTCCGTTTTTTTCGTCGGTTGAAAATACCTACGTCGAAAAAAAATAGACCGATATAATTTATTTACAAAGTAAAAAAACATTCAGACGAATTGAGAACCTCCTCTCTTTTTTTGAAGTCGGTTAAAAATAGTTACTTTAATGGCTTTTAATGTTTCCTCCTTAAGTGTAATAATGATATAAGTTAGACGATTATGAGATTTACTCTGGGCGGAGTCAGTTTACCCGCTCACATCTCACTGTCAATGTACGGCTCGGCTTGTTATTTATGAACCCAAATTAACAATAACTCAAGGTATATTGACACTATAATTTTATCACGAACAAAGGTTAGAGAAGGTCCTCCGAGGTGTTTAAGACAAATTAAACGTTCGCTTCGTTCGTACACGGAACAGCAACTTTCACTAAAGTGCTCATTTATTTAGTTAACATACGCCGCGCAAATGATAGGGGTCTCCACGCGTTGAGAGCAGAAGGCATCAAATTACAAGTCGTTGTCCTCTCTACTCTACTCCTTTTAAAGTAAACAGTTTCATTTCTAAGAGTTGAGACCGCTCAATTTCTATAAAGTTATTTAAATAAGACTTTCACGTAAATTACTTTCTGTAGAAATTGAGAATACAATTTTTCACATTGTTCAATTTTCTATCGAGTAGGTACATGAATAAAAGTATATTCGGTTCTTTAAATAATAGCACGGTCAACTTGACTTTGCCGAGTTTTTATAAAGTATAAAACAAGTAATACTCGCAAATCGCATTTGGTGCCTTTACAGATTGTTTAATCTGTTGTTTATCACATTTAATACCGTAACTGTAAACCACGATCATGTCAGACGAATACGACCTCACAAGCTTTTGGGATATTCATTGATTTAAAACTTGCTGTTGAGCGAGCACCGGTCATAAAAGCTTTGTTTATTACGCATACCTACGTCTCCTTAGTGATAGAAAAGCCAAAGACCGCCTTGTTATAAGCAATAACTGTATTTCAATCCTTTAATCGCGAAGCGAAGAAACCCGTATAAAGTAAATACTACCTAAAATAGCTAATGGTTCTGATTTACTGTATTCACGCATCAGATATCCTTGCATCTGCTTAGTCGTAGGTAGGAATGGTTGCATCACAACTTTGACGCAGACATATTACTGTAAAGTGCCGAGAGCCGTATCTGTAGACTTTCGCAAACGTCTAGCCTATCTTACGTGTACTTATGCATGACTGTACTTAGTATCCAGTTATTGACGTCTCTAACGTGGCATGTAGGTATTTACCACAATCAGCTCAATGGTTCACACAGGGTTGAAGATAAATTGCAGGATAATATGTAATAAGGTAGGTACAAGATACTTAACTTAAAATGTTTTCATATTCGAATGCTTTCATCATAATATTTGACATTTTAAGTACCTTTGAGCTTGTTTAAACGTCAACACGAATATTTGCTCCAAGTCTTCAGATGAGGGGTAAGTGCAAATACGAGAGGGAGGCACAGAGAGCGGGAACGGGACGGTAGTTGCAAACTAAACCGTCAGAAACCCATGGCTTTTAGGCAGGCACAGGCCGGCGATGGGTTATGAAATTCTTCTAGTGTAGGTACTTGTTATTCTGAGCGGGTGCGTTCAACGAAAATGAGATTTATAGCGGCAATAACAATGTATAATTTCAGCCGGCGACCCCCATCCTCGGACTTAATTATTTGAGTCACGGAATTCGAAAAACCGACTAGGAAAGCCTCAGGGATCAGAGCTTTGTTGTGATTCGTCCTTTATTCTTTTATAACCACTTTTTTTTGCTAGAGTTAAAAAATAGGTGAGTATGGCTATAAGGCGATAAGCTGGCAATCCGCTTAGTGAGCGTGTGGCACTACCCTGTATAGGTTTAAGGTGAAATATAGATCTTCAACGATGGCGACCGGTGTCCTGTACGCTTAGTATAAGTTGTACTTCACCAAAATACTTCTCGATCGCGTTTACGTAAAAAAATCAATTACTAGGGAAACATGGACAGCGTCTCCGCGCGCGCGCTTCCATGTTTCCATAGAATTGAAATTTTTACGTAAACGCGATCGAGAAGTATTTTGGTGAAGTAAAACTTATACTAAGCGTACTGTTTGTTGCCTTTGCAATGCCCAAGTTCGGTAATCACCACGCATTACGAGGGCTGTCGTATCTGCCAACGATTAGATATGTTTATGAATGAGAGGGTTGGTTTCTTCAAGCGGTCAATACTACAAAAATGCTTTATTCACTAAACCTTTCCCAAGGGATCGTAAATGTTAATAAGCTAATGTTTAAAATAGATGGCAATAAACGTTTATGGCTCCTCGTTTAATACTTTCCCCGAGATTTGACGATAACTTCATTTTAACGGTCCATCCCGAATGAAACTTTAGTATTTTAGTGGAATTATCTATAGGGGCGGAGAAGTTTGCCATACAAGCAGCTGTAGTTTTTCATCAATTGGCTTGGCATCTGTTATTACGGTAATAGAAGTTAAGTACCTACAATGATTTATTATTTTGATATGCATCATAGGTAACGTTAAATATAAGTGTAAGTACATATTTTATCGACTTTAAATAGTAATTGTCTCGCCTTCACAACGAATGTGTAACGAAATCCTAGGTTATTATACTTCAGGATTGCTCAAAGTAGACATGGGTCATACACAGCGTAAGAAACAAAAGTTGTCTCTACATTAGTTGTGGACAAAAAATTAGCGACTCTTGAGTCAGCAAACTTAAAATTTATTTAAATGGGCCGATATTTGGCCAGGCGCCGCACACGCCGATGTACAGACTTTATTAAAAAATATTGGCTATAGACCTTAACTTCTGCCATGTTCAGAGGAGAGACGCGAACAAATAATTCATACAGTCCGTATAACTGTAGGTAGGTACCTATTTTACTTCGATGGAAGCTGTCAAATGGGATTTTTGTTGTCATTAAAATGTGGTATTTATTCGTCACCAGGTTTATTAGTTGTTCAAAACGATTACATAGGCCGAAAGCCGAAACTGAAAATTTATTTCGATCAGTTTGTAGTAGGTACCTACTGTCTAGCTAGGCTGTCGAGTGGGATCACTGGCGTCGCCGGGACGCGACGTCTCGGCCTCGCCAGGCGCAGCTTATTGCCCCCTTCCCCCTTTGGACCTAAACCCTGAAATTATATGTAATCGGAAAAGCTATTCCGCAAATGGATCTTGTCTTGTCCTTCGCCGGTCACTTTGTTTACAATTTCCCGGCGCGGTTCATTAAAGTCTCTGTTAAATTTCGTGGAATGATGAAGTTTAGTTTTAGTTTAGAGAAGACGAATTCCCTTACTTTTTATTTTTTCTATTTAACGTATTTATTAGCAACATTAAGTCCTACTTTTACTATAGGTTATAGCTATATAATTCAACTTGTTTGTTAGTAGATTAGATACTATAACGTATATTTAAACCTCTGTTTATTCAAGTATGTAATGAATAGACACTCACATTCTAACTATGTAACACTCTTGAACTGATTATATATCTTCTTTAAAGCTCTCTTGTCAATTGAAGTAGAACTACCTACTTAGCCGACTCTCGTGGTTTCGGCAAATATTAATTAGATGATAGAGGCAATTAACTAAGTAGCGAGAAGCTATGTGCTAAGCCTTAATAGCATTACGCTTTCGCAGATTCCGTTTAAATCGAAATAGCCTTGGCGCTGTTCTGGGTAGGGGTAAGTAAATTTAATGTTGTCACTTTACGCAAGCCAATAAGAGGCAATAAAAGCGTTCACATTCCCTGGGGCCACGGTCTCTTCGAGTCATAGTGAGAGCAACTGGGCTTGAATAAAGTGAAGATTTAAAGAGCAGCGGTTGCCACGTATTTTACGCTCGCGTGCTTTTACTTTATCCTGAGTGGCTTGTTCTCGACCTTTTATTGTAACTTGCGAACGGAGCGGCGCTCTTTAAAACATCGTCGCGATCGATTAGGCAACCCAAACACATAAATTCATCTCAACCTTATCGCTGTGTTGTACTTGTTTAAATTTTAAGCGAAATAAAACTGAATAGGGATCTTCTTAAAGTTCTATACTCTACTCATTAGATACCGATGGAACCCTACTCCTGAGCCTCCACTGTCCTTCCGTCTGTCACAAGGTTTTTTCTTCAGAACTATTATACTTATGTACACTTGAATTTATGCGGATAACGATATGTATTAAAGAATATATCTGAAAAGTTAAAGGATTTGAGGACGTATGTTTTTCCGTATGATGGTAATGGTATGGAACGTACGTGCGCGACTCTCGACTCATATTTGGCCGGTTTTTATAGTAATGAAACGTTGCGCATTAAATAAATAAAGCTTTGTACAATAAAATAGCAGATGAGAACAAAAGTCTACGAAACAATCGAAAACATCGAAAAGTAAGAGCGTATCTTTCTGCTCAAACAAATATAAAGCTAGTTAGGAAAGGTCGGTTCTGTAACAATGGCAGTTAATTGATACAACATTTTGTTAAGTCTTCTCGAGATATTTTATGATTTGGCAGGAGCAATCAGCCGGCAGCCGACAAAAGATATCCCTGTAATTTAAGAAGCCGTTGTTTGCAATGAAAGCGGCGAGTGAAAACCGTGGAGTGGGCGATGGCAGACGAGGTCAATCCTTCGTTGTGACGGCTCCAAATTAGAACCAGCCTCAGACATTTCAACTAGTTTCAGTCGCGTCTTCAGCCTCACCCCACTCCACCCCGGTCTGATTGCCAACAGCTCATAGTCAGCCGCAAACAATACGGCGACAGGCTTAGCTGTCTAATCGGAATGCCGAATACCGTGCCGTCCGCGCCCAAATTGTTACTCTGTCAGACGATGTAAGTAATTTGTACCGTGTAATCCGTGTCAGCTATGCTCACCGCAAATGAGTATCAATGTAAATTAATAATGGATGAGTAACTGTCATTTAAGTAAATAGCGTCTACAAATTATTCGAGACACATTACAGACGATTATGTTACTCAGAAATAGGGTGACAAATAAAATTGATCTATTATTTCAAGTAAATAGGTTCTGTGTTGTACTTATTAACACTAGCGTTCATGATAGTTGCTCATTATTATCGCCTTTCCTAAAAATGTTTCAAATTGATTTATTTTCTCCCAGTTAACTAAGTGATTAATGTTTTATTGAGTCTATCGCTTACATTTCGTATCGAGGTTGGAATTACTTGGCGACAGTAAACATATTACGATCATTCATTGTGTTCCGGCCTAGGGTCCAGCAGCTTATTTATCAGATTTGTAGAGATCATTTATTTATTTTATTTTCTTCTTTGACTATTTTTTGCGCAGCCAAGCTTGTGCATACCTATTCGACATGATACAATACACGCGCAATAAAACAAGTTGGCAGAAATATAGATACGAGACGCGCAACTTTCAGACGCCATGCGGCAAATTACAACGCATTCACCTCAATATCTACCGCAACAGTCGCATACTCGTATACGGCGACTTTGCACAGTTATGTGCGCTTTTACGGGCAGCGTACAATGTTTCCCTTAGTGTGGGTATTTGTATTTAAGCCGTGGAAGTTGAGGGCCATCGTTTCCGAGGCCGTTACAGCTGTGCACATTTCTTCTTTGGCCATGGCATGATGTCATCCGATCCGAAGCGGTGACGCAGTTGGCACATGCCGGCAACTCGATCCGGAATACCGATCCGCTCGTATCATGAGCGGCAACAAAGCAAGGATACGTAAGATTTTTTTTACAAAATTGCCTCCTTCTTTTTTCCGAGTAATGTACGAGATGAGTTTGTAAAATGCACACAGCGTGCCATGACTGCATCATTACGTGTGGTAAATAAAGCTCGCGAGTGCTAGAACAGTGAGGGGATATTATTCAGCAGTTTTTGCTGCGGCCGCCGGCACATTTGTATGCGATTCGCTTCGGCGCGGCGACGGGTGCCCGCGAGATTAGCGGCCACCACAGCAAATGCCTGTGATTAAACAGTTTCTGTTTGGTGGATAGCTTTTATTTTTGTGAGCTATTATCACGAAATATTGTGGACTGAGTTATGTTATGGAAATTAAAGGTCACTGTTATTATTGTGCAGTCACCGTACAAATGAGCAAACACCTTATTGTTATGTCATGGGAGTAAAAAGTTTAAACGTGGTTGGATACTTTGGAGCATCTTATTTGCTCTCTGCTCTGCACCTGTGTTGTTTAACGGTTGCGGTGCGCAGCACGAGTATGTCGCTTGTTGCAGTGTAGAATACAATCTCAGTGCAAAGCCTTCGGCTAAGTATTTTAGCATTAGCGCGCTGGATGCACACGCACACTGCAGGACGGAGTATACGCGTAGGTATGTGTGTCATCTCGGGTGTGTTGGTGAGGCGTGGAATGCGGCCGCGTCCTTCGACGTACGTACGCCGGTTCATTTGCAGACAGGCGCGCAGCGGTTCTCTTATCCAGACAAATTTATTGCTTTCCAATTATTGCTTAGATATTGCCAATTATTTGCTTTTATAGCCTCCAGCAAGCGAAGGCCAAGTTACCTACTTGAGGTTTGGACTGTAGACGATTGCCTACAACTACAATATGGTTATTTATGTCCCTAGAAAGGAGTAGAATGCACTGTATCAGTGTTATGATGGAATGTCACTCTTATGTTTGTTATTACAATCAAAACTTTGAGAAGTAAATACATGTTGCCTTATTCTCTTCTCTGGTAGTTTACTGCATGTACTTTAGCTTTGTTGGCAAATAACCCATTCCAATTTATGACACGTAATAATACTGTTATGCTGTCACTTGCCTTGTCAGTACGTAAATTCCCTTTACCTATGCAGTAATATACGACGTCTTTATAAGAGACTGAACAAATTCCGCTAAATAACATCCATAACGCACGCCGCATGAAATTAACTTCAGAAGACTGCGTGGGACCAAACCAGTTTCATGCTGATGACAATTAATATCACGATCTCATTAACAACGAAAATGGGAGTAAGAATGGGTCGCCAAGCGTTTGCATTGCGTCAGTAGAAATTCCGCGATGGCGAGGTCATTATCATGTCTTATTTACCCTACACAAGTACCCCATACCTACCAGGCTCGTATTGTTCCTTATAAATCATGACGAAATTGCAGTACGTGACGTGAGAACTGTGAAATGATCGTGGTACGAAAAGTCATTTTAAGGACTTACCTATATTTACTTTTAATACTTATCACTAAGATAAATGTAAACAGTGAAATTTATTTATAGTTTAATCAACAATGTAGACATTTAAATGTTGAACCTAATTATATACCTACCTAACTATCCTAAAACTAAAAACTTTAAGAAAAATAATAATAAAAACTAATAATAAAAAATATATAACTATAACAAATTATGAAAATTGGTTCCCAGGCAAGGTGCCGAAGATACTGGCAGCATTTCCTGTTTGAACAGCTAATTCTTTGTCCGAGGAAACTGCCAGCTCTTCGGTCTCCCGTGACGTCGACTAAGGCTCGAAATACACATGCCTGTAGCTTGCACATTTTTGTCCCAGTTGCTGGTCCATGTACGTCAAACTTCATATAAATATGACACAGGCATGCGAGCTACTTGCACAAAAATGTGCAAGCTACAAGCATGTGTATCGCGGGCCTAACCTCTTTAATATTTCTCTATAGAGTTTCATAGCGGTTTCATATTTAGCATTATATGTAGGTATAGTACCTACTCTAAACTTCTTTACTATTTAGAAGTAAGTACATACTGTATTAACTTAACATAAGTAATAAAAGTTTAAACTTTTTTTGTATGTAAGAGGTAATCTCTGGAAGTACTGAACCGATTTTAAATGTTCATTCGCAGAGATACAAAGCTGTACATGCTATCCCAGATTAACATCGGCTTTTTATCCCGGGGTTGTGTAAAGTTAGTTACCGTTAGTTAAATCATTAATTGAATAATCTAATATATAAAAATCTCTTGTCACGGTGTTTGTTATCAAACTCCTCTGCAACGGCTTGACCGATTTTTATGCAACTTTTTATCCGTATTCGCTAGGTCTGAGAATAGGTCGTAGGCTACTTTTTATACCCCTAATATGGCAAAACAACGTTTGCGGGGTCAGCTAGTATTTTATAAAAATAATGCAAGCTAACTTTAAACATGAAACTACCGTAAGACTCACTCATAGTGAAAATAACGGACTCCGAGAGGAAGGGCTACGGATTAGCCCGAAACATGTCGAGTTAAACTCGTTTTAAGACGTGAGTGATCCGTTTATTTTCACTATAATGCAAGCTAAGTTTAAAAACAAGATTAGATTTAGCTAATACTACTATTAAACTATTTAATATTACTACTATTTTGTACTATTTATCTATTGTTATTTAACTTTACCCCTATTTCTTTATATCTTTTCAACGAGCACAAAGGACCTTTAAGTTAAAGTAAATATATCACGGGACCGCTTATTCAAATTGACGATCAACGCTACGTACGTAGACGTGTATTAAGTAAGTATTAGTTCATTAATTTTCTGACGGCGAACTTTGCAGTCTCATGCAGGGAATATGAGGAACGGGCGGCGGCGCTCCACCGCAGAGTACGCTACTGCGCCTGGTTGAAATTTATGACATGCCCGTGTGCAGAATGCAGTAATGGTGACCGTACATCGCCAAACTATCGCAAGAATGGCCGTTAATATGAATATTGCAAATTCGTTCCGCTTTATTCCGAAGTCTTTGTGATTATAAAATTAATTTTAAAGTATTAGATTCATTAACCATGCATGTAAATGAAACGCAGCAAATTACATGCAAGTTTAATTAACCCTTGATACGGTGTTCATAAAGCCTTATAAAGCAATAAGGCTGCATATGACACAGAGCTGCTGCTTTTATTAAAATCATACCTTATCTAATTCAGTAAATCTATACCGATATTATGATACGAACGAAACGGATAATAGTGGAGGCAATAAGGACCCTTTGGAAGGAATATGATCTTAGGAAAATGGGGAGCGGGCGCGATGAAATGAAGGCACCTGGGCGAAGGTTATCAACAAGGGTATTTTCTAGATATTGGTGATCTTCAAGGGGACGAACATTATCATTATTAGAATAAGCCAACTGTTTAAAAATAGACCTAACCAATAACCATTGGGTAAGTAGAATGGATAGATAAGTGTCATCACGTCACGGCAGCTAATCGGTTATCTAAGTATAACAATGAAGTAAATAAGTAAACTATTGCGAAAACGGATGCGTTATCGTTTATGACTAAGGTGTTAAACAGAAATTTATTCAGCCTCGTGCATTTTCACTTGTGACGTCATAATACTCCTTACGATTAACAAAACATATTATCTTCCTACGTGTAGGTGTAACCGAATACCTGACTAAATACAAGCACATATATTAATGAGAACCGATTTAGTGCCAGTAAAATTGGAAATACAACCAGAGATAAAATTGAAGCGGATTTGATTTTATGTAGGAAAAACCTTTGGACTACCTACCTAATGTGACAAAGTAGAGTTTCAAATGTCCCATACAACTAAGCTTCTTTGTTGGATGCATCCAACCAACGTGATTCATCAGCAGCGAGCCATTACTCAGTGTTTATAAAATTAATTTAATGTGTTTTAGTACTTCGTAAACACGCACTTTAACTAGGTGACTCGTTTAATCGCTTTTTATGTGCAGTGCTCGCCTTCCAGTAAACATATGGACTGAAACTTTTCCCATAACACATAACACGTAACGCGATTAAAGATATAGATTTTTTTTTAAATATACCACTAACAATGGGATTATTGAGTCATAATTGACTATCTATAAATAACGATTACCTACACCTACTGTACATAAGATTTACTGTCTACTGAAGGAAGCTGCACACCTGCTATGCGTCTGATTGTTTGTTGGAAGCAACTATTGCAAAATTAATCGTCCGCCGTCATTCAATTCACAACGCGTGACAGCACAAAACAAGCCTCAACAGATGTTCATTAAATTTATCCGAAACTTTCAAAAGGCATTGTGTGCAAAAAACGTGTCCCCCGATAATGATTCGTGGAATAGAGGAAGCGTAATCCCCGCGAGTTGGGATTATTGGCAAACTAAAAGCAGTACAATAGATAAGAGCGCCGAGTGCCACAATGGACAGAATAACAATGCCTAAGTGTAGGGCGATTGTGACGGTAGTTATCGATTTCTAATCACACGCCCCCGCGTCGGTATGGTGGCGTGTATTCTGAGGGACTGATCGTGTTACCATCCCTCCGGCACAGGCGGCGAGAACACCCGACAGACTCGAGTTTAACTTGTTGCTCGACGAAATATGAAATAGAAATAGGTCAAGAAACAAAAGTTGTCTCTCCTGTGAACATTAAATTAGCGACTCTGAGTCAGCAAATTCAAGATTTATTTAAATGTGGCGAAAGTTGGTCAGGCGTCCCACACACCAATGCAGACTTGACTAAAAAATATTGGCTATAGACCCTTAACTTTTGCCATGTCCACAGGATAGATGAGAACAAAAAACTGTTTGCGACCCAAATTTACTTTCAAGGACAATTAATTTTTAATACCCCTAGTGCTAAACTTTCTTGCGAGACGAATTGTCCAAGAGACGTTTGCAAAGTGATTTTTTTTTGTGTACCCAATAGTGGACTATTGATCGGCTGATTGGATTTATGGAAAGCCAAGTTAAGCCCGATTACATGGATTTAGTGATACGAGCGAGTGCCTGTGCAATGTGCCCTTTCGGCGTGCTTTAATAGTAGGTAAACTTTCGCGAAGCGTTCATTGAAACGAAATATTTTAATTATAAAGAAAACGTGAGAAAAGTTAGTAAATTATTTCCAACTTTGAAACTCAAGAGGGTAATTACCTCTTTTTATGAGGTGTCATAAACATCTGAACAGATAATTTAAGTGCCGATTTTTGGACGTGAAAGTGAGGTCATTAGAGGTTATTTGAGTATTTTTCGTCGGTATCGATTTGAGCGAGTGGCCGGCATCGGGCGTCATTCGTCAGCGCCGTCACCCGCCTATTAGTGATCCATTGTGCTGATTCCCGCTCAGATATATAGGACTCACGCCATGTTCCCGTCCGGCGGAGGACAAGGCGATTAATGGACTATTAGCTCATTTGCTGGGTCCGGAACAGAAACTCGTGTTTTAGAAAATACCATCGGTCATTCTGGAAGTATTTCCACCGGCTCCATCACTATTCGCTTTTTTTATTGACGGTCGGTAATTTTAACTTCACAATTATAAATATCTTTCCAGCGTAATATACTTACTGAAATAACTTTCTTCAATGAGAATAAAGGGATTAAAATAATAATTAATATGTATTGTAATACTTTAACAGTACTTAAGTACCTACATATAGTAACTTCAAAAGGACGGATACATAACGCAGTGTGATTTCCTTAAAGTTATTAAGCCGAGATTTGGACACTAAGTCCAGCGGACGTGGGTCACGCCCTTGTTTCATCCGATATCAGCGGTTAATGCGGATGTCACAAGGGGGGGGGGGGGGGGGTCATAACGGAATCCTATAATCCAACTAGTCAATTTAAACTTTATTCGAAATGTTTCCGGCATCACTCTAAAAATATACGTTGAATTCGAGATTGATTGTATACCTAATTACAAGTTCAAATGAAAATTGATATCTGTCTGTTTAAATCTTTAAATACGAGTTAAGTATGAAGTATCTTTTTCTATTTATTTTTTATTTTCTTCAACTTCATTTTTTTTTTATTACTTTTACGGTCATCCCGTGAAACCATATATTTCAAACTAAATACAAACTGAAATATAGATGCACAGAAAAAACCCCAGAAAAAAGACCAATGCTGGGAATCGAACCCAGGTCCTCAGCGTTCCGTGCTGCGTGCTTACCCCTACACCATCACTGGTCTTTAAATACGGTTATAGTTTAAAGTAGAAAGGCAAAGGCTGTTTTTGTTGTTAGAACAAGTTCTAGAAGTGTTCTGCAGGTCGAAATAGATTGCTATACCTTACAGTTTTACATAGAATTTTATTGCATGTAAATATAAGCAATATTGGTTCAGAATATCATAAAATACTAGGTCCAAATAAAACGGACATTTTTAACTAAAAACTACCTGACTTTTTATGTTACAAAAATCTGAGCAGCGAAAGACCCCGAATTAACCTAATAGATGGTGCTGATGAGGCCAAAGGTGTGACTCACTGGTTTGGTAACAGCTTATATTATCTGTAGCCTTGAAGAGCCCTCCGTTGTTGTATCTGCCCAGAAATTCAGACGGTGGGAGGGAATTTTATTCTTTAGTAGTTTGTATTAGGAAGAAGGAAGTAAACCACTAAACTTGTTACTTAGTTTCTACTTCAGCAGTAATAAATAATTCTACTTCGATGTCTAAAAGCAAATTTTCACGTTAGCATCGAGTTACAAGTAAGGGTCAATATAAAAGAAAATCTCCAACGCAATTAGGTCACACATATGTTTGAAAATAAAGTAAATGCCCTTTATGCGTCCAAGATCCCTTTCCCAGCTAACAAATAGCTGATAACTTTGAAACTGCTGGACCAATTCTGATGAAACATTCTAAGAACCATCGCCAAAAAACCTGCTTTCAAATTAAAGAAGACCGCATCCAAATCGGTTCACTTGTTTAAGAGCTATGATGCCATAGACAGACAGACACACATACATCAAGGTCAAACTTATAACGCTCCTCTTTTGTGTCGCGGTTTAAAAAATTGCTTTACTTACTTGAATGAGTAACATCGTATGTAGCATTGCTAAGAAATTTGTAAGAATATTTAGATAGTGCTACAGTTTTGCACATGTAAATTGCTACGATTATTCCGCTCTTGCTACGAGATAAGAAGCTGCTTGCTACGATTGCTACGCTCTTACACTTTGCGAGACAGTTGACAAAGTAAATAGTGGCGGCTACGGAGTGGGACAATATTTTTTTACTTTAAGATAAAGATGCTGTTTTCCCGAGTACTTTCAAATTTTAACATTGCTTCCATTGGTAAGTATTTATGTTTAAAGGAATGCAAGCTCCAAATTTTGAGTACAAAAATGTTGAGTTATGGAAAAAGAGTAATGTTTTTAAGATATTTTATATTGTAGAGTTGGAGAATTTTAGGAACGTTCCTGTAGGATTGCATTTGTTTTATATTCTATTAGATCTAAAAAAAACAATCTAAAGGCTAGCAACATTGTGATTATAATTTTCATGTATGTATTCTTACATAGTTCAAAAATCTATTAAAACATATATGTACTTCTATCTATTTCAAACTAAATACAAACTGAAATATAGATGCACAGAAAAAACCCCAGAAAAAAGACCAATGCTGGGAATCGAACCCAGGTCCTCAGCGTTCCGTGCTGCGTGCTTACCCCTACACCATCACTGGTCTAGAAGTTAGCGACGAATCTTTCCCATACATCGTACACTTCAGTCTGTTATAATCACATTTAGGCAGTGATAAAGCGCATCTATGTTATGCCCTCTACTGAGAGACTTCAACACTCCTTCGGAGCTACCCGCTCACCTGGACCAAGAGATGGCGCTACTAGGCCAACTTTTACAAGTTAAGTATGAAGTATCTTTTTCTATTTATTTTTTTATTTTCTTCAACTTCATTTTTTTATTACTTTTACGGTCATCCCGTGAAACCATATATTTCAAACTAAATACAAACTGAAATATAGATGCACAGAAAAAACCCCAGAAAAAAGACCAATGCTGGGAATCGAACCCAGGTCCTCAGCGTTCCGTGCTGCGTGCTTACCCCTACACCATCACTGGTCTAGAAGTTATCAAAATATTTGATAGATAGAAGTAGGTACATATACATCATTATATTTAGTAGTTACGAGTATGTTCAAACTTTGATGATTGCCATCCTTTTTTTCCTAATAATGTAACGTAGTCCTTGCTTTTGGTTTGAACACGATTAAGACGTAATCGTCGGCATAAATTCGTTATATTTTATTTACTGAATCCTAATCACAAGGCTATTGTAGTGCGCGCCGCGACCGCGAGTCACGCGACGTTGTTTGGACATCTGACGTACCAGATTACCGAGATTACACACGCGTCACCGACAAATGAAAAGGCTTTGAAGTAAAATGGGGTTTACGGTTCACAACGTACGCGATATTGGGACTATTATTCTTATTTAGTCACAATACCCTGAACTATTTATTTATTTATTTATTTATTTACTTATTCATAAAGTTCATATAAGATACAAAATATAAGTATGAAATAATCTTACTATGATCATCGAATGAAGCAGGAAATCAGCTGACGCAAGCGCTATAGAAGTGTTGAATGATCTCATTATAATTATATTACGGAAAACAATATTATGAAAATCATATAAGCCTTTAGCTTTTTTATATGCAGCTAGCAGATATCTGTATTTATGTTCGTCAGGGGGTCGTATTCGTACGAAACGAACACAACTACTTATCAGAACAAGGGATACGATTTGCGTGGGCCCTCTGATAGGGTTATATTTTATGCGTGTAGATTTCTACGTTCACCTGTAATGTAAGGGTAGATCAGTCAGCCAAGCCGAGGGTGCGTGGCGGGGGCGAGGGGCTTTGATTGATGACGTGGGGCCCCGTGTGCGCTGCCGGCCATTGTCCGAGCAACGAGAAACGAAACAACAGGAAGCTACACAAACGAGCCCTTTTACCGTTTGACGATTAGAAGACTTTCCGCTGATTAACATGAGACAATGCCCCGTCTACGAACCGACGCCGTTTTGCCAACTCTCGAATCAAAACGCTACGATATTTTTACAATTCATAAACAATTCCTATGTAATACGCGCGTCGCGTTACGTAGCAAAACAACGGTGTACAAACAAATAAACGAACTGGAAAGTATTTCTCGAGAGGGTACAAACACGTGAAGCAAGCTAGTGTGCGGTTGTGACTTGTCGATCGTCGAGACCTCGCATGAAATGGGTTGGAAAATAACTCCATTCCCGCGGGCACGACTGCGATTCAATCAAGTCTGATTCAGAATTTTGGAGTTCGTTTACTGAGCTAGCGAAGCAGGGAAGTACGTAAACGGGGGAATGCAGCTACAAATAATCAGGGAACGAGGAACGCACGAGACCCAATCGGCTCTTGGTAATTGTTTTACTAGAGCATCGGTTGGATCATGGCGCTTCGGCCGCAGCTGACGGCGCGTTGCTGGCACGGAAAATTAGTTGAAATCACATGGGATTTCATTGAATTTGCCACAGCTCAACAACAGGTATAATCGGCCAAAAATTGGTCTGCCACCTTACGGTTGAAGTTCATTTGCACGTCATGGCACAACGAGGTCGATTTTCCCTTGCAATAATAATGATGACAGTGACTAAAGACTTCAATCAGTTAGAAAAGTCAACCTTAACGATATTTAGATCTCACAGAAACTTTTGTCAAAACTGGCAGGCCACTTTCTTGGCCTATCGTACCTCAAGCAATATCAATTACGGTACCTACTAGTCGGAATCATGTTGGCTTATACTTCACTAGAACTACATATTTAAAAACGTTAGACTAAAATATGTTCCCAATTTTTTTTCATATAAAATAGGTAGTTAAAGAATACAAAGCAGAGGAACGCATTATGTCTGCCGCGGAATGTAGGTAAATGGGTGGGAATATTTATTTAGCATATCCTAAATAAATATTCCCACCCATTTACCTACATTCCGCGGCAGACTTTATGGGAAGAGGAATATTTAGTTTGGCGTGGAAAATTAATGGCGTATTTTTATTTGAGATCCATCGCGGAAACGGAAGGCAGGGAAGTCCTTTGCGACATGATCAATACGGTAAATTTTATTCGTTTGTAAAAGGAAGGAAAAAGCCGTGGTAGCATCTCGGTTTGAGCTACGGCCTTTCAAGCAGAAGATACGAAGCAATTCAATGGTGTGTGTGAAGTTCCCAATCGGTACTAGACCCGCACGGCAACTACACCGAACCCTCTTATTCTGTTAGGAGTCCTGTGCTTACCAATGGGACGTATATTGGCCGGAGATAATGAGATGAATAAACAATGTACAAGAATAAACACTATGTATTTATGGACCCACTATTCTTATTTTGACCATGGCCCAGACACAGTATTTTTAGTTTAGCCCTTTTGAACATGCAAGTATTAGTAGCTCAGCTTGCAGACAGTCAAATCCCTAAGCACAGCATTCCTGCGAACAATAAACCAGGCCATTTTAATCGCATGTCTGCATTCTGTGGCGATCACAAAGGCCCAGGACCTCACGCAGACGCAAATACATTCGCTGAAACATTAGGGCCGGGTTGTGCGGCCTTGCGGCGGTCGTCGCCCGAGCCGCCCCCGCCCTATAAATAAACACGATCCAAAACGTAGTTGCACTCTGCAACGTGTTCAAATACATTTTAGTATTCCTTTTGCAGATTGATTTATTTACGGCGGCGGAGAATCGATTATGTCGAGAATTTAAGCATACTTTTCTAAAATAAATCGAGTTTTAATAGTCTTTCCTTTGTATTTATCTCCGTGCAACTACTGCTGTCATTCTTGGTTTCCTAATGTAAAGCTGTGTTCACCATTATGAATTAGTCATTAAATTACTTAAAAAGATGTGAAGGAAGAGCTTGAATCATCGCAAACGAATTTAAAAAGCCGTGTTAAAATAAAGACGAGAATAGGAAAGCAAATAATTAACTCATTTCCCTCAATTAACAAGGGACGGACATGAAATTACTTAAGCATCTGTGTAATCAGTGCAGCAGGGCTCGGAAGCAGCGGCTAATCGGGCGACGGGCACCCTTTGTCCCGGCACAATAAACTGTTTTAGGTGAGTGAGCGATGCTAGATTCGGCCTAAACATCGCTTAGCTTTTGTCTCGCGTAAATGGTAACACGATTAAGAATCCGCTTACTTAGTTATAATCGGATACAATGCCTGTAGGTACGCAAACCTTGAAATTAATAGTGAAACTTTTTTCAAGTTATTTCCAGAGTAAGTGAGTAAGTTACTCCATGATTTTCGTATCAGCGCAACCCAATCATAATAAATTGGGCATTCAGATATTTTAAAATGAAAGGGCATCAATATCTTCCCCCAGTTATAGCGGAATGGTTAATGGTTTCTTTCATTACCCCCGAGTGACGGAGCAGTGTTTGGGGTGAAAGATTGCGTGTGGGTGCGTGTATATGGGTTACTATGTCGTGTAACTTTGGAATAACCAAAGCTTTTTTGTAACAATATTACAACAAATTGTGCTGCATTAGGAAAAGTAAAACCATTGTATCGGAAAGTTTCTCTAATTAATCAACGCATAGAATAAAAACTTTTCTTGAGCATATAAATAGACTGAATACGTACGACTGGCAGTCTACAAATTAGCTTAGAATCAAAAGCCTTTTCAGGCGGGCCCGATTGAATCGCTACGAGGGTTTTAAAATGGCCACCGCCGTGCCTGTTCGTTCAAAGGAGTTGTTACGGTTCAAAGAAATTGGCTCACAGTGGCGATGGCGGGGGGTCGAGGAAAGGCGTTCCGTGGAAATGGCCGCGTTCGTCGCGCGGTGTCAGGCCTGTTTACAAACAAGCGTTTAATTGACGCAGGAATTCCAAACACCACCGGTGTCAAAGGAAAACAACAATCTCCCTCCAGCCTTTTGCAGCCTTCGGTTAGTGGTGCACTAAGGTACAGTTTCGCACCATAAGTTGAATATTAAACACGCGTGTTACTTTACAGTGACCATGTTTTCTCTGAGTTTACTTGCCTTCTTCCGAATTTATACAGACAATTATGATTCCTCACTTGAGCTCTATTATGCTTCACTCTAGAAAAATCAAACATACTTAGTAAACCTAAAAATATCAAGCAACAATTTTCAAAGATTAACAAACTTAATATCACATCTCCAAAACTGCACAGCTTTTGCGTAGCGACGCTAATCCAAGCGAGAATTAATATTTTACAAAATGGATTTCACAAATTTCGTTTAATACGATGTGCTGGGCTCTTTATTCGCTTTAACGTCGGATATATAAATAAGTTCCTAACCCAGCGGGGGGTTCTTTTATTTATAATGAAGCCTGTCATAATGCTTGTAATGGGCACTTGCTTACATGCGAGGCAGCATGAGTTATACCCTGATTCTTAAATCATTGTGTTAGAGAAGCTGTTATTTGCCGTGTGTTAGTAACGAAACTAGTACAAATATCTTAATAGGAACGTGATTAATTTACGGAAGTATTTTCGATTTGCGATCTTTTCAAATTAAATGAAAAAAATAATACAATCGGCCTAATCTTTCTAGAATAACCTAGAACTTTTTTGTAAAAACCGATAGCTCCACGAAAAAGTAGTTACTTGTGTACCCCACTGTTGCAGTGTGCAATAGTTTGTCGGCTTCTCAATGCTATGGCTACATAATTAAACTTACAAGCGAACATGCTATTGCGCGCCCGTCTACAGCTTTCATTAGCAACAATGATAAAGTGCCTCCCTATATTATTCATTAGCAAGGGCGTTATGGCTCTTAAAAATAGGGCTCAGGGCAAAATAAATTCTATTTAGCTTTATCTCTCTAAAAGATTTATAGCTGTCAGACGTCCGGGATTATTTCTTGCAAATTCAAGACAACTGGTGTTGCTCCTCTGAATATTCATTATTCGAAGACTTAGGAAGATAATACCGCATCCGATTAGCGTGATTTTCTGTCTCCATAGCAATCGTAAGATGGACAGTTTAGTACAGGAAGCGCGCAGGCGCACCGATTTATTTTCAGCGGAGACATTAGCCGCTGTTTCATATAGTATTGTCGGCTCGCCCCACAATCACGCGGAACGAATTGTCGAAAATATCAAACAGACAGTCTCTGATTAATTCAAATTTATACATTAAGTTTGTTAAGAAGGTAACGGTTTTATGTAGCATTCTAGTAGGCCCGTACTAGATGTAAATATTAGAGTAGTTGCTAAGAACAAAAACTATTTAGTTCCTCTGCTGCATTGCATCACATCCGTTATCTCATACATTAACGCCGCGTGTGGTATAATTGTAGGCGCTAATGTAAGCTTCGCTCCACTACCGTGGAATAGTCGATACATATAGGAAATGAAACGGTCAATACTTAATACTCCCGATGTATTAGCTACTTAAGACCACTAAACGGATGAGTCCATTGACGTCAGGCTCTAATGGCGCAATATCTTTTAGTGAGCATGGCTGTCCGTCGGCGGGTGTTTATCCTCGGCTTAGCGCCTCCATCGCGTTCTACTTCTTCGTCTGGGGTTTCACCGCTCGCTCACGGCACGGCACTAAACAAAACTGAAATCGCCTCGCAAATCCGCGAGAAAACTCCGACGGTGAAAGCCGCAGAGCGTTTTAGGTAAAATATTAAATGCGCCGTAGGATTTGTTCGTGTTCTAGTGCAGGCTGGTTTAATATTTGATGAAGCGCTCGCTGCCGGAGAGGACGTTTTGTCTGGCCCTTAATTGCAGAGTGATGCGTCCGCGGCGCCCGATCCTGAAGCGTCGCCGGAGGAATACATATTAAAACGTCCCGTAGCGCTTTGCCAGCTTGCTCAGCGGACTGACTGTTTATTGCTCGCCCGAAGACGTTAATACCTATAAATTTTATGAGTCTCCACAAAAGACGCTATAAAATGTTGCAATACCTCTAAATCTAGCTGTTTTTCTATCGGATTAGAGGAACATTGGAAAAGTCTCAACTTGACTTTATGTACAACCACTTTAGTACCTATAGTAGTCGCCATCGTGAACATCGGAGCTGTCTAGGTGCTCAAAATATTTGAAGCCACACTTCCAATAAAGTCGTGTTCAGATTTTTTAAGCACATAGCCAGCTCCGGTTTGCAAAATGGCGACTGTACGAGCTTCATGTTGAATATTGAGGTTAACGCCGTGGTGTTGTGTGTTCTATAGGCCGTAAAATATTTTTTTAAAGTGTAGTGTGCAAAAATGCGAAACGACGGCGTGTATAAATTATGATTGGGTAGAGCCGGTTGATTCTAATTTCCGCTCGGATGCGCGCACCATCATCTGAAGCAATTAATATATCCGGATCCGTCTCGGCCCCCTTTTCAGTTTGGGCTCGGAACAGTCACTGAAAAGGGGACAGGAACAACCTCCAACCATGAGCCCACGATATAAAAACAGATTGTTATGAATAAACTAAAGAGCGCTTCGACATATATATATATATACACCGTGAAATTTTAGTGGTTGTTTTCCCGAAACGAGGTGATTTAGTATCGATTGTACAATCGATTAATAATTACTATTTTGACTAGAGTCAAAAATCCAATTGTGAAAAACGAAAGTCGAAAATGACCGCAAACCAATAGTAACGCTTCGTTGGTACAAGTAGCGTACGATCGTACGATAGGCTAGGTAAAGGTAGATTCGGATCTGCAAATGTAGCCAAGCCGCGTTGTCTCCTTTTATTTCAACCCTTCTGTTCGTATTTCACTAAAATTGATGGATACGAATACCAGCTACGGGTAGCCATCTGTCAAATTTATACCTACCTCCCGTTACCATCTTTATGTAACCGATTTTTTCTATGGAGCCAGTGGTGAGTGTCACACTTATCATGCAAATTTATATTGCTAAAGTGTGTTGGTTTGAAAAGGTCAAAGGACCTCTATAAATGTAGCGTTCAATTGTTTTTGATTGATTTAAATCAGGAATACATACTTATACTCGTAGGCTGTGTCGTAGGTATTCAATTCTTTTCCCATTAGTCTTACATAAATTTTAAATTATAGAGCTCAAAACTAAGGCAAATGTCTCAGTTCTGTGGAATAAATGATAGTAAAAACAATGTTTGTATGCCAAAATGTGTGTAAATTAGGGAACTACAGTGACTTGTATGTATGTAGTTGTAAGTATCTGTTTCCGTTTTTGTATTTTTTTTGTCACAAATAAATGTTCTTCTTTCTTTCTTTTTCTTTCTTTCATAATTTATGTGCGTTAAAATACCTACTTATTACTCAAGTTTACTTCGACTACTTCTTGCGTAGGTACTAAATTGTTTTAAAGAGAGTAGCTATGATTAAATACTAAGCCCCAATTTATGAAAGGTAGTTGTAATTTAATAATGTATTGTCTGTGTCTCGTTTAATAAAATGTTAAAATGACAAATAAAAACAAACGCGTGTTAAGTTACAAGCATTTATGAATACACGGGTTTATGAAATTACATAGGCATCGCATTTCAAATTGTCGTGCTCGTATCCATACCAGCCCCGCAAAATAAGTATAACAAGCCGCCCGCACCCAAATTACCGAGCTATGCTCATTAAAGTGATAGAAAGCACCGAGGGTGCAAACGATAACTGTAAACTGTCATCAATTTTGCCACATAACCTCCAATTCTTCTAATAGCATTCTCTAATGGGCAGACATAAGACACAACAAAGCAGTGGGTCGGCACGGATTTACGGTTGTAATGTAACAGCTAGTTTGATGAGTAGAAGAAACAAACAGGACACGCGTGGCTGCCTTCAATTACGTCCCGTGCGATATATGTACGGTTCAAGTCGTAAAGAGTTCTAGCGGTCACAATTACAGTGCGCCGTCTCGTTATAGCTTGCCAAAGCTCTGTGGCTAAAGTGACGAGATACTTGTGGTGTTCGATTTAGTTCTTGAAAGAAAACTATGTATTAGATTTAATATTAGCATGTACTTTAATGCTGTGGTAGCAACATAAAGCTTTATTAAAGTTAAGCAGGCAATTAATATTAACACATTTTATATTTATAGAAAAAACTAGCTGACCCCGCAAACGTTGTTTTGTCATATATAATCTAGGGGTATAAAACATAGCCTACGACCTATTCTCAGACCTACCGAATATAGAGAAAAAAGTTTAATAAAAATCGGTCAAACCGTTTCGGAGGAGTTCGATTACAAACACCTTGACACGTGATTTTTATTATTTTGTACATATTAGATGTACTAGTATATCGAAATTTTAGTCTATTGTATAAACAGCACACCAGTTTTCAGTCCTGGAAAAATAGTTGAAATCTAATCCCGGTAAACTTGTCAATACATAATTATAAACAAAGTAGTAGTAGTAGTATTAAAGCCTGATATGTTCTTAGCTCAGTAAATAATTTTAAATAGGTACACTTTCACACCCTACTCTTAGTCTCGTTTTGAGTAGGTACAAATAAATTTATTTAAATAACGCTCCATTGTGGCATTTTATTGCAATACATTTTCATGACATCTCCCCTTGGATTACGAATATGCCCCTTACACGACATGCAAATTGTTCCTATATACGCATTGATTTATTAAGTTAATCTACTGTTCTTTTCTCCACTCCACCGAGGCTGGGAGCTCACGATACTCGAGATGCGAGAAGTGCTGGACGTAATTGGAAAAGCCACGTGATTACATTCTTCCACATATTGCCGAAAACCTTTCTTTCGTGAGGTCGATGATCTCACTTCTTGCCAAAGCATTGCTAACGATCTGATGGTAAAATGACGGAGAAATCTTTACTATTTGTAATCAGAGGTGTGCCTTGTGAGTTGTATGTAGCAGAGTTCGAAAAAATCCGATTTTTTGGTATATATCGGATATATATCCAGGCTAAGAAAAAGAAGCGAATTTAATTCTGTAAGCGGATTAAACACTTAAAAATGTGAAAGGAATTTGTAAAATAATATAAGTGTCAAATTACCACATTTTAAATTTAAAAAAGTAACAAAATAATTAGCGTTGTTCCTTTAAGCGATTTTTTTCCGGAACAGTCTATTGAAAAATTTAAATCAATTAAAAATAAAAGAACATAATGCCTATACGTGATTTGGTGCCTAATTTTTATAAGTTATATTTGGAAATCAAAATTGCTACGCTCCTGTCTGGCAGTTGGTACCTAATCCGAATTCGCATGACTATTTCATAAACTTAACATTGTTATGTACGAGTAACTACCAACGTAACAATTTCATCTGATTATCGTTTGAAAATAGCAACTAATTATTCGCCCGTGTTATCGCAACGCTCGCAAATGCTGATGATGATTCAATATTATCCCATCGCTCAATTTGCCTCTAATTGTTTAATTCAGGGAAAGTCCTTACCATTACCACTGCCTATTTTGCCAGTAGCTTGAATTTCAGTTCAATTAAACTGTCGGTTTAGTTTACAATTTGTCCAAGTTCATATTATTCCATTGCAAATACAATAATCGTAATCATAACAATATCTTCTTCTAATCTAATCTAATATATAAAAATCTCGTGTCACGGTGTTTGTTATCGAACTCCTCCGAAACGGCTTGACCGATTTTTATGAAACTTTTTTCTCTATAATCGTTAGGTCTTACCCCGGCGCCACATATAGCACAAATGTTTGAACACATTTATTTGATCACATGTGTAGCACCGGTATTTGCTTATTTGTTCAATAGAACAACCATACAATCAACCATAGATCAAATATGTGTTCAAATATGTGTTGAAACATTTGTAATATGTGTGGCGCCGGGGTAAGAATAGGTCGTAGGCTATTTTTTATACCCCTATTCTTCGCGGACGGAGTCGCGGGCAACAGCTAGTATATTTATATTTAGTGTTTCTATTATTATGCGTAGTCACAAAGTAACGGTCACATTATTTTTAACATTTATATTTATTTTTAGCTATAATTTTCTGAATGGTTTCCTTCGCAAGTGGCTTTTACGTTCTGTTACGTTGAGTATGAAATTCCAAATACATTATAGCTATAAATAAAAATAAATAAAAACCCCCAACGCAATTAGGTCACATATATGTATATGTTTATGTTTGAAAATAAAGTAAATACCCAGTATGTGTCTAAGATCCCTTCCGCAGCTAGCAAAAGAGCTGATAACTTTGAAACGACTGAACCAATTTTGATGTCTAAACCAATCTCTAAAAACCATCGCCAAGAAATCTAAGGTCAGGTTGCTATTTACTCTGAGATATTTCCTACGTCTGGGAGCTACCCTATTATTTTTAATACATTTTATTTTATCACTTTGTCGGGGTAATTGCTATATATATCCATGCAAAATTACAGTTTTCTAGCACTGATAGTCACTGCGTTAAGCCGCGAACAGACAGACAGACAGACGAACGGACAGACAGACATGACGAAACTATAAGGGTTCCGTTTTGCCATTTTGGCTCCGGAACCCTAAAAACCGCATCAATGTAAATGCCACAGACAGACACACACACAAACAAATAGCGGACAAACTTATAACACCCCTCTTTTTGTGTCGGGGGTTAAAAATTATAATGTCTTTCAGTTTTTAAACCAGTAACTGACATAAATATACAATAATTAAAATAACCATAATTATGTATAACAATAATAAAATAATAATAAATAAATATTAGGGGACAATCTAACACAAATCGACCTAGTCCCAAACTAAGCAAAGCTTGTACTATGGGTACTAGACGACGATAAACATACTTATATAGATAAATAAATACTTAAATACATAGAAAACATCCATAACTCAGGAACAAATATTCGTGCTCATCACACAAATAAATGCCCTTACCGGGATTCGAACCCAGGACCTCTTGCTTCGTAGGCAGGGTCCCTACAAACTAGGCTAAGAAGGTCGTTAAACAATATAACAATTCTGAAGCTGAAAAAATATGATCAAACGTTTTCTTTTTCGAAATGCAAAGGGAAGATCCCTTTTAGGGATGCAAACAGAAATATGTTTCAGATTTACTTACCTGAGTAATAAGCAGATTTATTTAGTGTTAATTGTAGCGCCGTGTCACGTGAGGTGCTCGCAGCAAGACGGATAGATCATTCGAGCTTACTCAACATCGCTCAAAAGGTTAATTTATGTGATCCACAATGCACGCGGACACTAACTTACCCGGCTTGTAGTTTCGTGAATAATGGCCCTCGGGGAAGATTAGTCGCTCTTGCTTACCTGGAAGAAAATGCAGATGTTAGATATGAACAGTTAGGTACTAGCAGGTTCGCTTTAAAAGCTAATGTTTCTCATTCTTCTGAAGACATATTAATAGGCATGGATAGGTAAGGTATATATTGAGCTGTATACATACAGAATGTCCTAAGACTCAACGATAACCTTCGGGGGAGTGAACAAGTTATAAGTGTTATAACAGTTTTTTGGAATTTATGTGCGACTAGCGACCCGCCCCGGGTTCCCACGGGTGCAACTATATTATGCATGTATTATACATATAAACCTTCCTCTTAAATCACTATATCTATTAAAAAAAAACCGCATCAAAATCCGTTGCGTAGTTTTAAAGATCTAAGCATACATAGCCGGCCGATGCGCCGCGATAACAAACTAGTAAATAATTAGTGCACGGTGTGTTAGATTTAAATTTTGCATCATGAGTTGTTGAATAGGTATTTTTTGTGTAACTATTGCATGATTTTGTTAGTAAACTTTAAGTACTGCGGAATGGGGCATCGAGACAAACCACTCTGGTTTAACGATGGTCTTATATTATTGTTATGTATTTTTGATTTATCTCTGTAATAAATAAATAATAAATAATATAGGGACAGACAGCGGGAAGCGCCTTTGTTTAATACTATGTAGTGAAATCACATTTGAAATTTACCATGAGCTTTACGGTGAAGGAAAACATTGTGAGAAAACCTTCACACACCTGAGAAGAAATTCAATGGCGTGTGTGAAGTTTCTAATCCGAACTGGCCCGGGTGGGAACTACAGCCCAAGCCCTCTCTTTCAGAGAGCCTCCTCTCAGTCCTCCAGTCAGTTTGTTCCTATGCCCTGCAGTGGGACGTATACATATAGGCTGGGATGATGATGATGATAATTAATGTTATACTACGATGATTGTGCTTAGTGTAGATTTGCAATGTTGCAATTAATAATTTATGTGCATTTCGGCGCAATACACTTTTAACACCCATTAGCACAATAAAACACTCGCTAGGCTCTTAGTTTATGCTTTCCCATTTGAATATTTTGCATGTTTTAATACATAATGCCTCTATAATGCATAGCAACTAATTATGTTTCATACACAGTTACTTCTAATTATAATTTCCTCCGCGCTGTTGTCCGAAAAATGTATTTTTAGAACGTGCCATTTAATAATTAGTAGCGAAATACGCCGCAATGACCGCAATTTTGTCGACTTTAAACATTGTTTATTTAAAAATAATAATTCATCATGGGTACCTACTTACTTAATTGGGCAAAAATTCAAAGAGATGTCGCTAGGTAGGAACATTGTTCATAAAAATAATATCCAAAACAGGAAAACAAATCATCATTTATGTTTGAAAACGAAGTTGCCTTGACGTGGTGACATCCTTCTATTGATCGTAAGGACGTAGCGTCGCCTTGGCACCTTTGAAGAATATACAAAGCACATATGCTAATATCGCATTTGCAATTAAGATGGCAATGCGTCGCCCTCAGAGGGACACCATTGTCTCGTACGGGGTCTCTCGTCATATTATATTAATGTGTAACAGTATGATCGTAAATATGCCGCGATTGATATGCACGCGTAAGCCGCAGAGGTAAAATGATATTTTATTTAATGTTGGCTTCCCGCCGCACATTCCGCTGTTTGACTTTGTAGGAAGATAAATTCCCAAAAGTTCACTGTTAGTGAGCGTACGTCATAAAGGGGCAGACGCTACTAATTTCAAGCCCGTAGATTTAGCAGGCTCGGCTTTGCGTTGATGCGTCGCTGGTTTCGTTTCCTTTTGAATTTAACGTTACAGTCATTCGGAATTAAATATTTATATTTAAACTACGTCAGATAAAATTAATATCAATGAACTTAAACAATTACTTTGCTCACCCGCGACCTTACCCCAGTTCATTAATATGGACCTCCGCAAAGTAACGCCTGATTCAATAAATTATTTAAAATTAATATCAGCGGAATGTAAATAGAAAAACCAACAGTAGACAAAAAAGTAATTTGTATTCAGTATTTTAAGTTATTCAGAGCTGATTTGTTGGAATCCTGCATAATATAATAACGGGTCTGGATAATACGAGGTGCTTTACAGTTTCTTATAGACAGAAAGCTACCTAAAACGTCTATCAATGGCTGCTGAATCTCGAAGCATGTTAAATTTCACCATTGAATCTGATACTAGTGAACGAATTTCGGAAGGAAAAGTTGGGCAACAAGCAATCTCCCGCCATGGAAAGTTGGACGAATTTTAGGGGAGCAGCGCCCGGTGAGCGGTAAGCGGTGAGGCACCACCAAAAGAATGTAATAAGACACAGGTGCCGCAAGTTCTTTATTGGATTTCGCACGTTCCGGCCCGACGTGTTTGATGGCCGGAAGATTCTTGCTAAACTCTTTGCTCGGTATAAATTCTCGCTCAAAATGATCATTTGGGTCGGTCCGTAATTTACCAACTTCGAGAATAGCTAAAAAAGGACGCTTTATTCAATGCCGAAGTTAGCATTGGTTCTTTAGAATAAAATGACAACCGGAAGTATCTATACTTTTTTTCTGTCCATGTGTAAGGTTAACTAAGTATGAAATTGCAGTACGAAATGATTAACCGTTTAAGTATGTAGGTAGACGTTTAAATATGCAGCATCATGTTCTCTATCAATAAATAATGTATGCATGCAAGGTTTCAAATAAACGTTAACGGGATTTAAACGAACGTTCGATTCCAAGATTTCATTGTTCGTTAGTGAGTTACAGACAGTTGTGAAACTAAATAAAAATCTGTATTATGCTATTAATAAAACACAAAACACGAAACGTAATCACTATTCATTTGAGTAAAGAAACTGTTACAAATACTATTCTTCATCGTCATGTATATCGTGCCCACAAAATAGTAAATTGCATCGTAGACAGTTCAGCTGTCGCGACTGTGTCATGAGGTCAACCCGAAAAGTGTTTCACGGCGAACGGCGACGGACGACTGAAAGGAAAAGTATAGGCCGCGGCGGCGCGGCTGCAGACCGTGTCATTGACACATGCAAATCCGAACAACGCCTCGGTGCCGGGTCATCGAACTCTCCATTCAATGACTGTCGAAAGTTGTCCGTGAATTCAAAATCGTATCCTACGTGGAGCCCCTGCGGCTCCGTCACGCGAATATAGTATTTAAAAGCACCCATAATAAAGTGAACTTACTCTACGATCGTTCAACCTTAGCCGGCCGAAGGAGAACAACTGATTTATGTGTCTAGTTCTTCGTGCCGATATTGAAAGCACCGATCTGAGCCACATAGCGACTTATAGCCGGGCGCTAAGGTTGCTTGTCCAACTGAGCATCGGCGTCGTGCATTCGTCAGATGCGGTGCTAACACAAGGTGCGTCTGGCCATTGTATTACTAGCATTGCGAATTTCGACAAGCGCTCATCGCCATTCGCAAACACAAACGGACGAATGGTATTATGCAAATCCATCTTGTTTATGGGACGGCATTTCAACGGTTTGTTAGGTAGGAATGTATGTAGCTTCCAAGACGCTCGAAAGGGCATGTCGAAAGCCCTAATGTATTAAATATTGAGCGTGAACATCTTTGTTGTAGCGCCAGATATGCGATATTAGATATGTGTACCATAGGAACAAAGCAAAGACCATGCTCGCGGGACATCCTATCCACATAAATACATTCTGTATTGTCAACACTCGCGTTATTATGTTTGCGAAGCGAGTAGATGGGTATTATAATACAGCGCCGGCGACGAGATAAGTGACGTCCTTGTCCCAAACAGGTACCTACTTTCGGATGATGGACGTAAAATGCTCGAATTGACCTTAACAGCGGGATGGACATGTAAGCATGAGCCTCGTATTATTTCGTGCAAAGATAGCGGGTGTCGAGTTCATCTATCATACCTAGCTGTGAATGACACCGCGTCGCATCGCAAGCCTAATCTGTTACGCCCCCAGAGCCAGACGGGGTGAAGCTATTTTATATCCAGATATACATTATTTACGTATTTAATTGAAGTAATAGTAGATAAACAAAAACGGTAATAATAATTAAATACCGATCAAGATTTTAAAATGAAAATATACGTCATTCGGTATTTTCTCTTTTAACATCGCAATTACTTTCGAGGAGACGTTGCTGTTGTCGGTAGTTACTTTTAATCGTACACTTGGAATTTCGTCTTAATCTCTTTCACACGCAGCAAAAGGTTTATTGTGTGTTATCTGGCAGTTGTACTGGATGTAGGAATAGCTGTGTTCAAGACATGAAGCAGACGGGTGCGGCGGGGGCGCTAGAAGCTGGCCAGTGACCGCATTCCTCGTAGTTGAAAGTAACACGGCATCCGGCTGCGAAAAATTATCGCTGCGCTCAACTGCCCAGGGGATTCTTATAATTGTTATCGTACGTGCATACTTGTTGCACTAAAAACAATTTCATAAGAAGGTTAAGTATACCTACTTTCTCAAAACGAAAGGGATCTCAAAAGAAATCTCAGTTATCACGTTCAAATTGTTTCCTGTCTGCATGAATATCACCACGGATCTGCATAAAATCAATATCAGATAAACAGATGTCTCCTTAAATACCTACTTATAGAATAGGTAGGTCTACGTAGTCACTGCCTAATTGTTTACTTGTTTTTTAACCTTAGCAAGGCACATTGCCAGCTCAACCAAACTACGTACCTAATGAAAGAACACATCAATTTTATCTTGATAGATTACTTTATAGATGTGTATTGATTTTACAATGACTCGGCAAACAAGTTCGTCGACCTCATGACGATTGGCTTGCGTGAAAGCAGACATTAGGGTCAATGAATGGAATTACTTACCTACTACTGAGGACGTTCAAGGCGATCTAAAGAAATTTGCGAAACGAGCTATCTAAATAGAAGGGGAATTCACGTCATACTGGTTTCGAAAAGCAATACATATTTGCTTATCGTCTGGCAGTCCGTCGCTAACGTGATGTTAAAAAAATGTTTTCGATTATCTTGAAGGAAAGAATGAGAAGGATTTATACTGCTTTCTCTCTTTCAGTAAAAACCCAGCATGTCGTCTGTAGTGTAACAAATTCGTCTACTCTTCTACTCAAAGAAGTACGCCAAAAAAAACATACCTAACTAGACAAACCCGTATAATATTTGCTCTTCCGAAACAATATTTCTTGAATATCCTAAGATGACAAATCTCAAATTGTCTCGTTTCCTAACAAAGTCTCGAGTGGCTCGGCAAAAACACGGACGAGCCATGCTGCTATTGGGCAGCAGGTGCTCCGAACAAATCCGTACGCTTTAATCCCTCCTACACGTACACTTGTGCCGAAATGAAATACTCTTTTGTATAAATGTTCTTAGGAAGTGTGTCGACGGGTTGATTTCTTATTAAAAAAAGTACGATAAAATATTAATAACAACGATATTTATAGATTAGAAATTAAAAAAAACCCTATATTTTAATTCTGTTTGTTTGTTACATAGAACCTTTGTTTGTATGAGTAGGTAATAACTTCATGTTTTTTTTTTTTACATAAAACTGACCCGCGATTGACCACTATCTCACCTGATGAAAAGTGTAGATGAGGCCAAAGGTGTACCTCACTGGTTCAGTACAGCCTATTCACTCTAGCCTTGAAGAGACCTTGGTTGTATTTGTCAGGAAATACAGACGACGGGAGCGAATTCCATTCTCTAGCAGTTCGCATTAGGAAGGATGACGCGAAGCGCTTCGTACGGGCCACTGGAATACTAACCACATAAGGATGAAGACGCTCCCCCCGCCTGGATGTCCGTTGGTGAAATGGAGATGGAGGAATTAAATCATGTAATTCCTGCGCACACTCTCCAAAATGTATCCGATAAAAAACAGACAGACAAGCAACTCGACGTCGGTGCCCGAGGCTCTGTAACCTACCACCGATTGACGCACTATCACCAATGAGTCTTCGGGTTCGATGCTCCACCGAATCCAACGCCGCCAACTGATACTTTTTTTTTATGTTGCACATATAAAAGAGCGTACGATATACTGTTTGAATGTCTGCATCATACCTATACTCTGATCATGTGATTCAGACTCATTCAACGCGTTATGTTATAGCACATACCAGTACATAACATAACGCTAACCTAGCAGTGTTTATATTAGTTTCAAGTACCCCACCACTAATGGACGCCAAACGGGTTCGATGCAAAATTAATTATCATCTAAGTGCGTTAAATGAGAGGTGTTCTTTACATAATTATTGCTAGGTATATCGCTGCGACTGTTGTCAGCTATTTAGTTAGCTGATTACAGCGACACGTAGCGACCAACTGTAGATAACAGATTAATATGGTAATTTAATCCGGTGCTTGGCCAGTGACAGATAGCGTGCGTTGTTGTATGTTCTGACGCCCGCTTATTGATAGAGTTGAGTTGTTTTACAGTAAAACATCGATTCTCATTTGTTAGCTTTGGTCTAGCTCTGTTAAATAGATTCCAAAAATCCACGAGCATTACGGTGAAGGACAACATCGTGATGTAACCTGCGACGAAATTTAGTGGTGTGTATGAAGCTTCTAGTGTCCGACCGAAATTTCGGTTTCGGTTTCGGTTTCGGCCAATTTCGGCCAAAAAAGTGATTTCGGCCGAGGTTTCGGTTTCGGCCAGAATCCGGCCGAAACCTTCGGCCGGGCCGAAATTACTTCGCGGCCTCTCGCGGCTCTCGCATCGGGAGCGTTCGGCTTAATTCGGACACGCTCGGCCGGGTAGGTATAGGTAATGCATCGGCGGCCGGCCCAGCTGGGACCAGCGACAGTAGTATGTATGAGTGTTGTTTATTTATTAAATTATTATTTACTTTTTAGGATCTGTTTGGCGACCGCTTTAGCCTAGTTGGTAGTGACCCTGCCTACGAAGCAAGAGGTCCAGGGTTCGAATCCCGGTAAGGGCATTTATTTGTGTGATGAGCACGAATATTTGTTCCTGAGTTATGGATGTTTTCTATGTATTTAAGTATTTATTTATCTATATAAGTATGTTTATCGTCGTCTAGTACCCATAGTACAAGCTTTGCTTAGTTTGGGACTAGGTCGATTTGTGTAAGATTGTCCCCTAATATTTATTTATTTTATTTGTTACTGCATTTTTGTGGTTTAAACGTAGCGTGGACGACTTCTATTGTGTCCACTCTGCATTGAATGTTTATCCGTTGTCTAGTACTCATAGTACAAGCTTTGCTTACTTTGGGACTAGGTCAATTCGTGTAAATTGTCCCGTGATATTATTATTATTGTTATTATTTTTTATTGTTTTATTTCTTTATTATTATTGGAATTACATACAACGTTTGTGTTTCATGTTTATAACTTTCTTTTGTTGTTTTTATTTTTATGGCACTGATATTGTGTTGTGCGTGTCTTGATTGGAAATGTCTTAAGTCACTGCTATTTTTTTCACTTTTTCACTCTTTGTTTTTATTATTTAATTGTTACAAGTGACAATAATTAACATATTTTATTTATTATATATCGTTTTGCTTGCTGCTCATGTGGTCGGCCGTGTCAGTTGTCAATGTCAACGCCATGCCAAAATATAACGCCCTTGTGTTGGTATTGGTACAGTTGCACAATCATATGGTTGCGTTCACAATTAGACACGGTCCGATCGTGTGTGCAGCGAGCAAATGACGGCCTCACGGTCCCACCGGAAGACCAGCGCTGGCTCTCGAGCCGGCATTATGCTGAGGTGGGTCCGTTTCGTGATATCTAGTTTCTTTCTTTATTTTGTAACCTTTATGCCTTTATACTATTGTTGTCACGAATAAATGTTTTTTCTTTCTTTCTTTCTTTCTTTCATTTTATGCTGTGATTAATGAACAATACGTTTGATATTAGGATTGTGAATTTAGTTTAGACGTGATAAGAAAAGGTTGTTTGTTTTGAATAATATAATACCTATGCCAAGACATTTTTCATTAAAAATAAACGTTTTTTATTTTGTTTAACAAAAAAAGTAACTGTTCTCATATAAGAAATCCTTGCAATAACCTTTACCTTACGATCTGTACAGTAATTTTGAATATTTTGTTTGATATGATACGTCTTCAAAAATTTCGGTTTCGGTTTCGGCCGAAATCAGAAAAAAACCGAATATTCGGTTTCGGTTTCGGTTTCGGCTAAAAATCGTGTTGAGGTCGGACACTAGAAACTTCCAATCCGCAATGGACCAGAGTGGGAGCTACGGCACAATCCTTCTCATTCTGAAAGGAGGCCTGTGCCCTGCCATGGGACGCACGCGCTGGGATGATGATGAAATAGATTCCGAAAAAACACGAAAAAATTTAAATTACAAAACGATTAGAAAACTTTAATTTTCTTCCAGGCCTTATACCACGAAGAGCAAAATTCGAACTTCGTATCGTGCCATTCCTCTCACGCTAATAGTATTTAATACAAGAGCGAGCAAGACTTTCGATTTTCGAATTTCAGAGTAGCCCCCCAGGTTTGATGAAGAAATCTATGTTGAGCAAGTCCTAAAAATACTTACTGGAAGTCGATTTTTCAATGGGAAAAGGTTTAAAAGCAGTCTATCTGGAGAAAGTAAATACCATCACCGTTCTTGATTTGTTAGATCATTTAGTCTGTAATGCTTTTATTTCTAGCACTCAATTAATTCCCGATACGACAAAACGTCTATGTCAATGTCCAAAGTAATTAGGTGGAGCACTCGACCCAGGGTAATTGGTGCCGGTTCCCGTCTTTCCGATTTAATTTCGTAGAACTATAGAGGTTTCTTAGTTCTTAGAAAAGCACGAATAACTTCCGGTGAATCATAGCGATTCCATCTACATCCATATTTTTTATTCTAAAAGTGAGGATGATGTTTTTTTTGGTTCATCTTAAAACTAACTCTGCGAACGAGTGATATTTATACAGACAGAGAAAAACTTGGTAATTGAGAATAACATCTTATACCTGATTTACACTCTTGCCTCGTCACCTCGCCTCGCGCCTCGCCTTGTCGTCTCGCTCCGGACGAGCCTCAAAATCAAGGCAAATCTCACACTCTCACACTCTCGTCTCGTGGCTCGTCCCGCAGTTCGTCTCTCCACTCGTACGCGAGTGTAAACCAGGTATTAATAGGCATCAACAATATATATTTTGTTGATAAATCAATTCGGCGTCATTTCGATTTCGAATATATTTAGTTGAAATTTAGGTTCAGAAAAAGCTCTATTGTGTCCATTTGAATCCATTATTTACCGCTATTTAGTAAGTCATGATAAATAATATCATGTCTTATACAGCTCCATATCAAATTCGATCTTTGGGAACAGATACAAAGGGGCCTCAGTCAGTCATGCGATTTTTATCGCTTTTTATCTGGAACGCCTCTTTCTATTTTGCACGAGCGTAATCACTGTTAGTTGTACTTGTATCATAAAAGTGGTTTCACAACGGTCGCGAGATAGCGTTATCTGCTATCACAAAAACGTTCCCAGAGAATAAAAGCGACAGGTTTGATCTGCTTCAGGTTCCAGTCAAAATTGTTATTAGACTTCTTCTTCCTCGTTGGAGCCTATCAATATCAATCAATGAATTGGCCTCTTTCGAATTTCTTGTTTTCTCCCGGCTTTTGGCAGTGAGGGTCGAGTTTCTGCCCGCCACTTGTACGATGTCATCTTTGCGCCGCATTTTGTGGTCTTCTATTCCCATGGCCTCCAATCTAGCATGTGTTTGCACCAAGGCATTGTGGTCGGCCGACACAGTGACCTGAGGCCGATGACAATGACATTACTCTGATTTCTGAGCCAGTTGTTCGTCTTTAGTTCCCTCAGAGCGACACCCACCAATCTTCTCTACATTGCCACTTGTGCCATCAATCTTTGTGTTTTTCATGGGTGGTAACCCAACTTTCAGCAATTTTAGCTCTATCTATATGATAGGATGCGGAGAACACACTGATCAAAAATTGAGCTTTCTGGCGGGCAGGAAGTTTCATTTTGAAGACAAAGTTGAGTTTGGAGAATAATAATAAATAAATAAACGAACTAAAACAATTACTTTGCTCACCCGCGACCGCGCGGGTCGCGGGTGAGCAAAGTAATTGTTTTAGTTCATTAATATGGACCTCCGCAAAGTAACGCCTGATTCAATAAATTAATAAATAAATAAATAAATATCACGGGACAGTTCACACCAATTGACCTAGTCCCAAAGTAAGCTAGGAAAGCTTGCGTTATGGGTACTAGGCAACGGATAAACATACTTATATAGATAGATACATACTTAAATACATATTAAACACCCAAGACCCGAGAACAAACATTCGTATTTTTCATACAAATATCTGCCCCGACACGGGAATCGAACCCGGGACCTCAAGCTTCATAGTCAGGTTCTCTAACCACTAGGCCGTCTGGTCGTCTGAATGCTGGTTTGCTTTTCTTAGCTTCAGATTCTTTTTTTATTGGACCTCTTTCCAAAAGGATAAATTATATTTACCTATGCAATAACTTAAATATTGTTTCTGTTTCAGGTTAAAGGAATTATAATAAATGATTAATGCATCTCTATATTTATCTAGTGTGGAATTACCAAAATATCTTTCATCTACCATTGGACCAAGAAATATTAGTGATCATTCTTAAAATTTTTGTAGTTTTCAGGGAGCGTATCAAAATACATAAAGTTTAAAAATAATAATTCAAAATATATAACATTTTGATAAAAGTAAACGAACTTTTTCGGTAGTGTACAAAGGTACAGGTTAAGTTAGGTTCAATTATTTTATAGCAATCATCTAAATTCACAATATCTGAGAATAGTTACTGTACTATGTCCAACGAACATTATGTATTTCACCCACTATTCTTTTCAAACTTTAAGTAATTTCGTACTGAACCCGTTTTAAAATGAAGTGAGAGTAATTCAAATTACTTGTATAGCTCAGACGTCTGCCTATCTAGTCATTTCATGAGCACATCCGCTGCATCAAGGCGCCTTTACGCGCTGAAGTTTTCAATATCGTAATTTATAGTCAATTTCACGCATGGAATCGACTCGGTGAATAAATCACATTGGTTCTTGAGCTTGTGTCACGCTCTTGACGTGGGAACGCCTTCTAATCGCTAAAGAGCCCAGGTACGGTCTGTACGCTAACGGTCAGCGACCACATGTCAGCCTTCTACGCCACACACTACTACATGTATGATACTTATACTTACTTGATGGTATTTTTAAAGTTATGTACGTATATATGAGGAGTACGACCATTCATGCTTAGACATTTCTTTACGCGATTGATGTGTTTAGGTTTTTTTTTACGAATTGGTTCGGAACATAAAACGTAGCTGTAATCCAGAAAGTTTTTCTATTTGAATCAAACTTTCAGTTTCAGTTTTTTTAATCCTGCTATGTCCACAGCTTTAACAAGACATACACATTACAAGTTAAACACTCAGATCATCCGTATAGTATCAAAACAGGAAACTTTACATAAGGCTATACAGCCTATTATGTACTGTGTAACCCTAGCGTTGTGCCATCACAACTTTATACTTACTTATCGATGAATCAAAACTTAACTCATAAGGCCGAGTACACACACGTCGCGTCGTACGTCCGGCGTCCAGTGATTGAAACAACGCGCGTGCCTCACAGTTCCGGACCCGTTCCGAGGGACTGATGACCGTAAGATAACGGAACGCGATACCACGGTCCGCCCTCGTGCTAGGGATGTGAAAACGTTACATTACCTTCAACTTGTCACAGTTTGATTGATTGACCGTTCGTCATTTGCACAATTTCACGGAGTTGCATCGCAATGTGCCGTAAAAACTACGACAGGGTTGGTTTTCTTGTTAATATATATAAACAAGAACAGGTTTGACAGCGGAATTCGTGTGATAATGATTTCGAAGCCTTTAATTTTTTTTGCACGTAGAGTCATAGACTTGCAAATTACGTAAAGAAATTTACTCGATCTGATATTATTTCATGCTGCACAGTTAAGTGCTTCAATATCTTTCTGGACAGTATTTTTATTGATTAAGATTCTATAAGGCTCTCTGTCAAAAAAAATTCCACAATACGTACATAAATCGGCATAGCGCCGTTTCGAGTGTTAAAATACGATAAAATAATAACATGAATATCACTCGTTTTGCATTTTACCGTCTCTCAAGACTCGTTATAATTTCATTGAGGGCACATCCCTACCTCGCACGTTCTTGGGAACCGCCATTCATTTCAGCAATCTCACATATGTTGCGTAAACTAAGGGCCGTTAACAAAATACGGAATTATGGCTCATTATGAACCTGTTTGTCGAAATAATGGCGGTGATTCGTGGTACCGTGCCATGGGAGCCAGCCAAAGCAAATAATGTCAATGTCCCATTGCTTTAGCGGTTTACTAACTAGTTTGTAAGATAATTTAATTAGAAGTGGAAATATTGCATTTTTCGAATTTTATCACGCCTTATAATTTATTTAACGGCCTCTCTATCATCGCTGTTAAGTGATAACCAACTTTAGATTTGTACAAACTTTAATTTTACGGTATTTTACTATGGCATTGCATCAAAAGCTTTATGCATTTTTATTAAATATCAAGTCATATTGGATGCGAGTTAAAACCTAATTATTTATTTCAGTTAATAACAAATACATATCTGTTATGAGTGAAGCTTAATATAAAGAAGTTAAAAATTATAACGTCGATGAAAAAAAGCACGCAGCAGACACGATCAACTAATCGTTATCTTTATAAAAACAAAACCAAATTCTCATTATAAAAATCGAAGAACACACCAAAGCCAGAAAATCAAAATCACAATGCAGCCTAAGGTAAGGAAGGATTATAATTTATAAATCTCGAGACGATGAGATAAAAACACAACCTTTCTTGGCGTTCCACGAAGCAAAACGTGAAAAAATAAACAATGAATCCGCGCTAAGGTCGAAGGCAGTTCATGAAAAAAAACGGTGGGTCGTCGTTGTACGAACGGGCACGGAGAGGAGACACCTGCGCGCCAGACGGGCAAGAAATAATAATCCGCGCAAAAATCAGTACCGGTATTTTACCGGCTGGCGATCGTTCGAACCTATGCCGATACCCCGGGCCTGCTGGAGCAGAATCGCAGACTCATTCCGGTTTCAATGTGCTGCGACGTTTCCTGCTGCATCGTCGAGCACTTCTAATTTCGCTTTCCCTTATCTCGACTAACTTTAAAACGGTCCAATCGCGATGAAGCACAATTAAAGCGACATAATTAAACGCATACGTACGTAGTTCCGAAAGCTTTTAGAAGTAAATTACATCACAAAGAGCATAATATCTCACAAGTTACAAAGAAATGTGTAACAAAGGAGATCACGTTGAACACAATACAAATCAATGGTCAACAGACTCTAGTTTCATTGAATATTAATAAAACATTTCGATAGCATTAATTGAACCGTTGTTAGATTATAAAAAGATACGGGAGTGAGGACGGCAATCGACGATTCAATCAGAGCAATTAATACGTTATTTTTTCCTACCGGCACCCGTATACGAGCAAATTACCCTTCGGATTCGTTCCATTGAAGACCACACAGACATTTCTCACTCTCACTACTAGTGTGTGTGTAAAGGACAGCACTATTAATTTGTACGTGTAGTTTCTCAGTGAGTTCCGAATCGGGGTTCTTGAATCAGGAAAGACCATTGAAGGGAGAGAAACGTATTGTGTTGATAGTAATGTAAAAAGTAACTGAGGAGCACGCGTGCCGCACACATTACATACGCCAGTGGGCAGGAGCTCACGAAAACACTCAGTTTTCAATAAATAATCAATGTAGCATTCTTATTTGGTGCCATTTTCTCATAGAGTAATGGATGTATAGTTATTTCAAAGCAAGCTAAAGTACTGGTAACAAAAATTGTTCTCCAACTAATAAATACCGCTTTCAAGAACAAAGTTAATATTATAAAACGAAAGTTTGTATGGATGCTAAAACAGTTTAAAGAATTCTAATGAAATTTGGTAGGTACACACATAGTTTATAACCTGGATTAACATTAATATACTTTTATCCCAGAAAATTTCATAGTTCCCACGCGATGGCGAGAAACGAATTCTTCGCAGACGGAGTCGCGTGCAGCAGCTAGTCGATCATTAATCAGGAAGTACCAACCTACTTTATTTTTATTTTACCTGTAAGCTATTAACGACCTTATACAATAAATGATCTCATACAACAATATACTTAATCATGAGTAAAAACCAAGTCTTTCCATTTCCTCAAATGCGTATATTGATTTAGCTTGAGAGCTATTCTCTCAACGGCAGACCTTTGCAAATAATGTGAGGCGGATAATACGGGACGAAATGCAAACGATTATTTGTGTACATAATTAAGAGGTGTAGCAATTAAGGAGGGTGAACGAAATAAAGGAAATTGTATTTACCAACAAACATGACTTGAAGGAATGCTTTAAGATTTTGGACAGATTTCTTCTTTGATCGGGAAAAAGATTGGTTATTCTAGTCCTAAAAATAGATAAGAATGTTATTTGGTAAAATAATCGGTATTATTTCACTACTTTTGGGTACTAAGAGAATTGTAAAATTTTATCAAATGCCATGTAACTGTTGACATTTATTTTATGTACCTACGAAAAACTTGTAGGCATAACACATTTTTAAAATAGATGCCTAATGCTATGAGTCATTGAAAACACGCTGTTATTGTTTTCATTTCAAAATGAAACATTGAATAGAAGTTTAATGTGAAAAGATTGCAGCTTCACGATGAGTTGCTGCAATAATACGCCGTCATTATAATTTTCCCTTTCCCGTATTTTTCTTTTTCATCCCTCGCTCCATAGCGGCAACGTGGTCCCGAGCTTGCCTATAAATTGATTTCATTAATTTGTTTTGTCTGTTTTTGAAGTTCAGATCTGGAGATTTGATCTTCTTATACATTTTGGGGAAAAAAGGTTTTTAATTTTATTTTGGGATACTTCTATTATTTTCTGAAAGGAATGAAGAGAAGTATAAATAGAATACAAATTAAGTACCTGTATAACTTATTGCAGCTAACAAATAGGCGTTGTCAATTTGCACCAGCCATGTACTTAGTCACAAAACAAAACCTCGACTAAGATAATTTTCAAGTCGCAAAAAAAGGCCGGTGACTATATTGGATGAATGTCATCGAGCTAATGAAGTTAAACGATGTTCAACGCAGACAAAAACGCCGGACGGCTAATTAAAATAAAGGCCTTGCTAGGCGAGAATTATTAAGATTTATTATCAAGAATGTGCAAAGTAATCTGCGACAAGAATTGCGGTGTAACCGGACGCCGCCGCCTCCTCGAATAACACAATAGTTGCAACAGCCGTAATTGGTCTGCCATTAGGTGGTCCAACATCTTCCTAGAATACAAAGAGTGAAGCCGCAGTTTATACAATATACCTACCTACCTAATTACGATCCTGAGGATTCTAATCGAGCAATCGAGTACTTATTGATTATTTCAATGCCAGAACTAGCTAGGTAGGTATATAGAAATATCAAAAAAACAACATTTTAGAAATAATGTTTCTTTCTCAGTGATCTCGTTGATCTACCTGATTTATGTATTGGATCTTTGGCTCGTAGTGAATTTCAAGCACGACTGGATGGATAAATACATAGCCTCTGTACCTACGTGGTTGTAACCGAGCTCTTTTGGATCAAACATTCATTTGTAAAAGCAGCAATGTGTAGGCAAATAGCGAGTCGTGACGTGAGGCACGTTGGTAATTAGGCACAGTGGTGCAGTGGTCCACGGCGTTGTTTCGGATGCGATGATGCGCCCCGCACGTCTAATGAGCGAGCTTTCGACTGCGCGCTACGCACCGCTCGTTCAACCACGAACCGCCTCTACTGCGATTTATGCACGAAGAATTCATAAACGCTCACCCACTTACATATACAAACTAAACATGTTTTTACTATTAGCATTATTTATTAAGAAACTATTTAGACGAATGTCAGATAGTTGTTAGCATAGAAATTTATATGTGTTGGCTACCTAATGCGCCGTTCGTTGTAATGCCACATGTAGCACCCAGGTCACTGTTTATTTATAATCTGTAATATAATATTGTTTACGACTATTGGCGAGAGATCTATTGAGTCTATAGAAACGTGTTAGTAGATTTTTATTGATAGCATATTTCTGTTGCAAAAACTCGGTGATCTGATCTATAAGGATAAAGTTGTTTATTTTAATATATTACGATGTGTGACAAAGAAACCTTAAAAAATCTATAAATCAAATAAGCAGAGACGAAAAAAATGATTTTTTTGGATGATAAATTAAAAGCATTAGAAATTTGTTAGGAATATCACATTGCAGATGTTGATCGTAATTCGTTACGCTGCAATAATGCACCACTGGTACGAAGCTGGGCGCACACCGTACAGTGCAACGCGGGCGCAGCGCGGACACGGGTGGCGCGTGCGCGCCGCAAGGTCAATGGCACGCGCCTCTCCCACTCGCACACCGGAATTCCATATTTAAATCTCGTCTGCAGAAAAATGGCGGTCGGCTCCATTCCGCGGCCGCGGCCGAGTCGTGTGTACCGAGAATTAATAAAACATGCCTTCTCGTTTTTTCTTATCGTTTTTTCCGAGTATCGTTAACAACTTAGCAACTGTGTGCAGTTACGTTGCACCTTCAGTAACTACGCTTACCTTCTTTTAAAGAAAATTAATCGTAACTTTTAATAACGACTTACTTACCTCCCAAGTTTTTGATCGGTGCCGTTATATTATGTACTACTACTTACCTATCTCAAAATAAGGCTGTTCAACATTCCAAGTATTTAGTTGGTGGGTAAATAAGAAGGTAATCCTAAATTTAAGATGATAGTTTAGTTTGCTGAAAATTCAGAGGTGGAGTAACTTTAATAAAACAAGAAACAAGCTACGAAATATACAAACAATCCAGATATTGTTTCAAGTTTGCGTTATTCAGGAGCACAAGAATAAATTTGTACGTGCGTAGCGCTGCGGTAGCGACGAGTATAGTTTCGTAGCCACCACATTCCCCGCTACGGACTTGTGTAAATAGCTGCCGCTAGGTATAGTGGAACGCGGGCTCAATTACTTGGCAAAGTAAAAGCAAGTCATCGCATCGGTAATCGAACGAATGCGGTTCGGGTTTTAGCACAAAAACCGTCTGGCATGTTACACTACACACGAACTGAAGTAAAGGGGATTGAATAGAAGCGTTCGCTTACAAAGACACAGGCAACCAATCTTGTTTTATTGCGTTTGTTTAGCGATAGGAATGCAACTAAGTAAAAGAACTCTACTTGAATGAATTGTAATGTAACAGTAGTGTGTTTACTTAACAAGAATAAAATAACTAAGTACCTACGGTCAGTTATGCGTCAAGTCTACCTTCCCAGGTCGACTCTACCTATGTCTATAAGGAGTCGACAATATTGCATCTAACGAGATATTTAGTATGATCATAACAGCTACCCTAGGTTGAATTGATCTGAGAAGGTATTTTGCTATAGCTGACATTCTTGAGTGTTTGCTTCAAAATATAAAGTTCTATTATTATAACAATGAGTTTTTGATTACGAAAAAAGTAGCACCCATTACTTTATTTATCTTAAGTCAGTCGAGAGGCGACATCTCGCGAATTGAATTAATGAGGTGCCATTGTGGCTCTCTACCCACGTTCATTAAAAACTCGACAATAAACAATTGAATCGGGGATCGACGGACAAAAACCGGCAAAGAACACAGTCACACTCAAATTTAACATAAGAACAATGTGGCGAAATTAATTAAGGTCCCCCTGGAAGCGTGTACGAAGGAAACGTTTTAAAGCGCCGATCCACGGAGGGACGCGGCGGAGTGCAAGTCATCGACGCGGCGGTCGGATTTACAACGCAATAAATTTTAACCGAGAAACAGAGGAGCCTTATCTGCTAACAGCTCAAATGAACTGTCTCGCCGAGCAAGAAATAACACACCGCCGTATCGCTAAATGCAGTAAACACGATCGCCGACGCCGCCCAGAAAGCACAAGTTGCGCCAACTTATAATTCCTAATGAAACAAAAGGCAGTAACATCACAAGATTTACCAGCATGTGAATGAAACCAAGACGGAGTCGATGCGTAGTTTGTTACAGAGTTGTAAGCCTCATTCGACACGGCTCGGGAGTAATGTTAGTTTAGGTAGCAGACGTGTGTTCCTATCAATCAGCTACATTGTCTTCGTCTTGCCGAGTCGCTGCGAATGCGAGAGTAGTATACGGATTATGACGTTGTTTATTCAATTAACTGTTAATGGCCTCTCGTAAGATAACATCGTTTCTTATACTACACAGAGCGTACACAGTCTACGCTACTTGCTACAGTTAAGGCTATTGAGATACAGTAGAGATGACGCAATCTCCCATGCTCTGAAAAGGATTAAGTTTTTGAATCTTTTACAGAACTGGTGACTGTAATACGCACGTTGCTTTAGTAAGTGTAATGTACATTGGGGCCAGCCTGGGCTCATGTTTACTAATGTCAAATGGCAGTGACATTTAGATGAGCGGGTTATATCCTTTCCGTGGGCGCCGGCCTCGCCGCTCGGCCGGAGGGTAATGAAGTGTGTCCGCTCAGGAATGGGTGCGCTAAGTGAAACGATACCGGAGATGAGACCGGCATGCCTGCGTTCACATTTCATCCACGCCGGTCTGCCCCGCCCATCCGCAAAGCGAGCCAATACTTCTCCAAATGCTGTGAACATACTCGTACCTAATTTTGATTCAATTTGAGGTTTGGCACGTCTCTTAGAATAAGTAGCCGTGCAGTTCAAGCTCCCAAGCTTAAGGTTAGGTAAAGCTTTAAACAAGATTTTTCTCAGAGTCGGTCGTAGATAAAACGGCTCCCACTCGCACTCTAACTCGTTCGTAGCAAATCAAATCATTTCCAGTAGGTCACAAACGGCCTCTTTTATACGTCACCCTGATGACTTTACCGCGCGCTACGGAAATGACATCTGACACTGAGACGCGGCGACAGTATCAAACGCTGCTTCAAATAACGAACTTACCAGATATTTACATTTTGATGTGTTTACGCATTGCAGTATGGAAACTGAAATCACGGAGTGTGTTTAACAGTAAGGAAACACTGTCATTCGAAAATGTACCAAGTCCTAACTAAATTCTGTTGTGGAAAAGGCTTTTTAGGGTAAAGTTTACGTAAGAAACGTCGTTAGTGGTACACCTATATCATCTACCGCTTTTCATTTCCATTCATAAACTCTTGCTCATTGTTGACAGAATAAAAATAACGAGTATATGCGCGCATTGTAGTGGGGCACATTACATATTTACCCACATGTACAAAGGCTTAAGGCGCCTCGGAAACGAGCTCAAATTAAATGCAAACATTGTACGTAGGCACGCATAAAAACAGCGGCGCGGAATTTTACAATGATATACTTACTTACGGCCGTTTTTTGAAAAGTAAAAGAAAATGTGTTCGAAAATTAAATGGAAGACAGCGTCCCTTGGGCGAGGGAGGTGAGGCACAATCAGAGCTCGCCGATGGATGGCAACCTTAAATACCAACCTTAATTGAACTGCTTCCGGGTAGCGGGCTACATAAATACAGCGCCACGGCCGGGGCATTCCTCCACCTCCGTCTAAATACCTACCTACTGTGAATGCAATTCCCTTGATGACTAGCAAAATAGTAATTAAATGACAAATTCGGAATTATCCGCACGCCGGTGGATGCGTTAATTTATGAAGCAGGATTATCTATTTTTATGACAAAAATACCAGGTCATAAGGCAGTACATGAGCCATATATTTTGCATCGTTGCATTGGCATTGACATTTTAAAAATCAGTAACAGTTATTTGTAAGTTTATTCTCTTTTTTGTTCTATTTTGTTTTTATCACTGACATCGACAACTATCTACATACATTGTTGTTTTGATTATGTTTTCTCCAAAGCTTTATTAAATCTTATCTGTAAACGTATAAAAACCACTAGCTCATCCGCAAAATTTTATTTATTTTTCCTCTCATTTGACAAAGGGGAGGTTTACTTGATAAAAACATTGTCTGTCGAGAGATAGCGTTTCGCATGTTAAAACGAGGTCCGCATTTTAATGTAGCGCAGGCAGAAAAGAATAAAAGATGGAGCTCCAAGTAAATCGTACTTTCGTGTTTTTGGCTCGGGGCGGTTCGTAGCACGCATACGGAAGCTGGAACGCTGCTATAACTCTACGGTACAATGTGAACTTACATAACCTCGACTTGGGTTTAAAGTTTGAACATTCGTTTAGGCTGGGGTCTAAGTAGATATGAGGTACCTAAATAACAATTTAAAAACTATCGTAAAAAAATATTTATAGCCGTGCAATAACTTCGTTTACTTACCTTAACTAAACAATTTTTTTTTACTGAATGTGTTATAATTATAAGAGTGACTCATTACTCGCCTAACTGTACCTAATGACTTAATGCTCTGTATATGCAGCTTCCAGCAGTAAGTATTTTACTATAAGGTTTTGAAAATAGGTTGAGTTGGTGTATAGTATATCTCAATAGCTTTAAAAGCGACATCATTCATCACCTTACCAGTACTGTAGCAACACTGGTAAGAGGACAACTCTATTATATTTCTTTATTTTTGCCAAGACAAGTATAATTAGGTATCTAGGTGATACTTTATTCGCACTTGGGGGTGTCTTTAGTGCTTGTGCATGCATTATAACAGTTTATTACTCACTTAAATGCCATCTAGATTTCATTTTCAACTGAGATATAAAGTACAACATTGTACGTTTATAAAATTTGAATACAACTTCAGAGAAATAGCGATCTGCAGTGGGAAATTACAATGTTGGAATAAATCTTCTTTCGCAGAATTAATCCTCGAATGAAAATTTGAATGGGCATAAAGATGAGACGGTGTCGTGCATTGAGAAATGTTACGGAAGTATAAAATATTTTGAAGAGCGGTGTTGGGCGGCCGGGCCGGCACCGACGCGCGGCCGGCGCCCGGCACGGCGTGCTGCTCGCAGGAAATGAGGCTTTCTGTCCTTCGGGAAATTGTTCCCCCAATCATAATGCTTAGTAAAATCTCTTTGCTTTCAAAGACTTTAAAAATAATGGAAGTTTTATCTTTATAAGGGTATTACAAGAGAATCGTATCAAAGCGATTCTGGCCCAGTTGGGAGAGACGTAATGAAGTGTTAAATACTCCTAAAAGCTTTTAGAACGGCCGTTTTAGTACACAAATATGTATAGTTTTTCATGATTAAAATACAAAGTTATTTGCAAAGTTTCGCTTCGGTCGGGGGAACCAAAGCAGCCTTTGATCAGGCGATTTCCCAAAAGGTTCGAGATGGGGACGATAGCCGCCGCGCCGGTCTGCGCGGTCATACTAATCAAGGAAAAATATTTCTAAAATAAAATAAACATAAACGTTGCAGAAATATATTAAATAATGAATGCACGGAACTAATAATAAGAGAAATAGAAATGTTACCTTAGCTAAAACCGCGAGGCATCTATATGGTCAAAAAGTCGTGTTTTTACCTACTTATCATTACAACGTGGTTAATTGCTCAAAAATTTGATTATTGCTGAGATTAAAGTTCAAAATTGATTATATTTCATTGGTGAGTGCAGAATTTACTAAAACCCAACTATAAAAACAAAAAAAACGTATATGTCATGTCTATGTGGAAGACGCGATGACATTTGTATTCTTCTTAATCATAGTTTTGATTGATCTTAATGATTGCTTCTCCGTATTTACAGTAATTTTCTTTACATTCCAAATGTTTTTTACAGACTTAACTCACCTGGCGCTGGCGAAACAAGCTTCTTAGGTTCACCTTAGGCTATCTAGTTCCCATTTGAAGGCAGGTCATTGTTCTATTGTTCTTTAAACGAGCAACGTGCTATTCAAGTTTATTCCAAACTTAAGTACTTAATTAAAATTCAGTTTTAATCACAACAATTTAAGTTCACTGGAAATAAAGAAGCTAACGGAAAAAGCAATTATCAAAAATTTACAGTAATCAACAAATACGTAACGAAAACTATGCAACATTGAAATCAACGAACTTAAATTGTAGGAACAAACATGTGCAGTGTCATGACATCCCCTCTAATAAATATGAATACAGTATCAATCAGTTTTAATGCGTCGTAGGTAGCTATTTATAGATTCTTCAATGAAGTGTAGGGAAGCGCGGAGGCGACATTGTACGCGGCCGGCACTACACGCAGTACAAAGGACCAATTGACGGGCTGTTCAATAGCGAACGGAGCCGCGGCGTGGCATACCTCACCTAACAATGCGTCAGATGATCTTCATTTCCCATATGACATGTGTTGATCGTTCCACATGTACCGCAACCCACCGCAGTCATAAACCAAGTCACCTCACAAACAATCAAGTAACCACAAGTTCACGGAAAATCGAATCTTAACATTCAAAACCAGACGGCGATCAAATAGGATTTCTTAAACTTTAGTAATAAAACTTAAACAAATATAAAACTTTGAACAGAATTGGGTTAACGTTGGAAATCTTGGACGAACTACGTGACAGGAAGAGATCGTGGTTGAGGAGAAATGAGTGTCAAACTTGAAAGTTTACGATTGCTCTAAGACGAACCTTTTTGAAGGGATTAAAATTGAACCTTAATCATTTTCACGAATCGACGATGAAAGATTAAAATTGTGCAATCAAGATACCGATGCATAATTATCGCTTGGGAACCCAGTTAAGCTGTTTTCGAGAGTCATCACGAACCGTCTTGCGCGAAGGCTCGAAGAGTTCCAGCCCCCCGAACAGGCCGGGTTTCGATCGGGATACGGCACCATAGACCACATCCATACAGTGCGGCAGGTTATACAGAAGACCGAAGACTATGACTCGATCGATCGAGATCTGGTCTGTTCTGGAATCTTTGCAGCGATGCCACGTCAATTGGCGATACATCCAAGTGTTGAGAGGTCTGTACAACGCCGCTACTATGGCCGTCCAAGTCCAGAATCGGCAGTCTGAACCTATCCCCTTGCATCGTGGTGTGAGACAAGGGGACGTTATATCCCCCAAATTGTTCACAAATGCGTTGGAGGATGTGTTCAAGACGCTGGACTGGAGGGAGCGCGGCATTAACATAAATGGCGAGTACCTCTCACACTTGCGATTTGCAGATGATATCGTCATCATGGCGGAAGCGCTGCAAGACTTGCAACATATGTTGAATGGCCTAGCTGATTCTTTTCAACGCGTTGGTCTTCGGATGAACCTGGATAAAACCAAGGTTATGTTCAATGAACATGTAAGTCCGGAACCAATTGCAGTTCAAGGCAATATCCTCGAGGTTGTTAAGGAGTATGTTTACCTCGGGCAAACTATGCAATTGGGTAAAAACAACTTCGAGAAAGAGGCCAACAGAAGAATACAGCTGGGATGGGCAGCATATGGAAACCTGCGTCAAGTCTTCACGTCGCCAATTCCACAGAGTCTAAAGACGAAAGTCTTCAATCAGTGCGTCCTACCCGTCATGAAATACGGTGCCGAAACATGGACACTCACTGTAGGGCTGGTCCACAAATTTAAAGTTGCTCAACGTGCTATGGAAAGGGCTATGCTCGGAGTTTCTCTAAAAGATCGAACTCGTAACGAAGTGATCCGACAGAGAACCAAAGTTATCGACATAGCCCACCGCATCAGCATGCTGAAGTGGCAATGGACAGGCCATATAACCCGAAGAACCGATAACCGTTGGAGTAGACGAGTTCTTGAGTGGAGACCACGGATTGGAAAACGTAGCGTGGGACGTCCTCAGACTCGGTGGAGCGATGATCTTCGCAAGGCGGCTGGCAACAGCTGGATGAAAGTGGCCGAGGATCGTGCTCAGTGGCGTGCCATGGGAGAGGCCTATGTCCAGCAGTGGACGAACATAGGCTGATGATGATGATGATGAACCCAGTTACGTATTGAGAATTATTTATTTGAATTTAAACTACTTTTTCCTGTTCATAACCAGCTACAAAATGGGAATATTTTTGTCGCTAAAAAAAATCCCATTTTGTATAGCTGGTTATGAGCAGTATTGTTTTTGTCGCTTGGTAACCCAGATACTACGTACGTTACGTACTGAGAATGATTTATCTTGAGTTGTAACTACCTACTTTATTGTAAACTAGTTAGAAATCATAAAAAGCGGTCGTAGCGGAGTGGTTCAGGCGTACGTATAAGTATACATATTTCAAGCAGAAAATCGTGGTACCAATTTATGTTCGGAATATATTTTGATATTCACCATAAGCTTTTGATGAGAGAAAATATCAGAACATGAAGAAGCCATCTCCCCGGTATAAATTGACAGCAAAACTGCGGCGTTGTTTTGTTTTAATGAGCGAGTTAATTTATCGAGAATAATGAAGATAAAACAACTGATCCCATTCAGCGGGCATGCCTGGCGTTCACTGATTTATTATCTAAGGAAACATCAGTACAGTTCACGTATTGCCGAGACAAAGCAAAATAAAGGAACATTAAATAAACGAGCCAATATCGAAGTTACGCTGGGGGCGGAAGTTTTATCTGTTATTACATTAACGTCACACCAAATCTGGTTTGTCCGAACTAAGTCCCATCAAATAATAGCGCCCGCAGCGTACGACGGATAGCGATTTCGTCGAACAACCGGGATGCGCCCAATTCTCGCCAATAAACATCTCCGATATATCGACCTCAACGTCCCGTTATTCAAGCAATCAGCGCTTCTATTTACATTGTGCTAAGGGACAGAATCGGTTTTGTTTATTACCCACCATATCCAGTAGCACATGGGTATGTACCTACGCACTGATCTCCATAGAGTGATGGAGGTGCGATCACATGAATGTTCTATGTAGGCGTTTAAGATATTGGGCTTTGAAAAATCTAACGTGAGTGCTCGGTGCGTTATTTATTCATGGGCAATATCGTTAAAGGTTTTTCTGGGTTTATTTCGGGGGGGATATATATCCTCGTGGCGGGATTGGAGACGTTAGCCATCGCGGGGTACCTAGTCATGGCAATGCAGTAATAATGACGACATCGTACGACCTAAGGCCCGCGCGTGATTCACCGGCGCCTCGCATTCCTCTCGCGGCCGCATAGCTAATAGGAAATGCCACATTGCAATAAATTTGCCAGGTCTAGCCCACGTCTATGCTAATAACTTTGATGCGCATTTTTTACATTCTTCAAGTCTTATTTCCGCTCACCTACCAACTAAACATTATTTTAGCTAAGTTTATTGCTTAGGGTAGGATAATTAATTACTAGTACCTAATCGTATGCGTTGCCTCTCTCAAATAGACGCTGCTTAAATCATCTGTCAAGATGTAAGAGGCCTTGTATATATATAATCCTTAAAAAAACCTTTTTCTGTTTCTTTAATATCAGCTAAATCTTTCGTTTACTTCTGTTCATGTGGGATCCGGTAACAGGCTTGTATTTTTTGTATGTTCACAGGAAAACGAGTAGACGGACACCTGATGGAAAGCAATCAACGTGGCCCATGTGCATCTAAACATAAATGGAATAACAGGTCTCTGAGAATAGTAGCCTATTTGATTGCAGTAAACGGCCTGTCGGCCACTAGAAAAGTAGTTGGAAACATAGAAACTACGGAATGTAGCGAAGTAGACTGTTACAATGAGCGTTGAAATCATGAAACGACTAGTAAGTAACCAGAAGCACGCGGTTGAGTTAAGAGTGGATTCCGAAACAAATCAGCATGCGCCGGCGCAGCGCTTTCCCGCGCACTGCGCCGAGTTGTTGGAATCGATCACGGACCGTTTCATCTGATTTCAACCGTTGATTCATACGGTATGAATAAACATTGGAGAAGTGAACAAGCGTAATTAAAAAATCAGCTAAGAGAGTGTCTGGCCACGCGCAGTGCAGAGTTCCGTATAAATATGCGACCAAATGTACATTACATATTCATTTATTTTTAAAGATAAAAGTTCAGGATCTCATCGTAGTTAATATTTACAGAAATCAATTAACCTAGTCCCAAACAAAGCGAAGCTTGTGCTATGGGTGGTACTAGACATCGGATAAACATAAGTAAGTAGATAATGTACTCGGCGTCAAAAATATCGCCCCTCCTATTTGTGCACTTTTTTCCGAAACGCTCTGATTCACAAGCCATTATGTTTCGTTTAAATTAAACATTGTTAATTTAAAACACATTAAACGTGCTTTTAATTGATAGTACATAATATGAATTAGGTAACATAATTTCGCTACGGTCTAGACTAGCTTGAATCTGATTTTCGCCGGAGGGGCGATATTTTTGACGCCGAGTATATTAAACATTCAAGACTCAACCACAAACATTCGTATTTTTATACAAAAATCTGCCCCGACTGGGGATCGAACCCGAGACCTCAAGCTTCGTAGTCAGGTTCTCTACCCACGAAGCCATCCGGTCGTCATGAGTAGATACATAAATTACTAATTTAAATAACTTATGTTTTGATCGACTATTATTAGAACTTGTAAATTTTTATTTTTAAGATTTTGTTTTACCACTTGGTCCGCGTAATTAATTTATATATCTACCCACACAAAAATATATAGCTTTCTAGTACAGTCGGCTAAAAATATGGTCTACCACTCAACGGTTGAAGTTCATTTGCACGTCATGATACAACGAGATCGATTTTCTCTTGTAACATTAATATGATGACAGTAACTAATGACTTTTTTAACTCAGTTAGATAAGTAAACCTCGGCGATATTTAGATCTCACAGAAACTTTACTCAAAACTGGTGGACCGCTTTCTTGGCCAACCGTACTAACAGTGTCTAAGGATGGCCGGTGGGAAGGGTTATGGCGAAACTATGAGGATTTCTTGTCAGAACTACGAAACCTTAAAAATGCTTCTTACTGTGCGAGTTTATGATCAGTTTATGTATTTCAAACTAAATACAAACTGAAATATAGGTGCACAGAAAAAACCCCAGAAAAGACCAGAGAGGACCTGGGTTCGATTCCCAGCATTGGTCTTTTTTCTGGGGTTTTTTCTGTGCATCTATATTTCAGTTTGTATTTAGTTTGAAATATATGGTTTCACGGGATGACCGTAAAAGTAATAAAAAATGAAGTTGAAAAAATAAATACAAAAAAGATACTTCATACCTAACATGATCAGTTTATGGTTATGAAACTTCTAACTGATCGGTACAACCCGCCTTTTTATCGCGATGATCGTAATTACGATATTTGTTTTATAGCGTGTTTTATGGTCGTCCTTGTAAGGAATAACTTAGTTTAAAAGTTTCTTGAGTGGTGCATGAAGTAATAAAGATTGCGATCGCAAGGGACAAGGTGTTGTCGTATCGGAAGATCTTGTAACGATTAATTTTCGAGCTCTTTCGACTAATCTTTTAAGACATTTTAAGTAAATATAGTTTTAATTTTCTATTGTTCTTATAAGGAACTTTCAGTTTTAGAGCTTCGTAATCCCAACAAGAAACACTTATAGTTTCGCCATATCTGTCCGTCCGTCCGCGATTTAGCTCAAAAGCTTAATAGGCACTCGAACGCTGTAATTTTGCATGAGTACACGGACAAAGTAATAAAATAAAACTTATGAAAAACCTCTAATATGCTAAACGCTAATGTCATTTTTTTTTAAATTATTATTTTGCCTTATATGTGGTGCACCGTCGCAGAAATAAGCTTCATAGTTAGCGAGAAAACGCACGTAACTGCATCCCAATGGCATCCCCCTTCATTAGTAAAAGGGGGTGGTTCACTGCTCTGAGTAAGGTAACCTACCTAAATAAAATTAATGCTGCTAGTAGTCTGGTGTAACAGCAATAGCGCTCCTGAATTAAAAATACCATTTCTTTTAAGTGTTTCTAAACACAGTAGGTAAACAAGCTTAGATAAACTGAAAGAACTCGCAGAAAAAACATGAGTGAAATTTTTATGTTTTTCGTATAAATGGTAGGCCTGGTAGCCGTAAATAGAAAAACAGCGGTTTGTCGTGTTTAAAACTGCGTAGAAAATATTTCTGTGCAAAAACGTGGCATGCCCACACTATACACCATAGGCTGAAGTGTGGCAGGAATATTGTTATGGTCAACATAAAAGTAGTTTTTCTGGATAAAATACATTAAACGTGCTTATGCCCCATATCATGTCATTATGTTGATCGAATAGCCTAGTAGTATGGTTAAAGATTAAGATATAGGTCCCGGGTTCGTTCGCTCGGAGCGGACATTATGTATGATAAACACGAATGTTTGTTTTCAAGTTTTGGATGTTTAATAATGACTGTAAAATTATATTTTTATTCGTTGTCTAGCACTGGTAGTATAAGCTTTGCTTCATTTGGAACTAGGTGAATGGGCGTCAATTGTCGCAAAATGTTTTATTATTTAACTGGAAAAAGGATAACAGTAGGTACATAAATTATTTCAGCAATATAAACACTTAAACTGCTTGATGAAGCGTGAGGTCATTAATAAATAACTTTATTTTTGTTAGATTAATAATTTCACGGTTATTTATTATCAATCTTAACAATATCACACCTCGTTGTATAAATACATTTATACAAAGCAGATGGTGTGAATACCGTTAAGCTAATTAAGCATTTTATTTGTATGGTAATGTATGTTAACAAGACGACAGAAATGTATTGTCTTCCCATAATTGGATTAATATATAAGTAGTTTTTTTTCCATTAGAGTATAAGTGAGATCATGATTATTAATCAGTGTAAGTAAGTAAGTATGGGTGTGTTTTACTGTTAATTCTATGAATCATCAAAGCTTACGGACCGCACAAGTCGAAAAGTGGTATTGTTTACGTTAAACATAATAAAGATGTTGCAACGATACGTTGTAAATATAGGCGGTGATTCGAATATGTAACCTGATTCTTAGGACTTCAGTATTACTCATTTAAGTACCTAATTTGTTTTAAGTAAGTGCTTTAGTTGATAAACATGCTTCTGAAATGATACTAAATTAAGAAATGTAAGACCATAGTTTTATATTATAAATGCGAAAATAACTCGGTACCTACGTCTGTCTGCCTTTTACTTTTCTACGATGAAACTACTGTAATTCAAATGAAAATTGCTATTTGAGATCCTAGAAAAATATAGAATAGTTTTTGTTCCGGAAAATCGCATAGTCCCTAAGGAATTCTTAGCAAACTAAGTCATGAGCAACAGCAGGTTAAAACAAATGTAAAAAAAACAATATTAAGGGATGAGTGAATCTATGAAACCTTTTACAAAATGTTAAATTTAACCGTTCGGGCACGTTCACCTCTGGTTCGAACCAAAGTTACGTATTCCACATTTTCCTCCCTACCATCAATCAAGATTGCCGTGTTTTCTATTGAGTTAAACAAAGACAAAGGAATATTCCGGACATTGTCATCCCTAAACTTTGACCGGCGATCACGCGTCGCTGCACTTCGTCCGTCGTGGAACGCGAAAGTATCTTATGTTTTGCAAAGGCTATCGCATGGCAGTCAATAAGGTCGACGATCGGTTACCGTGCAAATATTTACGCCACAAGATCGAGCATGATGCGGTCAACGCAAACACGATACCGACGCCGACCTCATAGGCGCCCAGTGGATTTTACAAAACCCACTCCTAGTATTGCTTTAGTATTTTCGCTCTACCACATTTTAACGGCCTGCCTCCAGACGAACTTTGTAAAGATCCTGATAACGGCGATTCTTTCCCGTCTAAACTCATTCAAGCGAAGGCAGAATCTTTTATTACTTCCTTGACCCTATCTATATTGAAATACAGTTTTTCTAGCAGACGTGACCTCATTGGGATGCCTCATTGAGTTCCTTATAGTCGTTATAAATTATTACCGCTGCTAACGTTTATAAATCTTCTAGCATTCTAGCTCTTCCTTTCCTGTTACGTAATCGTAATATTGCAAATTATCCTACAGAATTACTTACACACAATGTTATCGTGTCTGATAATCAGCTAAGCGAGCTATATGGCTGCGCTACAGAAAATAATACCAGTTTCCTTCCTTGGAACGTTCAATACGGTGATACCACTAATAAGTCTCACGTTTCTATTACCCGCACACGGGAATCCATAATCCAATAGCATTACCTCAGCAGTACGAATTGAGTAAGCCTCTCACATATGCTTCTGAATGGCCCAAAATTAATGCTTCGTACGTACATTGGTCGTGCGTCCTAAGCCGGCCTGTGATTGGTTCGCAGTGACAGCGCGATGCGGGCCGACGTTATGAACCCTCTGTATTAATTGAAGATTCCACACAGAACGCTGCATTGTCTGCATTAATAGGGAGCAAAGAAACCGATGTGTGAGGATCGCAGCATGGAAACTGTGGTAGCGGTAATTAAAGTCGCTACGAGTGAAATTAACGTAGCGAGTCTATCTAATTATGAGCAGCATAGGTACCGCGTTCGTATAGTAGTGGTTACTGAAGAAAATTTTGGGAAATAACTAGCCTTTAATCGTTGCTTCGCTCGCATAAGCATCAGGCCATTCAATTGATATTGACAAAAAGTATAGTAAGTAAAAGTTATTCCCACGATACAGCTATCTACATAACAAATTACATACATAGCGTCAAGGAGTAACAAATACACTCGCAAACTTTCGCGTTTATAATATCAGTAGCATGATAAGTAAGTTTCAGTCATGGAATTTCAAAATTGTAGCTGAATACGTCACCAATTGACGCAGCCTCAGATAAACCCGTTTCTACTTACGTGTAAAGATTTAAATCATGTTAACGTAGACACATACCTGAAACAGAAAATATGATACTTAAATATATTTAGGTACACAAAAAAACGTTTCTTGGGCGGAAAATATCTCAAGTAAAAGTAAGCGTTACGCTAAGGATGTAACAGTTGGCAAGACTCAGAGCACAGGAGTCAGGTAGGAAGAAGTAGTTTTAAAGCCTTTTCCGATAAATGTCAACGAAAGGGAATTTTTAAATCTTCAAAGTGTTAACAGTTCGGTTGCTCGCTCGTTGGCACGGAAACTTGGGCGAAAATCCCAGGTGACTTAACACTTCGGATGTCTACTCGCGTTCGAGACTGGCAATCACGACGGGACTTCGGGGGGCGTTTCTGACATGAATTTTATAAAACCGCTTTACTACCTTGTTTTAGAGGGTCGTCAGTCTCCATTATTAATGGCGATCATTACCGAAAAGGTTGCTCCGATGTGAAAGGCCTATTCAGGGCACGCCATTTTTGTGCTGAATCAATTCTACAGAAATAGGTAGAATGTTTCGGTTAGCTATTGATTAGTCTACGAAACCACAATAAATATTAGAGTACGTGCCCTGGGAAAATACAGTAGAATTTTGAATTTAATTTTCATGATGGTTTTGTTCGGAGAAATAGTTTAGAATAGTATGTTCTAACTTTTAATGGTAGCTTTATAGTTTGTTAGTAGGTGAAACAGTGTTATAGTTATGTGGTACTACGGAGGCCTCTAAATAATTCGAAGGCAGTCGGGCACCTGCAGTCGACGCCTAATGGGCCCAATTATCGACGACTTTGCCACACGCGGAGAGGGCCATTACCCCTCCTCCCCTTCCCCGCCTCTACGATTCCTCTAAGCGGTCGTGAAAAGTATTTGACGATGTTGAAGGAAAATAGCTTCTGAAACGAATATTTTGGCGCTTTCAATGCATTTCACCTGTTGGAAAGGAATCAAAAGGAATTGCGTAGTCATTAAACAATTTAAATTCGTCATACTCAGTTGGAAGTAATTCTGTTCTAGGAAAAACGATAGGGAGGGATAGTAATGTAATAAGGCCAGTCATTTATAGAATAAAATCGCAAAGTAACAGCTAATTTAGATTTTTTGTTATGTTATTATTAGAACCTCTATCAGTAGTGTACATTCAAGTTTGCTAAGCTGACTTGTTAGTTGACCTGCGTTAACCTTTAGTCAGGATATTTAACAACACATCCTGACTGATTCATCAGCACCCAGCTGAAAGTAATGGAGCTAGAGCTAGAGACTTGAACTTTGGCGAACAAATTTCTTGAATATAGGTGCACTGTGGTTGTATCTGGAGTACTACGGTTAAGAAACTAGGAAGGGATCATCCGTAAGTATAATAATTACAGTCAGTAAAAAAAATTTTTTACACTATCTATAGCCTGAATCATTGGAATACATTCGCTGTTGCAGTAGGATTATTTTCACTTTGTCACTCTGAACGTCTCAGTTTTAACCTTAAAGGTTCGTGTTTTCTCATACAGTAGGTACTTATTCAAATCCTAGAATTTAATCACACAAAATATCTAAACCTATTTAATGTAATTAATAAAAAAACTTAGCCTAAGTATTGCACTTCCGATCTCTCTCGATGTATGTCGAGAATTGCCGAGTGCCAAAGCGGAAATAATCTTACTGTACACTTTCTCCTTACGACTTTAACCCCAAAATGAGTATTTTCCCCGATTTCGAGGTAGAATATTTAACAAACCTTAATTTTTTTTTGAAAGACTGTATTTTGGTAAATATTGTTAATGCTTCGACACGGAGCTGTTTCTGGCCTAGTTTAGGAGACATAGAGAAAAAATATTTTAAAAATACGTAGTTTTTTTTAGTGCTACAGGGCTAGCACAGGTTTTCCGAAGCTCTAAATTTTAATGTAAACAAGTATGCTACCGGTAGCACAACGGCACACATGAAAAAAATCGGAATTAACCATCAGTTTGCGTTTTCAGCGATTTCTTATGTACAGTCGACTACAAAAAAATCGATACGGCCAAAGTTACAAAAATATGTATACACGACCTTAATGTTAAGTCAATAAAGGTGTGTATACATATCTTTGTAACTTTGGCGGTATCGATCTTTTTGTAGTCGACTGTACCTACTACGAGTATTTTATACGAGTATATGGTAATTTTTAATTTGAGAAATGATCAAATCGTTCTATTTTCGACCGATTAAATAAAAAGTTTTAAAAAAATGACGTGGTTTAGTCTCTCTAATTTGTACTCTACCTGTTTAAATGCCTCTTAATTATCTGCAAATGTTCCCAAAAGTTTGCTTTGGAGAATTTCTCGGTATAGATTATACTTAACGGTTGAAAGATACTACATTAGGTACAAGCTTTCTTTAATTACACGTATTATTCTTGTACACTCTACATTATTACTAATCTGTTAACATAACTTCCGTAATCGGTGTTATTACAGAACTTCGGAGCGATCATCGCTGAAAGGAATTGAATCAAACAAATTTGATATCTCTTCCATTGCCACAGTAATGAAAGATAAGGAGAAATTCCCTTAAGCGACTTCGCGAAAGAATTACTGCCAATTCCGCGTCGATTGCGCCCCAAGCAAGACTCCCGACGAACTACGACATAAATCTCATAACTTCCATAAAATGAAAAATTGTTCAGAAGTTTTGCATTACTTTTTCGACACGTATCGATTTGTTTTATGAATAATGTCGGGCCGTTTTTGTTTTAATGTTAATTTAAGAACTTTTTAGATTGAAGGGACCCTCGTACACCATTTCTGTTCAGGGATTGGTGCATCACGAAATTAGCAGAGAGAAGATTCCGTTTCATACGATTAGCATTTTCCTCTGTTCACGGCTATTCATAAATTAGCGCGGTTCGAGTTTGAAATCGACTCAGTTTACGTGTAAGTTGTCACAGCGATTGTTATTCGTGTTATCGGTACTTGTAGAGGGAAAACAAGCGTGCAGACATTCTCGCACATGACATTGTTGGTTGGCGGTTATCAGCGCATCCGCGCGCCGCGTGACGAGGGCGGACTCATAGATAGCGAAAGGCAACCCTCCGCACTATTAGAAATAACTTAAATTACATAACTGTGTCACACGAACCTTGGAGCTTAGAGGGTTTCTGTCAGTTTCATGTCGGCTGGCGTGAGATGACCGAGTTTTGTGCGGTAAATTATGCTCACGGTCGACTTTAGTAAGGACGTAGTAACCTAGCTCGGTATGTTTAGTATCAATTTAATTACTAGGACAATATCTCGGAACTGCGCTTGCAATTCTTGAAGTGCTTGTACATCTGCTAGTTAGTAATTAACATGGCATACCTGCTATGGTGGTTTATGTTAATCGTCTTTATAACTCTGATTTAAGACAAAGTATTTACGAACACTTTTGCAAATTAATTAAATTGTTTTGTTTGATCTAATAATTTAAGACACAGAATCTGAAAGAGATTGTGATGAGATTTGTACAGACCTATATATCAAAACTTCCTCAAGGAGCATTATATGTATACCTATGTACTATGTATCTGAAAATAATAAGTATTATCAATCAGATGTAAAATATCAGTCCGAGATATACCTACCTATAAATTTTTGTACCATGCGTCATTTAACATATCAATCAATTAATCCTAGTTCTCAGAATACAGAGCCCTTTGTAGTTATCAACCACATACGTACGTAGTTGGTGTAACCCAAAATGTATAAGTAATATAATAAACTATAATAATTGCTGTTTGCTCAAAACTGATATACAATTTATACTGAGCAAGTCCAGCATTTGATTTCCATTCGAAATTGCATAAATAAGTCGTTCAAGTTTGGGAATACAAATCCAAGACCGTTGTCCCAGATTTGAATACCAGAGTAGGCAACTAAGTACTGCGGGCTTTCAATTCTCATAACAATTTTAGCGAAAGCAGAGCTACACGCTAGTAGGGAAGGACGTTACATTTTACAATAGCGAGGAAAGTTTGGATGGAAAAGCACCTAAAAATAACAGTCACAACTACGATATTTAGTTTCACGCCGTATTACTGAAATACGTATAAGTTAAATTCAGTTTTGTAGACTGAATGCAACAATGCCGCTAAAGCGTGCAGGAATAAAACGCAGCATAGTAACCGATAACTCTACTCCTTATCTGCACGCCTGGTGAAGCACCTCTTATTTTATCGTGAATTGCAATAAATATCAGCGATAAGCAGTAATAAAAGGTTACGTGCTTTTTATTTGTGACGTCATTTATTATTAAAAAATACGAAATACGTCATTAGTTCTTTGAATTGATGCGAGCCGGTATCTAAATGACCTTGGCGGCTTAAATGTCACTAGACAGAAATCTTAATAAATTTATAAAATAACTAGCTGTTTCCCGCGACTCCGTCCGCGTTCATAAAAATCGGTCGAGCCGTTTCGGAAGAGTTCGATAACAAACACCGTGACACGAGATTTTTATATATTAGATAAATAAACATGGCATTTTTATATTATGTTATTAATTGGGTCAATCAACTTTTTTTTGTAAATTTCTATTTACTCCTTTACAAGTAACTCTGTAATCTCTGGTTAGTGAAACCATGGTTTTTTAGTAATTAGATAAACTGTTTATCATAGTGCGTATGTGAAAACCAAAAAAAATAAGTATTTATATGAAAAAATCCGGTCACTCAGGGGAAATACCACTATTTTCATACAAATTTCGGGGACAACATTGTCCCCTGGGTTACCCACGAAATAGAAGCTAAACAAAATAAAATAAATATGGCAATTACACCATTATTGACTACAAAATCTAGGGTTTTGAAAAGTATACTTTAAATAAGGAAAAATAATCAGTTTTTTAATTATTTCGGTTTTAATAGAAAGTAGCAGAAAATCGTTTACAAAAAAAAGTTGATTGGCCCAATTACTATAATCCTTCGCCCAAGACTTGAAATTATTAATTCCAAAAATGATAATTTTAAGGCAGTTTATTACTGCCTTCTAGTAAAGTATTTAGTTATTTTTCTCGTCTCTACTTTGTACGACTTGCTATCTCTCCTAGTGCTGGTTCTCATTACCATATTTAAATCATCAAGTAGTACATGCGTTCTTAAAAGAAGTCTGTCTAGTCTAGGGCTGTCACAACATTCTATAGCTTAGTCTAGTTTCTAGATTTTCCATTACCAGTATAAAGCTGCTTCGGCATAACACGTCTTAGACGTCTTAGAAAAGAGTATATTATTCCTATAGCTTAGCTACAGTTTGGCGTAAAGAATAATGTTTCCAGCAAAAGGTTTTGGCAACCCTACGTCTAGAATTCTAGATACAGTGAACCCCGACAGAGCAGCGATCAATCTGGCCATAATAGAGGCGTCTGCCCGAGCCGGCGCCGGCGGCCACGCCCGCGTGGCGACACCACTCAGCACTTTATTCAAGGCCTGCTACCCGCTACCCACACCAAACCAATTTTTTACTCGTAATTACTTACAGATTAAAATAAACACGGATTTTATTAATCCATCAAACAGTTTTAGGGATGATGTCGGATTACGTGCGGTGCGATCGAGGAAAGTAATAACTCCAGCCCATAAAGGCTCACCGGAGCGTCGAAATTAATTTTATTTAACATCCCGACAAGATTGTTTCACTCAAATTATTTAATATCGTATTTATTACGTGCTTTATTGTTCTAATTTGCTTTTAAATTTAGATTAATATGAACTCGTTATTTTGCAATGCAAGTTATAATAATAAATCACAGAACTGGTAAGTATTGCGATTTAGGAATTTTCGACGATGCGTTTAGAAATTTTATGTTCGCCATTTTCCGTTTTCCTCGTATCTGTGTGGACGAGTCATTCGGCTCAAAAAGTTCGCTGACTTAACGGATCTGTTTGTGAGGAGGCGGAACTGCAATTGCGGTTAGGTATGCCACACGTACGTGCACGACTGTGCATCCTCGTGAAGTTGGTGAGAGGCTGCGCACGAGTCGCCGAGCGTTGTTGCGGTAGGTCAGACGGGCGTCCGGCACCCGCAGTCCGCTGCATCGGCTGCTACTAAATATAGCATGCGAGTGAACGAACGCGACGCGCCATTCGCACACGGCGCAGCTTGTGCAGACACTTATGGCAGTTTGAATTTAAGATTAATTAGGCTTGGATTAAAAAAAAAATATTGACATTAGTACTGATTCCGAACCTGTGTACTTTTTTCAATATTCGGCTTCATAGGTAAGGTATTTATGACGATAATAGCCTTTAGCTTATTTTCATACCATTTTTTTCTTCAGTAGACGTCCACTCCACACTCTACATACATGGTGAAATTTGTTTCATTCCTACAAAATACCAAGAACAAAACCCTCGCTCCGCAGAGGGCGATCTCGTCTCTTGTCATATTATGTGCTTTATGGTGTTTTTTTTCAAGCCTGTCAAAGTGTCCCACTGCTGGCCAAAGGCCTCTCTCTTGACTTCCACAACTCCCGGTCTGGCGCAATTTAGGTTTTGAAAGATGAGACATTGACAAATGTATCAAATGCAGTTAATAATAGTAATGATTTTAAATCAACAACTATGACATAAAACTGCATTTCACTTTGAACGAAATCAGATAATTATGTTGACAAAGTGTCCACATAATGGACCTAATGTAACAAAATTAGACAGTTTCGATGCCGCACAAAGCCTTTGTCAATTGAAGAGATGCATTATACTCATGTATGTAAGTACGTTTACTTCAGAAGCGGTTTGCACTTGCTTAAGTTGACGATTCAAGTTTACTCGAGGAACTTGCGTGGACGGTGGAAGCTACATCGAATCAAGTCTCTAGTCGTTATACGGCGGTTAGTTCGAGACGGTCTGCACAGCGTGGCTCGAATGGCTCTTGGACTCCAATCATAGGCTATTCTAGTACAGTACTTTGAGAGAAAGGGTAAATTGAAATACGGATAGCAGATTGGCATTTCCACCAGTATTTGCATATTGGATTGATTTCGCGCCGCGTGGTTTCTGATACAAGTGCAAGGTTTGGAATGCGTCATTACGTATGCGGTAAGCGACCTGATGAAGCCGGTACCACTGAGAATAGCTGTTTATTTGCTTATCGGACATATAATGCGCCAGCCGACCGCGATAACGGCACAATAAGTGTAAACCAGCCGTAAGATACCAACATGAGTTTACACTCAGATACGCTTATCTCTCCGTGTCAATACTCTTTTGTATCTCGGATACGGGAGCCTATTTGCCCTTAATGCGTTGTGCGCATTCCTCGATGTTGAATACTTAACCTGTCGACAATGGACTGACCCATTAGCCGAGCATTTCGGTAGAACATATTTAAACTCGTTATCTCCACAGAGATAAATTTTGCCTGCCACATAACTAATGTTTTTATATTCACGTTTTTTTATCACACTTACATAACAATTAGTGTTATCTTTGTGTTGTGTAGATAGAAAATGTTGGGTCGTTATGTTAGCAAACAATAAAACGGATCTATGTTACTCATTACCTAATAACTAAATCATTTGTTGACATGAGTGATATTCCGGTTCGTAGAACATGTATCACAGTCATGGTTAACTTCAAATGATGTATAGAGTGTTCCGAATCTCTGTAGCAAAAACGCTACCCTCGTAACTATAATCCGGGTGTACATTCCGTATATCATCGCTGCACTAAAGTCCCGTCGCTGGGAGTTCCTTACACGCGTAATTGAACAATATATGGTGGCCGGGCGCTGAAAGGATTACACCGCAGGACGAGCCAGAGCCTGACAGCTTCATTATGCTGTATAGCCAAAGTTCGCTGGCCATTTAATTAAGGTTACGAATATTGCTGCTGAAAATTGTGCTCTTGATAAATTGCTAGAATACTCATGTCCCAAATTGATAGTCCATATAATTGTAAAGTGGCTTTTTGACTTCACTCTGTATCAATTTTTTACAGTCAAGTTAGTTAGTTGCCTTTTCAGGTATTCAAGACCTTCAAGAATTTCAAGGATATAAAGAACAAGTACCTACGTACATGACCTTGTGAAAAATTAAGCTGATTCTAACATATGTATTACTTGTACGTATGACGTAGAAGAAATTACATAAATTTACAGTTTTAGCAAGATACATTTTCCTTATAGACTTGTTCTGCATATAAATTATTCAATAAAAGTTGAGAGTCGCGCTACAATGTTTTTTTTTGTAATAAATCCCAAACGTCGTTAAAGCAAGTTAGACTAAGGCTAAGTTCGAATAGTTTTCATGGAGTAAAATAGCAAAAATAATAAATGCTTTAATATTGAATGAATTAGTGAATAGGTACTGTAACCCGTAGAGAAAGGTTTGAAATGTAGAGTTCCACTGCAGGTTTATCGTTTATCAACGACCTTCGTAAGAGTAAATTGATAAGAGATAACAGCTTCTGTTGCTGCGCTCTCGTTTCGTTTCATATTTAGTTCAGTGGCAATCTAATAGCACTAAAAAATACAAACTCTTCTGTGGTCATAAAATTAGCGACTCCGAGTCAGCAAACTTGAGATTTATTTAAATAATCTGAAAGTTGGCCAGGCAATCCAATTTTGGCTACCTATGTACCCTTAACTTTTGTCATGTCCACAGGAGAGACGCGAACAGAAAAATGTGTATGACCCAAAAGCATAATAGATGTCAACGTAAGAACAAAACTTTATGTCCCGTCCTTTCAAGTAACTGAATACGCATTTTCATATTAGTGCCAAATTTATTGATTGTCATTTATCAATTATCCGAGTTAAGTGTAGTCTATGTACCTAGGCTTTACATAAGTTGTCAGTTCAGGTTTAAGAAAATTGGTACAAGTAAAAGAAGGTACAAGTAACTCTTTGATATTAGTTCCAACTTTAAACTCATAGGTATTACAAAGTTTAACATAAATAAAATTATATCGGCTCGTAGTTAAGCTCGTTTTTCAGATTCGTAAAAGCAATATTTATAATGTAATGGCCGATGTGGGTGAGCGAGGGGCGACCGGTCGAGTCGAGCGAAACATGTATTTTGCAAAGAGTGCAACGCGACGGGAAGTCAGCTGGCGGCGGCTAACGATCGCTATGACGTGGGCGAAAACGAATCAAACCAACTCTGCCGCCAGACAGACGAACGCATAGGTACTCCACTGTTTTCATATACACGAATTTCCAAGCAGACGAACCCATGTTATCATTGCAGTAATCATGCACGAATAATCGAAGGTAGTTCGTGATTCTCATGAAGTCATAACATGTAAAAATAATCCGCATACAAGTAAGCGAGCCGGTTCGTAGTCCATCTTTGCAGTAAGCCGACACTGTTTATCAACATGCTCGTTGCCGCGCGCTTGACACTTGAAAAATGGTCGCAATTTCTAAGCGAAATGTCGACCCACGGCAGCAGCGACAGCGTGTGGTGATCGGCGAAATGCGTACAAGCGATCCATCGAGGGCAGAGATTCGCGAGCTACTCGAAATAGACACAATAGTGGTGTCGAGCGCGTGCATGCAGTGATCGATCGCACTCACCGTGCGTTCTCGGAGTGTAGGCGCGGCGGTCAGCTGAGCTGTCGGCTACGGCGGCTAGACACTGGCACCACAATCGCAGCAGGCTCCTGCCGGACACACGGCCGGGACAGTAGCACTAGCCAAGGACTCCACTGCAAGCGGCTCGATCCAGCACCGGCAACGGATCACGGAGGGCACTCACACACGGACCGCGATTGACTGAATGAGTCAAGCGTAGGCGACGTGAATCGCGTCTCTCGCGTGCTAGCGGCGAGAGTGTCGGCGAGCGACTGAGAGTGGCGCGGGGGGAGCCGGCGGCACCCGCGCCGCCCCTCGCCGCCCACTTCCTCCGATGAATGACAATAATGGAAGACGTTCAACTCGCCCGCAAACCGAATATGAATCATTGCATTAGGGTGCAGCCCCGCCCGAGTCCAGCCCGCGAAACTCCAGCTCGCGCCTCGCCGCAATAAATATTCATGAAGTGCTTAGGCACGGTCCTCTCACGTCTACGGTGAACATTGATGGACCTGCGAAACGCTTACCACATCTTCAGGAGAACGTCGCTGCAGTTTTTGTAAAACATCCATTAATGTTGCAGGCAGCCACAGAAGCAAGCGCTCGCCTTAAGTACCCACGTAGCGGGTACTGAGCCCGTAGTAAGGAATATGGATAGTGCTGGCAATTAGCAGATTCACATGACAGCGGAGGCTGCGGCGGCGTTGCCGCGCGGCGCGGCTAACTAATCTTATCAGCGCTAATCTAATCCAACGCGACGCCCTCTCTAGTGTTTTCTTCCAATTGTGTCCACTAAAGGTAAATTAGAGATTTTCTACTGGGAGTTCCCAGCGCAATGAACTCTGATTCTTTAAGAATACTCTCATTAAATTGTCTTAATCTTGCACCTTTTTTTAATGGAACAACTTACTAGGAGGCATATTACGGCTGTTGTTAACATTTTATTGATCTATAGAAGTAACTTTTTAATTTTAACCTACTCACATGATCCCGATCCTCGTTTATTTCTAGGGCCCATTACCTGTATTAACCGGCGACAAAAATTGCATAGTACGAGCCCGGTCCCGTGGCCTCCGTCGCAGTATCGCGTTCTTTTATTTTATTTGCTGGGTCCTTAAAGTTCATCTCGTCTAGACCGGTTCGCCCACGCCCACGCCCCGCACAGATTTCTGCATCTTGCAACCGACCCGCCATACAAGTTACTTTATTCCCCTTTTTATCCTTTTGCAGCACGCCGAGATATTGGCCTCTCCATCGCGTTAATAGCGAAACGATTCAACCGCAAAAAAGGGAAAAAACGCCGTCTAAAATAATTCTCATTCCAACCGGTTCTGCTGGGCCCTTAATTGATATTGATCTAGTGCGTGACTCGGTCTTGCAAAGGTTGGCTGACGACACGATTTCAAACGTTTTCAAAATTGTCCGAAGACACCGCAGGCGTAGTTAAGCAGAGAAGCCATTTGGTGTCTAGTCGTAATAATATTATCAGCTACAAAATGACGTCATTATGAACCAGCGCCGTTTCCTCAACGCCGACATACTTAATATACTTTACTTACGTAGTAAGTACGTAGATGCACACAATGTTTTACCAGCAGTAAAATATTTAAAATAGCTGATGCCCGCGGCTTCACCCCAGTTGTATTTTTTCTAAAATTTCTTTCATACGAACCTTCTCCTGAGAGTAACAAACGCAACAAAAAAAAAAGAATTTGGTGCAGTCGATCAGAAGTTATGCGCGTACAAACATTTCAGTGATTCATTTTTATTTATATAGATAAAACAATATGTAATTGGTCAAATGCGCGCACGTTGTAATAGTTTTCAGTTTACGACAACTATTTGTTAAGCATGCCTGTAGCTATCGTGTTACGAGTTGCGGTGTGCAGCAAGTGCGATCAGGTCGAACCTTGATGTTTCTCTAAATAGAATAACAGGAAAAATATCGACCTTTGTCCATATACATACCGCCATTCCCTTACTAATCATATGTACGTAGGGTTAACGTCATAAATAAGTGATCACTTTAGTACCTTGTCGGTTTAACGTCATGTTTGAAAAGCCATACGAAATTATGTAACGACTGAAAGCGCAAGGTACAAAAGTGATCACGTATTTACGACTTTACGATTTGGTTGTACTTGCGCAATTTTCTATTTTATGAAAATATATGTATACTTACCTTGATTATAGGAGGGTGAAGCAATATTCAGCTAATCACAAGATAGCACCTATTGGAACTTACTTTGTTGAACTTCACTCAATAATATTACGTAAACCTGCTTATAATATTAATATTGTAAACATTTGAGCCTTAAATGATTGTAACAGCTCGCCTAGTACCGAAGATGTCAATTTTGGATATGAAGAGTAAGTACACGGAAAGAACATAATATGTCTAATCAGTAATCACCTAAGCAAATTTTTGAGTTATAGTGGTTTGAAATTTAATCGTTCCGAACAATTACTATTACTTACCACCATTTCTTTAAAAGTGAAAAAATATATATTATTTTCAGATATCCATATTTAATCCAATGGTAAATTATAGTACTTTTTCTACTCCTGTAGTATAAACATTTAATTATATAGTCAAAAACTATACAATAATAACTAACGTTATAAGTCTTTTCTAAGTTTTATGCTCTATGGTGCAAATTCAGTAACATGATAACCCCATTATGTTACGGGACTGAGTAATATAATAACATTCAAAAAAAGAATACTGAATTTGATTTTGATAATCGAGTTTCTTTAAATATGTGTGTGCCACGTGATTGGTTGCTTAAAAATTAGTAAGAACAGGTAAGACCAATCACAATCAAGTTTTATTTTTTCAAGCGAAATTTCGTAATTGAGAACACGCTGATCAAGCTCTATGGTACGAGTACGGTCGTAAATTAAAAAAAAAAGCGGAAAATTAATATAAAGTCATTATACATTAATTAAAATATGTTTACATTAACTATTATTAAATAATGAATACTTAAATAACGGACAATAAATGAATTTTAAAGTCATTATTAAATATGAATATTTAAACATCATTCAATTTGTCTGTATGACCTAAATTCCCGGGTCCATTCTAAGGTTGTGAATAGTGAAAAAAAAGTTTCAAAATAGCGGGAATTTGTTTTGCTTTTGAACGGAGTTCTTTCAAGTTGAAAGAAATAAAAGAGTTAATCACTATTTTAATGACTTTTTATCTGTGAGAATTTGTAACATTGGTGAATTAAGTGATGCAGAAATGTTGACGCCGCCAGAAATAAAACAGGCGGCAATGGAAAAGTGAGCAATAAATTGCTACTTTTAAAATCGAAAAATTCATTTATTGCCCGTTATGTAAGTATTCATTATTTAATAATTGTTTATTTTGAACTCGTAGAAAAAGTAATTTATGCAACTATTCATAATCGGCCATTAAGACACTCATGCGTATCTATTATGACATTCGGCTTCGCCTCATGTCATAAACACGCATTCGTGTCTTAATGACCCTTATTATGATACAGTTGCATAAAATACTATTGCGAGCTCTACATTTTGATATTAAAATCTTATTTTTCAAAAAAGGTGACTGACTAGACATGTTCTTTCGATGTAACCCTTCATATGCAGTTTTTTATACTTATGCGAAAACTAGTCCTTATTAGCGTAAGAGTACTAAAGCATGTTAACTAATACTAGGCGCCCACGTACTTACTACGAATACACCTCCCAGACGAAGGGAGACTTTACTCAATATAGTACGCAGAAGGTCGACGACAGTGTAGTGAATTTGAGGTTTATAAATAACTCAAATCGATGCATTAGGCACGGCTAAAAATCAAATTGTAGAATAATGTATTAGGTCTAGTTACAAAATTTTGACAATAAATCCTACTTAAAACTGTGAAAGTGTGATATTAAAATGTGTGGAAGTTTGTGAAGATGTTTGGATGTTTGTTACTCAATCACGCAATAACGGCTGAACGGATTTACATGTAATTTGGTATGGAGATAGTTTGAGACCTTAGGAATAATATAGGATACTTTTATCCTAGAAAATTTAATAGTTCCCGTGGGATAGCGATAATCGAATTCTTCGCGGACGGAGTCGTGGGCAAAGCTAGTATGTAATAAATATGTATAATAGTGGATCCCCGTTATGATGATTACAAAAAATGTCGTATTCATCGGGATAAACCAGGGAAGTAGGTACACGTATAAATAATAAAAAAATGTAGAGCATCACATGAAGCAAAAATACAAACGGGATAATCAACAAACATACTCCATAGGTACATATTTCCAATCTGACATAACTAACATACCTAAACAGAAGCCAAAAAATACATTATTGACAAGCATTATTGTACCGAAAATAAATACTTATTATAAATCATTTTTAGGGTAAACTTATTTTGTATTTTGCGATAAGGCCGCCTATTGCTTACCTTACTGTATATGTTTTTTCATGTACTTGTTTTTCTGTATTTTTTTCTTAGTGGTGTACAATAAAGAGACATTGTATTATATTGTATTGTATTTTTCTTAGATTGGCCTCTAGGATTCATTTAGTTCAGTTGATTAATTGACTCTACCTTATTATCGATTAAGTGAAAAATTCAACAACACTAAATACTCTGCATTCTGCAGGTACGGCGACAAAGTAACTCATTTTAATCCACTGACTAAAGCATAACGCTTGCTTTGTAAGCGTGGAACGAAAGATGGTTATAGTACATTACTACAGAGGCCGAGAAGTAAGGGGTTGCCGGGCGAGTAGTTTGACGGCCGAGTGGTGCTTTTCTCAAACATGCAATGGAATAAATAAAAAAACTTTAAGAAATTAAAATTGCAAAGAAAACAACTATTGCTTACCTATGTTTTTTTAGGGCTGAATGCCATGATGCCATAGACCTATAGATAAACGTCATGATGCTGTGTCACATGAAACAATAGACGATCGCTTTCCCGGCCTAGGCCTGCAATTCTGTATGAAAATCCATTACATAGCACTCTTCTAACCGCGCCTTCAACGTGATAGGTACGTCCCGGCCTATTATTTGGAACGTAAGGTTAACTTTTCATTGCATCTTTGAGAAAAATACTTTTCTGTAGGTATTTATGATGTTTTATACCTCGTGAGGACCACATAAATACGCCATAAACTAGGGAGTTGAACCTTGTGATTTTAAATTTAAATTTTAAATTACGTGGTTTTATACTGACTTTGGAACGCGTAACTTAAATCCATCATAATCATCCCAGCCTATATACTTCCCACTGCAGTTCACAGACCTCTTTTTTTTTTTTTTTTTTTTATATATAAGAGGTGGCAAACGAGCAGACGGGTCACCTGATGGAAAGCGATCACCGTCGCCCATGGACACCCGTAACACCCGTATCACAGGTGCGTTGCCGACCCTTTTAGGAATTGGTAGGCTCGTTCGTCTCAGAATGAGAATTCTTCTCACATAGTTCCCGTGGTTCCCACGCGGACTAAGTGCTAATTGAGAACTTCACGCGCACTATTGATTTATTTCTCAATTGTGTCGGAGTAAGTTTCGTCAAAAATGTTGTCCTTCACCGTAAAGCTCATGGTAAATTTCGAATGTAATTTCGCAAGTAAATTCTGAAAAACTGGAACTCACGACCCTCTGCTTGAAAGGCTATACGCCCAACCACTAGGCCACCACGCTTCTCGACCTAACATTTAACATCAATCAATTACTTAGGTTTCATACCAGGCTCTATGTATGTAACGTTCTCGTAACGTATATCGTCCCTTTTAACAGAATATTGGTTTACGTCGATAGAACAATTTTCCAATAAATAGCGTGTCATCATCATCATCCCAGACTGTACCCACTGCAGGGCACAGACCTCCTCTCAGAATAAGAGGGCTTGCGCCGTAGTTCCCACGCGGGCCCAGTGCGGATTGGGAACTTCACACACACCATTGAATTTCTTCGCAGGTGTTTGCACGTTTCCTCATATAATATTAAAAAAATATGTAAATACAAATACTTAGTATTTACGCACAGCACAAACCTGTTGTATCTTAAATGGGTTAGGGGTACCGTCGCATTCCTGTGACCCGTTTCGGAGCCAGTTCCAATCAGTTTTTGGGTACTTAAGTACGTCAATTTATCACTCAGTTTACGGCGGAGTAAAATATCGTAACCTGCGAGCGCGGGGTAATTTCTTTGTAAAAATGTCGGGAATGGTGACAATCGCTTGTACCGTTTGGATTTAACTGCTCTGGAGAGTCAGAGCAATTTGTGAACGTCTTGATTATGTAATAAAATATCATGTTCAATTTGTTTCACCTCTCAGCTGTAGACGTAATAAATTGAAATGGTATATAGATAGTTATTATTTTCGCTCTTGATCCATTGCATTACGCGGACTCATTTATCTTGCCTAGGCCGGGGCCATGCCGTTGACATGCCGTTCATTTCTCAACTTTAACTCGCAGTTTTGTCCAATAATAAATCTACTTAACCAAAACTTTTAAACAGTACTTACTACTGGAACACGTGCAAAAATTATTAGCTGAAGAGTCTGCTTAATTTAAAAAGCAATAACAAAGTTTTGTTCATACTTATCTGTACCTACTCTACCGTATAATCATTCCTTGAATTAATTTTAACCCAAGAATGCAGTTAACTGCAAAATCAGTTTAGTCATTAATGTCACTTAACCATTTGCCGGGAATTTAACTTATGTTGACCCTCATTACGGACTGCCTTTATGCTCGAGCTAAATTGGTTAAACAAGTAACCATTATAAAGTTTGATGAATACCGAAGGCGGCGCGCATAAAGAACTTACGACAAAACAAACGTTCAAATTAAGAGACAGTAAAAATTTAAATAAAAAATAAAACCTCCTTCAAAAAACCCCCAAAAAAACATAAAATAATAATTGATTGAACCGACCACAATAAGCATGAAAATATCTTTCTACTAATCTGTTTGAAGTTGGTGCCTCAGCACGAGCCAGCAGGAGTGTAGAAGCCCTATAATAGGTATGTAGGTAAGTTAGATTACTAGGTCCACTCCTGCTGGCTCGTGCTGAGGCACCAACTTCAAACAGATTAGTAGAAAGATATTTTCATGCTTATTGTGGTCGGTTCAATCAATTATTATTTTATGTTTTTTTGGGGGTTTTTTGAAGGTTTTATTTTTTATTTAAATTTTTTTTATTTCCAAGTTTTTTTTGGGTGTTTTTTGAAGGCGGTTTTATTTTTTATTTAAAATTTTTTATTTTTTTCTTTTTAGTTGTTGCTAATGGCCTGGACTGGCACTCTTTACTGACTGTACTTTTTGCCTCTGGTTACCAAAGTACTTATCAAGACGAATCAAACGAGACCAAACTTGATGGGGTTATGTCGTTTTACTACGGAGTTCTTATGGTCACCATCCAACTTCATTGTCAGACCCTGGTTACCATCTAGGACCAAAGTACTCGTTGAGACGAGTCAAATGAGTCCGTACTCGATGGGGTAAGTGCCGTTACTTTATGGAGTAACTTTGGCCACCTTCCAGCTCCATCATCAGACCCTGGTTACCATCTGGGATCAAAGTGCTCGTCAAGACGTTTCAAATGAACCCAAACTCGACGGGGTTGTGTTGTTTTATTACAGAGTTTCTATGGCCACCTTCCAACTCCATCATCAGATTAGCTCCATGTCACAATAATATTGCATTGTCACCTGATTTACACATGCATGTAAAATATGAAATCAATCAGAAACCGGGAAGTGAGTCAAATTCAACTTGCAAGATTTGACCCGTTGAGGAGTTCCGTTGGCCATCTGCGGTCTTCTTCATCAGATCTAGTTTACCAAATGACACTTTATGAATGCAAATGCTCGATTTGTCACTGAAAATACTAAAATCGCTTTACATTTCCCTTGAACTTTTGAAGAGTTCCTTCAATTCCTCATGGATCCCATCATCAGAACTGGATTCCGGTAACAACGGGACCAACCTTGAAGCATATGCTTTCAAACAACGAAAGAATTTTCCAAATCGGTTCATAAATGACGGAGTTCTGAGGTAACACACGTTAAAAAAAAAAAAAAAAAAGAACATACAACCGAATTGAGAACCTCCTCCTTTTTTTGAAGTCGGTTAAAAATCACATCAATATCAATATTAAGCAACTGTAGATTTAAGATAAATAATCACTTTGAGTTTGTGTTGTACATCAAGTGCATTAATTATTTACTTAATAAGCACACACTGAGCACTCAAAACTTAAATTAAAATCCATAACTCCGTGTAATATTAAAAAGTCAAATGATTAGGAGAAATAATCTTCTAAATTTCCTGAGAGCGCGATAACAAAACCACGAAATTGGATTTCGCGATACAATCTGGAGTTGGTAGTGACACGCTCCGGCCGCCGTCTAAGCTCCCAACCTCGGATTTTTTCCTTGTTTTTGCTGCCTACAGTTAGTTGGAACGATGTTTAATGGTTAACAAAAAGGTATTCTGGCATATTCAAACATTAATTGCAATTCTAATTAATCTTACGTAAGTGCTTAAAGGACAATAAATGGAATAAGAGTTAAAGGTTAGTTAGGTACAACATGTAAGTATTATTGCATAAAGGTTAGCTGGTTTAAGGGTCATTTAGACTAGAAATACAGTTTGAGTTGCGGTGCGGGCCATTGCCGTCGATGGTTGAACATCAAATCCATAGTCGGACGGGCCCGTGCTATAAACAACTCACACGACATTTTCTCTCACAGTGTAAATGGCCCTTTACACAAGTAAATTTGATCGATTTTTGCACGTACAGTCGACAAAACCGAGGCCTGCCCAGTTTCAAAACAAATTTGCTTGCAGCCGTTGAAGTTCATTGGTATGGATTGGTATGGACAGATGTCTAGCCACCGCAAGCAAAATGCACATTTAAAGGTATCAAGGCGACCTTTTTGTCGATGGTACGTATTTTACGTATAGCACAGCTACCGTTAAGTTTTTAAGTGCAGTCAAAATTTGTACAACTTAAATTTTTATTATACATTACTTTCCGGGCTCTACTTTTTGTTGAACGTTTCCATTGCCATTCAAACTGTATGTACCAAATTTCAATTAAATACGATCACTAAAAGTGGGGCCAAATTGGACTTGCAAGATTTGACCCTAATACCTGGTTTGCACTCGCGTACGAGTGGCGAGACGAACTGCGGGACGAGCCACGAGACGAGAGCGTGAACAGGCGCGCCTCGCGCCTCGTCTCGTGATTTGACTTGATTTTGAGGCTCGCGTCCGGAGCGAGACGACGAGGCGAGGTGACGAGGCGAGAGTGTAAATCAGGTATAAGAAACATTAAGTACAAGCTCGTATTAATAAAATAAATGCAATTGTCAGTTCAATTTCATACCATAAACATAATTATACTCAATGATTCTCTATTCTATTGCACACAACAGCATTTTAATGCAATCTCTTCTTGAGTACAGTATAGGTATTAATGCGTTTTTCTGTCTAAATAATAGACAAAGCCATATTAAGTCAGCAAAAAAGGTCCGTTTTAACTCCTAGTGGCCAGCAAAGAACCCATAATTATATGATCATGTTACAGGTTTACGGAGCCTAATGGCACTGCTACAAAAAATTAAACCTGCTTTGCTGGTGCAAGATATTTTAAATATAAGCTTCAAATTACAAAGTTGGTAGGCGTCATATAAATAAATCCGGTATATTATTCTACAATATTACCGCTTGATGTAGGAACGACCTTTAAACTTTGTACACTAAATACTTATTTCTCAACAGCCTGTCGGTACTAAAATAAAACAAATAAAAGAAAAGATAAGGCCGCCCGCCTATTGCTTGACTTATAATTTTATCTCTATGTATTTACCTTGTTTTCTATATTATATACCTATTTACAACAATTATAGTATTCAATAAAGAGTAATTGTATTGTATTGTATCCAAACCAATATTATAAATGTAAAAGTGTGTCTGTTTGTTACCCTCTTCATGCTTAAACTACTGAACCGATTTAGATGAAACTTGGTATGAAGATAGTTTGAGACCTAAAGAAGGACAAAAAATATTTTTTTCCCGGAAAATAACGTATTTCCTGCGGGATAGCGATAAATGAATTATTATTCTTTGCACACGAAGTCGCGGGCAACAGGTAGTTGTAAATAAATTAAATAATTAATTTAAATAATATAAGAAGTTTTAATTTTAAGCCCTTCAAAATAAGAGCTGTACCTAATATATTTTACAATACTATATGTATAATACAAATATTCTGGTACAGAAAAATGAACAAAAATAAAAATTCAGGCAGACAATAGGCGGTCTAATATTTTAATCTAATTACTAAGATGTGATGTGATTTCGCACATAAATACCTACTATATCGAAAAATCGTCTTTACAACCTTGAAAAAGGATATTAACAATAGTTCTAGGCATTATAAAAAAATAATGACTAAGATATTCTTATCCATTTCAGAAAAATCTGAGCCTATTCATCATCACACATCCTATTCATGACCTGAGTCATTTATTAAGTACCACATAACTTAGTTACAGTGCTTTAAGTGCATAATATATGTACATTAGGCCCAGTAAATATAAATTATGCGGTCTATTAATGATCATAATAATAACGTCAGTAGTTAACTACTTTAATGATAATTTAAACGTTGGCAAATCACGTCTTCGAAAACATGAAAGTAACTACTGTGTCAAGGTATTATTTGAATGATGTAAAAATTGTAAGTAGGTATTTCAAAAAACTCCTCCGCAAAGTAACGCCTGATTCAATAAATTAAAGTAGGTATTTCGTATTTTTTGAATCACTCCCGATTTCCTTAATTAGCAAAATCCGGTAGTAATTAGACTATCGCCCCTCCAATCATAATAATGTTTTATCATGAATGACGCAAGGCAGTTGCATGTGTTTGTGTTACACCGTGGCGTGACACGAGCCGCGGTGACGTCACGAATAATTAGTTTTCACGCAAAAGTACACTTAAAACTTTCTCCACAATGTTAGATGATTCTTTGAAACCGAGGATTTTTATGGCATGGGGTAGCAAAGGGTCATTTGATCGTAAGGGAGCACAACTAAAAATGGATACCCTTTAAATCAGAGGACAGTCACGTTGCCAACCTAGAGGTCTAAGATAGAAATACGTATGTGTAATAGTGTGTCGGTTAGTTCATCGTACATACACCGGAAAATGGCACCGCAAGTACTGCGAGTAAGATTATAGTAGTGATCTAAACGGACCTATCACAAGGTCCTACCCGCGAAACTTCTATTAAAGTTCAAACAGTTCGATTTTTTGAATATTTAATGAATATTAATTTATATCGAGTGTTTGATTGATGGAGTAAATAACAGAAATCTTGCATCACCTAGCGTGTGACTCAGAGAGCCGAAGACCATTTGAAAGTTATGCCAAGGTATGAGTAAGTCATTAAATTATTACCTGTCAACTCATTTAATTGTTTTGTTTTATCAGTTTTTAATTTAATTTAGTTTGTAATAGTTAGATATTTAGTTTATAGTTAAGTTTTATTCACTGTATTCTTAATTGTTTTATTTTTATCTGTATTTTCTGGTGTACAATAAAGACCTTTATCAGTTGAATTAGCAACTTTCATTCAAATTAGACAAGATATTTTAGTCAAGAGAAGCAAAACTGATACACAAATTATGACGGCGCAAGTGAATAAGAATACAGAAATAAATGTAGACGAAGGTGCTGAATCGAAATTCTTTTAAGTGATTATTAATGAATTATAACTAAATTACTACTTTGTTGTCACTCGACCGCAAGCTAATTAAGTTCAAATTGATTTTTAGTTAATTGATATGGACCTCCGTAAGATATCGCCTGATTCAATAAATCGAGTACCTAATATTTAACGCATTTAATAATATCCAATACATTGTGTTCTTAGGTAGTTCTCATTTCTTAGAAACTATCCACGGCATCGGCCATTTCGATGATAAGTACAGATAACAATAATGACTTTAATTTATCATTATCTTTGGGTTCGTCGACTTTTTTGTATTTAACTTCTCGCTATCTTTTTAACTCAAGGCTCTCGCCAATTACAAATAAAATAAGTACTTTTGTGCTAATGTATCTTGAACTTGGCCTTCGTAAATTAATTAATGTCTATTATTTCACTATCCTACTCTGCTTATCTGTACGGGAATCTGAATCATCATTACAAATTGTACCTATTATATGTTTAAAGAGCACAATCACTTCTGCGAAACCGAAAACGTGATAAATAAATGTTTATATTATGATATGTTAGTATTATTTATCTCATGATATGCTAATTACTAAAGACTATTAGGTATACTACGAGGGGCGTTCAGTATAAAGTGAGAATGAGATGCAAACTCTTTTAATATTACGAAATTAAATACTGGCCGGTAAAGCTAATCTATCTAGCTGATTGCTATGAAAAAAAAACTAACTGTCTTTTGTTTAAAAAAATATACAGTAATTTCTTTGTAATGCTATTGAGTACGTTAGCGAAAATGGAGAAAATTGAACTGCGCGCCGTTATCAAATACTTGTATTTGAAAAATTTTTCTACGGTCCAAGTCAATTTGGATTTGCGGGACACTTTAGGGTCTAATGCTCCTCCGTATTCGACAGTCGCACGTTGGTGCGCCGAATTTAGACGTGGAAGAACATCGACAATGGACGACCCCCGCTCCGGACGCCCTACTACAGCAGTAACTGAAGAAATTGTGAAAAAAGTCGAAAACACAGTTTTGGCGGATCGTCGTGTCACAGTTCGTTTTATTGCTGAAAATGTAAAGATTTCAACGGGGAGCGTGCATAATATTTTACATGAACGCTTGGGTATGAAAAAGGTATCTGCGCGTTGGGTACCAAGAATGCTTACTGACACGCAAAAACAAACTAGACTAGAGATTTGTCAAGAAGCTTTGAACCTGATGCAGCAAGATCGGAAACTTTTTTTGGCGCGATTTATAACAATGGACGAAACATGGCTCCATCATTACGACCCTGAAACGAAACTGCAGTCTATGACATGGAAAAGGCCATCATCTCCAACTCCGAAGAAATTCAAGGTGAGCCCATCTGCCGGTAAGGTCATGGGCTCTGTTTTTTGGGATGGTAAAGGGGTATTAATGATTGAGAATCTCGAGCATGGAGCCACTATTACGGGCACTTTATACGCCAAACAAATAGCAACATTGCGCAATGAGATCCGCGAAAAACGGCGAGGTAAACTCTCGAAAGTTGTGCTGTTCCACCAGGACAATGCCCCGGCACACAAGTCCGCCGATGCAATGGCTGCAATTCGTGATGCTGGGTTCGATATCCTTAAGCATCCTCCGTATTCACCAGATCTCGCTCCCAGTGATTTCTACCTATTTCCGAAATTGAAACAATACCTGAGAGGCCAGAAATTTGAAGACGACGACGCGGTAGTCGCTGCAGTACAAGATTTTTTAAGTACTCAAGATGAGACCTTTTTTAAAAATGGAATTTTAAGTTTAAAAAAAAGATATACTAAGTGTATTATGCTAAAAGGTGACTATGTCGAAAAATAAAATGACATTTAGTAAAAGTTGTTTATAACATACTCATTCTCACTTTTTATTGAACGCCCCTAGTATTTATTCCATTGAGATAGTTAGCGGGCCGTTTTCCAATGCTTTGTGTAACGGAAGTTAGACATACAAACTATATGGGTAACTTTCGTAACATAAAGGAATCAATTAAGTTTTGTTGTAATTAAATTCCCTTTGGTTAAATATTTTTTTGTATTTTTTTTATATGTTTATCATTGAGGAATAATGTTATACAACCATTTTCTGTAGTCGGATTTAAAAATAAACAGCTAATAGCGGAAACATTAAAAAAAAAACTGATGTCTTTCATTTGATCTTCCAATGACGTCATCAAAGGTTCAAAGGCATTTTTCTTTTACCTTTGCTCCCACGCTTCACTTAAAAAAAACAATGTCAATGTCTGTCATAATGTCATTTAAATTTAACTGATGCCAATAGGATAGGAAACAAAACAAAAAGGCTATTTTCATTTTTGAATCTAAATAAAACCGCCCAAGAGCGTGTCGGACACGCCCAAGATAGGGTTCCGTAGCAAGTACGAAAAAATCTTTGCATACTTTATTAATGTGGTTGTTTTGGTCCCAACGTCGGCGGTACAGCGCCATCTATCGGCGAATTGGATAACTAATCTACTGCAGTCTACTAGAACTACTAGTATGTATGTTGATTGGTTTTTCAGATGTAATATATTTTTTTTATTTGAAAGAAGATACTGTTAGCGTGATCTTATAGGTGCATAAAGAAAAAAAATCTTGCAATGAAGGTTAAATTACAATCTTAGTTTCGAAATATTTTTTACAAAAAATTAAAAACTGCTCAACTGATTAAGTTAAAAATAATTTTCCTAGAAAGTTTTTATTAAGTTTAACTTACGTGATTTTTTTCATATTTTTTAAACGTGCGGTTCAAAAGTTAGAGGGGGGGACACATTATTTTGAACTTTCGGAGTAAATATCGCCGAAACGATTCACTTTATCAATAAATGGTGTTAAAAAACCCGTATTTATTTTTTATCGTGGAAAATAGACTTTCAGAACCAGAAGGTTAGAAACTTATTGACGACATGACGACGTACGAATGACAGATGATAGTATTTTTTCTCTAAGCAGATGGGCAAAGGAAATCAAGAGTTTCGTGCCACTGATGACGTATATCCGGTCAACCATATCCGGTATTTAACAAATTAAATTTAAAAAAAATACGCGACCAAATTTTAAAATATTCAAATTAGTTTCTCAAATTGGCCTAATCTGTTAGAAAAAAATATAGAAAGAAATACATTTTTTTTCTAACCAAAGGCAATTCCTTAACAACTCAGTTGATATTTTGCATTTACTGTAATTTATTGACAAGTGATTTCAAACAATGTCATTATTGAAAACTACTACATCTACTTATGTAATTTTGTTTTTAAATGCTTTTCCAATTTCATAAATTTACCAAGTTATTTCTATCAATCCTAATGGCTTTGGCAATATCGTTACAGAGTGTGCTTTTAATAGGTACTTTCAAATATAAAAAATTGTTTATCTGCTTAATTGAATGTTCATATCTTTAAGACAAATTTAAGTACATAATTATTATGAGAAAAGAGACGGATTTAAAAAAATGCGGATTTATTTTGCGTAGCACGGCACTATATTTGCTTCAAATTTATGTATCGCAATTTTAACAAAAACTTTGTATTTATACCAATCGAAGAATTGGATATATTAGTTTTCCTATCTTTGACGTAATAGGTACATTCCCATTAATTGTGCATGTATGACTGATGTTAAAGAAAAAACACTTTCACGGTTACTGTTCTACTTCATTTATTTATAGTAAATATTTAATTCACTAAGATATCCGTTCATTACTGCTCAGTGGTGCTTGAAAATAATGATCAAACTGCATATTAAATATTTTTATTTTCTCAACAAAAGTTTTATCTTGGTCTCTGAAATGTTTCAAAACCTGCCAAAATAGTATAAACCAAGTTAGGAATTCGTTTAAATCTTTATAACTTCAGCCGAATAACTATTCCTAAATTACAGCAACTAAGTAATTTTACACGATTTGAAACTCATGGAAACCCAGTGGTTTGACTTATCGCCAACAAAAGCAACAAGGTTAGTTTTTCGGAATTTAAACTATCTAAACGTCGTTCTGAAATTAAACATCGTAATTTGTACAGATCTGTGAAGCAGATAATAGTGTGTGTGATGTCACAGTCCAAACCATTTCATTGTGAAAGGAGACCTGTGCCCAGCAGTGGGACTTAAATAGGTTAGAAATGGCGAGACTTTAAACTTATACTGTTCCATGAAACAAAATTAAAATAACCCCTACAAATAACACGCTCCGATGTTTTATCTCTCTCATTTGAGACGTCAAGTAGAGATAGAAAATGTAAATGAAACCGTGGAAAAGGCCATAGAATTTAGAGTTGTTATTGTTTCAAACCACCTGTGCTCAATTTACCATGTAATCTAAAATGATATACGATAAAGATTATTACGTCACGTCAAGAGGGAGTGCTTAAAATCTGACAAAGGTTGAACGTACAAGTGACAGACTAAAAAGTTTCGTTGAAAATTACGGTTTGGGATCCATAATTAATGTAATTGACATACAAAATGATCGGATCAACTGAAATGAAATATTGTACAAGGTTTTGTAATGATTGAGTCACGTGGTAGGATCGTTACAGTATAAATTTGCAGAATTTAACGCTACAAAATAAGAAAAAAAAAAACAATTTTTGAACCACAAACCATTAGGAATCCGGCTTTGATACAGCGTTCGTAGAGTCCGTAGAGTTGGTGATAGCGGATATCGTTGCCTCGTAGAACGTCCGTATATCGACACTATTCACTTACTAATGATCACTTCGTAAATACAACGGCTTGTTGTTAATGACCATTATTTACACTAGGTATTCATTAGTATCACACAAAAATCTTATCGAAATTTTGTGCGGAACCCGCGGCAATAGACTAGTCGTCGGGGGTAGTGCAAATCCGCTTAGCTGGCATTGGATAATTCTGAGTAGAGTACACATTTAGCAAATTTCCAATTTTTATTCCAAATTCGTTAAAATAAAACAATATGAAGTTACATTCCCTGAAAAATTACATATGTTAATACGTGGTATATAAAGTAGATAAGAGAATTCGCACTCTCCCCGAACGTAGATAGTGTCAAACGGCCAGCGACAGTCTATTATTAGGTTAAGAATCGAAAAACTGCTGCCCATTGAAAAAAACAATTACCTACTTTTATTATTTTAAACATGAAACTACCGTGAGACTCACTCATAGTGAAAATAAACGGATCACTCACGTCTTAAAACGAGTTTAACTCGACATGTTTCGGGCTAATCCGTAGCCCTTCCTCTCGGAGTCGCACGTCACGGCGGCTGCCAAACGTGCACTGCGTGCTAACGCCCTGGTCGCGCGGCTACTCGACGCAACTGACAGCGACACACAACTACCCCCGTTTTCATCATCACTTTTATTGTCATTGTCAAATGTAGGGTAGCACACAACACTAACCACATCACTTTGTAAAGGTTCGTCCACACTCACCGTTGACGCGGTACGAACATTCAACACTGTTTTCCAACTCGGGGATACTGACCAACCACTATCCCGGTTAAAATTTGGATGACGACCAATCTCGATAAAGGGGGTAACGGATAAAATCGGGCAATCCGTTTATTTTCACTACTTTTATTATGTAAAAAAATATATATTAAGTACTCTCTAATTTTAAATACAATGTACGACGAGCCAAACTATACCCAGTGCTTCGTCTTTATAAAATTTTATACGAGCCTGAAGTAACTTTGCTAACTTCACAATTGCCAACTTGCTCAAGATTAGAGTAGAGATTAAGTCCAACTCCCTGCATCGTACCAGCTGATGGTAAACTTTCACAACAACGTTATCGAATGAAGGTAGAAAGCTGGGAAATTTATTTAATTACCTCAGCTGATAATCACCTTTAAGCCGAAATGAAAATGAAATGAAATTAATATTTTATTTGTTAATAGTGGGTTTACATAAAGGCCTTAAAATTATGTAGTCGTGAGATCGCCACATTATGCTAACAAACTGGCGTACAAATTTATAATTGAGTACGATTATTTAATTTTAATACATACAGCACATATCGATGCAGTACATAACGTATAGTTGTTATTAAATTATTATTTTTGCACACTACTCATATTTAGGTAATTGCCCCCGTAGCTATGGGGGAAGAATTGAGCAAAAAATGTGTAAACAGCAGACAAAAAATTACGCACACGCACCGACGTGTATTACAATCGAGTGTAAAATTAATTATGTAGTTATGTTATTATACTCGTTCAGTGCAATGCTGCAAAAATGGTCGATAACACCACTGATAAGAGTTTCCGCTCGCCCTCTTAGTGGCGGATTTACCACCTAAGTGGCCTGGAGCCTATGGCGGCAAATTTCAAAGGGGCGACAAATTTGGGTAATTTTTTTATCTTAATGGAATAAAAATACTTTAAACATGAAACCGTTACCGTTACCGTGAGACTCACTCAGTGAAAATAAAAAGAACACTCACTAGGAATAAAAAAAAATATTGTTATTATTATTATTATTATTTTAGACGACCAGGGCCAAATTGCATAACAAAGTACAACTAATACTACAAGCGGAACTCTCGCTTCAGTTATATTTATTGGAATAGGTTGTATTATGCCTATTCTAATTAAAAAGAAAATGATTATTGTGTACTCATGTCATGTTTGTTATATTCGAAATATTGACACACGTACTGTAACTCTTGTTTGGATCTCCATTATATTTATTCACAAGATAAGTTGCTTCTTTTACTGGTCTTCTTCTCACGTTGAGGTAAGCTGCTCCCCAACATTGGTTATGGGCCCAGGAGGAAGAAGAAATTAAACATTTCTGGATATTGTGTTTATTGCAAAACTTTGTGAAAATAATTATGAGACATGGAAAATCCAAGTGGAAGCAATTCTTGTAAAGAACGATGCCTGGGGCTATGTGAACGGCTATCTCGTAAGACCGGCAGAAACACTAAGAGCCATTGATTGGGATGCTGGTGACGCAAAAGCAAAGGCAGACCTAGTCCTATCAATCAGCCCGAGTGAACTGAGGCACCTGCGAGGATGCAAAACATCGCGAGAAGTATGGTTGAAACTTGAAGGCATACATGCATCAAGAGGACCTGCGAAAAAGGCGACATTGTTGAAAGAATTATTGCTTCACAAAATGGAGGAAAGTGGTGACATTAGAGAACATGTCATGAAATTTTTTGATGTCAGATGTAAATTGGCTGACATGGGAATAGAAATGAATGACGATTTGATTTCAATTATGCTGCTGTACAGTTTACCATCTAGCTTTGAGAACTTTAGATGTGCTATAGAGTCTAGAGATACATTGCCAGATCCAGAAACGCTTAAAGTAAAGATTTTGGAGGAAGGAAATTCTCGTCACCTGAATGAAAATGTGGACAAAGCATTTTATGTTGTGAAGGAGAAAAAGCCTTTTAAATCAAAGAGTGGTACAGTCGAAGCGGATTCGAAATTTAAATACAAATGTTTTAAATGTCATCAGCGTGGTCATAGGGCTTCTGAATGTCAAATGAAGAAGAATAAGAGTCAATGTCAAGAAACTTTCAAGTTTGTGTCAACAAATAGTAGTACTTGTGCTATTTTTGATTCCGATTTTATAACTTTGAATTGTTTTTCAGATGATAATAAGGCTGCAAGCAATGAGAGTGGAAATTGGATCATTGATAGTGGATGTACGTCACATCTATGTAATGATGCAAGTAAATTTTGTGATACGATGTTACCCATGTCGTTGAAGTTAAATTTGGCAACAAATATTAGTACAAACGTGCGAGGCAAAGGTACGGTAAGATTGTTTACATGTAATAATAGTTCTAAAACTGTTGTTCAATTGCTCAATACGCTTTACGTTCCGGATTTGCGATGTAACCTGATTTCAGTAGCAAAAATTACAGATCAAGGCTATAGTGTTAGTTTTGAAGGTAATGTGGCTAGTGTAAAAGATAGCCATGGTAACACGAAGTTGATCGCAAATCGCAAGAATAATTTATATTATGTTGAGGAACAGAAACGCGAAACAGTATCGGCGATTTCTGAGAAACAGGTCGATGTGTGGTTGTGGCATGAACGGTTGGGACATTTGAATGGAAAAGATCTTGTAAAACTTTTGAATAAATCTGGCGTAAACGTCAAGATGTCAGATGCTGTAAAGTTGTACGATTGCAATGTTTGTATGAGTGGGAAAATGAGTGCATTACCATTTTCAAATTCAAAAGGCCCTTGTGATGAAAAATTGAAGATTATTTATTCTGATGTTGTTGGACCGAAGCAACATGAAGCCATAGGCGGAGCGAAGTACTTTGTCACATTTATCGACGACCATACAAGATGGTGTGAAGTATATTTATTGAGTAAGAAAAGTGAAGTTCTTACTGTATTCAAAATATACAAAAATTATGTCGAGAATTTGACGGGTAAGAAAATTAAATATCTTCAGACAGATGGCGGTGGCGAATATTGCAACCGTGATTTCGACCAATTCTTGAAGAACGAAGGTATATCTCGAAGACTAACCTGTCCTCGAACCCCAGAGCAGAATGGGATTGCTGAGAGAAAAAATCGTACGTTAGTGGAAATGGCGAGATGTATGCTGATTTCGTCAGGACTTTCACCAGGTTTCTGGGCAGATGCTGTCGTAACAGCATGTTATATCAGAAATCGATGTCCTACGCGCAGTCTTGGAGGAGACATACCTTTTGAGAGATGGTACGAACGACCGGCCAAGATAAAATATTTAAAAAGGTTTGGATCGAAGGTGCACGTATTGGATAAGGAACTGGGAAAAGATAAATTTGCTCCTCGGAGTACAGAGGGAATTTTCGTCGGATACCCAAGAGATCGAAAAGGCTACAGAATATGGTTGCCACAGCAACGAAAAATAATAATCTCAGGAGATGTCAAATTCCATAGGATTGACCGAGGTAATGTTGGATGTCCAAGTAGCATTGATCGAGTTTACGTTACATGTCCAAGTAAAATTGACCAATTAGAATCCAACGTACAACCAAAGCCAATTGAAATTGAATTTCACTCAGAGAGGACAGCTGAACCCAACTGTCAGCCAGTTGTAGAACCCGAGGTAATTTCACGATCATCACATCATGATTATCAGGAAAGTGACGTTCATTATGATGAATCGGGGGGAATGAAGAGAGGTCCAGGTCGGCCGCGAATAGAAAGAGGTCATGTAGGACGTCCAAGAAAAATTTATCGCATGATACCCAATACACAACCAGAGCCAATTACGACTGCAGAAGACAATAGTGAATCTATCGAAGAATTTACGGACTGTCAAGACTTTGCTGGAGTCGCAGAAGTGACATTAAAACAAGCTTTGTCAAGTAGTGAAAGTAAAGGATGGAAAGATGCTATCTTATCAGAAGTAAGGAGCCTAGTCAAAATTGACACATGGGAGATAGTAAACAAACCCATGAACCGTGATGTCGTAGGCTGTCGATACGTTTTGACAACCAAGCTGAATGTCGACCAAACTGAGAAAAAAAAGGCAAGACTTGTAGCAAAAGGCTTTAGTCAGCGTTATGGTATTGATTACCATAACACATTTGCTCCAGTTGTCAGGCTTGATACAGTAAGACTGTTAGCTGCACTTGCAGTTGAGCTAGACCTAGAAGTTCATCAGTTGGGCATCAATACGGCGTACTTAAATGGTTTGTTAGAGGAAGATATCTACATGAAGGTGCCAGAACTTTTAGAAGAATGTTTACTTAAGTTAATAGAGACAGAAGCACGAGGTTCTGATATTTTTCAACGAGCTACGAAAATGTTGGACGACTTAAAGGCTGGAGGTGATATGCTAGGGGCGTTCAATAAAAAGTGAGAATGAGTATGTTATAAACAACTTTCACTAAATGTCATTTTGTTTTTCGACATAGTCACCTTTTAGCATAATACACTTAGTATATATTTTTTCTAAACTTAAAATTCCATTTTTAAAAAAGGTCTCATCTTGAGTACTTTAAAAATCTTGTACTGCAGCGACTACCGCGTCGTCGTCTTCAAATTTCTGGCCTCTCAGGTATTGTTTCAATCTCGGAAATAGGTAGAAATCACTGGGAGCGAGATCTGGTGAATACGGAGGATGCTTAAGGATATCGAACCCAGCATCACGAATTGCAGCCATTGCAACGGCGGACTTGTGTGCCGGGGCATTGTCCTGGTGGAACAGCACAACTTTCGAGAGTTTACCTCGCCGTTTTTCGCGGATCTCATTGCGCAATGTTGCTATTTGTTTGGCGTATAAAGTGCCCGTAATAGTGGCTCCATGTTTGAGATACTCAATCATTAATACCCCTTTACCATCCCAAAAAACAGAGCCCATGACCTTACCGGCAGATGGGCCCACCTTGAATTTCTTCGGAGTTGGAGATGATGGCCTTTTCTATGTCATAGACTGCAGTTTCGTTTCAGGGTCGTAATGATGGAGCCATGTTTCGTCCATTGTTATAAATCGCGCCAAAAAAAGTTCCCGGTCTTGCTGTATCAGGTCCAAAGCTTCTTGACAAATCTCTAGTCTAGTTTGTTTTTGCGTGTCAGTAAGCATTCTTGGTACCCAACGCGCAGATACCTTTTTCATACCCAAGCGTTCATGTAAAATATTATGCACGCTCCCCGTTGAAATCTTTACATTTTCAGCAATAAAACGAACTGTGACACGACGATCCGCCAAAACTGAGTTTTCGACTTTTTTCACAATTTCTCCAGTTACTGCTAACTAAGTAAGTATTTGATAACGGCGCGCAGTTCAATTTTCTCCATTTTCGCTAACGTACTCAATAGCATTGCAAAGAAAATACCGTATATTTTTTTAAACGAAAGACAGTTAGTTTTTTTTTTTCATAGCAATCAGCTAGATAGATTAGCTTTACCGGCCAGTATTTAATTTCGTAATATTAAAAGAGTTTGCATCTCATTCTCACTTTATATTGAACGCCCCTCGTATGTCGACTGAAGAGGTCATTATATGGACTCAAACAAGCTGGTCGTCAATGGAACATACGACTCGACGAGCAATTAAAACGTATGGGACTGCAACAATCGTTGAATGAACCGTGTCTTTATTTTAAGGATATCAACTCTAATATAAAACTCTTCGTTTTAGTCTATGTCGATGACATCCAAATCGCATGCCAGAAAAGAGAATTTATTGAAGAATTTAAAAAGTTGCTGGCCACCGAGTTTGAATTGAAAGACTATGGAGTTGTCAAATACATGCTGGGTATAGAGTTTGACAAATGCAAAGATGGCATTAGATTGTCACAACGAAAATATATTTCGGATTTATTGAAGAAATATGGTATGAATAATTGCAAATATTCTGTTTCTACACCAATACAAGTAAAATGTAAGTTTTCTCAAAACGAAGACAAATGTGAGAAGAGTGAACAATATCCCTTTAGGGAACTGATAGGAGCTCTGAATTATTTGTCAACAGGGACAAGACCCGACATTACGAATAGTGTCGCAAAATTGTCTCAATACTTAAATTGTTCAAACGATGAATGTTGGAAAGCCGCAAAGCGTGTGCTACGTTATTTGAGAAGAACAATTGAATACGGACTTGTGTTCAAGAAAACAGGCAAGTCTTTGCAAGGGTATTCTGATTCAGATTGGGGAGGATGTTTGTTGGATAGACGTTCATATTCTGGTTATGTTTTCATGTTAGGTGGTGGATGTATATCGTGGAAATCACAAAAACAAAAGTGTGTTGCGACATCCACGTGTGAGGCCGAGTATGTGAGCTTGTCGTCAGCGATGAAGGAAGCCATTTATCTCAACAGTTTGCTAACTGAAATTGGGTTAAGTAAGTTTGCACAGTTAACCTTACATGTAGACAATCAGGGGGCGATGTGTCTTGCCAATGATCCAATGTTCCATTCTCGTAGCAAGCACATAGATATAAGGCACCATTTTATAAGAGGTATTTTAAAGGACAACAAGAGTATAGAATTATCGTACTTACCTACAGATTCTATGCTCGCTGATATATTAACGAAAGCTTTGCCTAGAATTAAGCACTATAAGTGCATGTCTGGTTTAGGCATTACTTGTTAATAGTTTATATTGCTAGAGTTGTTGTTTCTTTGTTATACTTTCTTTGAGAGCCCTATTGTTTAATATATATTTATTTTGTATGAATATGCACATTAAAGGGGCGTATTGGAATAGGTTGTATTATGCCTATTCTAATTAAAAAGAAAATGATTATTGTGTACTCATGTCATGTTTGTTATATTCGAAATATTGACACACGTACTGTAACTCTTGTTTGGATCTCCATTATATTTATTCACAAGATAAGTTGCTTCTTTTACTGGTCTTCTTCTCACGTTGAGGTAAGCTGCTCCCCAACAATATTAACTAGAAAGGGAGTTCTGCTTGTAATATAAGTTGTACTTTGTTATGCAATTGGGCCCTGATGGCCTAGTGGTTAGAGAACCTGACTATGAAGCTTGAGGTCCCGGGTTCGATTCCCGTGTCGGGGCAGATATTTGTATGAAAAATACGAATATTTTGCTCTCGGGTCTTGGGTGTTTAATATGTTTATCCGTTGCTTAGTACCCATAACACAAGCTTTGCTTAGCTTACTTTGGGACTCGGTCAATTGGTGTGAATTGTCCCGTGATATTTATTTATTATTATTATTATTTATTATTATGTATACACGGAGAGAAGCCTCGAAAATGTAACAAAATTACAATATTTCAGTATACACCGAATACTTCAACATCTGTACATGAAAAATCATTAAGTGCTTTGTAAAGTATGCTTATGTGAACATGTTTTTAAAATTAAAATTATAATTGACAACATTTCATTTTTTTAACACCTGAAAATTACTACAGGAATCGAAAGAGTTTCGCGTCCTGAACACGGAAAAATATTTATTATAATTTATTTCTTCATATTTAAAAAAATACAACATATTTAAAAACATATGTGTACTTACCTGTACCTCCACAGAATAGATATGTTTCCTTTACTCTTTTCACTAGAAAAAAGAGCTGTCATAATTTTAAATTTGATAACAACTTTAATGTCAAATTTACGTCATCACTTTTTTTTAATAGAGACTAGACAAAAGTAATGGATCTATAATTCTATCGTTACGCTTTCTTAGAATAAGCACATCTTTAAAAAATTGTAATAAATTAATTAATAATCTTAGTGAAAATTTAAAACTATCAGCGTCTTTCTCTTTCCAAACAGTATACAGAGAACGAATCAAATTATAGTTCAAACTAAATACAAACTGAAATATAGATGCACAGAAAAAACCCCAGAAAAAAGACCAATGCTGGGAATCGAACCCAGGTCCTCAGCGTTCCGTGCTGCGTGCTTTTAAAAAGATACTTCATACTTAACTTGTAAAAGTTGGCCTAGTAGCGCCATCTCTTGGTCCAGGTGAGCGGGTAGCTCCGAAGGAGTGTTGAAGTCTCTCGGTAGAGGGCATTAACATAGATGCGCTTTATCACTGCCTAATGTGATTATAACAGACTGAAGTGTACGATGTATGGGAAAGATTCATCGCTAACTTCTAGACCAGTGATGGTGTAGGGGTAAGCACGCAGCACGAAACGCTGAGGACCTGGGTTCGATTCCCAGCATTGGTCTTTTTTCTGGGGTTTTTTCTGTGCATCTATATTTCAGTTTGTATTTAGTTTGAAATATATGGTTTCACGGGATGACCGTAAAAGTAATAAAAAAATGAAGTTGAAGAAAATAAAAAATAAAAAAATAGAAAAAGATACTTCATACATAACTTGTCAAATTATAGTCTTAGAAATATGAAATGTTGTCAATTTAAATTTAGTGCATCAAATTGGACAGGTTAGTAAAGGTGGCAAAAATTTAATAGTCTACTGGCGGCAAATGTGTAAATCAGGTCTGCTCCCCCGATCGATTTTCTTTTCAGTTCGTGTCTATAATTCTATATATGTTTTAATTGACTTCAGAATTTCAACTCACATCTCTAGTCGGCCAATGTTTATAGGAATAAGAACCCGAGCAACGGCACATCACTACAAGAATCGTCTTCCAGGAATACAATACGGAAATTATCAGATATGTTGTAATGTACTTTTTTCCTTCACTATCGGAAGCAATTCCACGTTCCGTTTTAGTTCGGCACCGCTACTGCGATCCCCGCCTATGGCCGTAACGAGTTTTCTAAGAAGAATGCCCGCGGCGCTCCATTCCATCCCAGTCTGGAATGCACCCCGCGTCTGCAACTTAGGTGTCGGCATAGTAAAACGCTGTATACTTAATTATTATGCCAGCTCCGACTATTCGCAAAAACAAATGACGGCTAACTTAACTGCGAACAAGTGAGCATAGCTTCTTGTCAACGTTCGTAGCTAAGTAATAAAGATGTGGAGGTTAAGATTTAGTACGAAGAAGTTTTTGTAATCCACAGGGGGTTGCATCCATAAGGGGTCGTAAATAGGAATAAAAGTCTAGCAATATACGTGTGGTCAGAAACATACGGAAAAAATACAGTTCAGCGTATCATTTATCGAACGGTCAATTATTCGTTTTCCTTTTTGGGAGTGTCATGAAACTCATGAATGACATGACACTGCAAGTTTAGCACAGATCTAATAAAGTTCAAGTCTGGCTACGTACTATAGAAAATTGGCATTTTATTATTCCTTGTCATCGTAATATAGAGTCTGGGAAATTTTCAAGTATTTACTTATCACGGTTCTAATAAATACAGTTCTGTAACAGACAGCGAAGTCTAAATTCCCATTGGCACTTTTTTAACACTGAATGTAAGCTAAGACCACGTAGAATATAGGTTTTGCCTAAAGGAATAGTCTGCGTAAAAAACAATAAATGAGTATTAATCTTGCTTCAACCACTGAGAGATAATTATGTCCCACAATTGGAGATGTGAGGACAGGCCAAAGCCAAATGTGATAAGCGGGACTGCACTCACACTCACAGTAACTTCATTAAGATTAACCGCCAGCGTACACGGCTGGGGTCGAATCAGGATTACTTGCTAGAACTGAATAACGGGAAATTATATGTATCTAGGTCATTCGTATAAAGGATTACTCTTTTTTTTCCAAAGTTATTTGTAGGTATAGGTAGAGTATGAGCGTAACCTACTTGCCGCTTTTATCGCTTCTTAGGGTAGGGTAGACTTGAACGGTAGGGTAGCTGGTGGCTCACATCAGCTGTCTATCCTGAAATTGACCCACTGCACGCCACAGTTCATTCCGTATTTACTCAATTAATATTTGTTATTTACCTGTATTTGTAATAAATTTCCCGTAGTATGACGGTAGTTTCTTTAAGTAATCGTTTGATCAGGAAAATGTGCCTATGTTTGTTATTTATGGAAAACTACCTTATACCCGCAGGTTCGCTGCCGTAGAAGTATATGTAGATCATAGGCTAGAATTAGCCACGCCCACACATGTACATGACCCGCGGGAATTTCTAAAAATCTTGTCTTGGTGCACTTATATATGATCTGTTAGGAAGATGTTTGCCAATTTTCAAGTACCTTAGCTCCAGTAGTTTTGGCCGTGTTATCAGTCAACCAGTCAGTCAGTCACGTTACTCTTTTATGTATAGGTATAGATAAGGTGAGTAGAGTCTACTTTTCATGCAAACTTCCTTTTCCTTTTCAGGAATTCGAAATAAACAGAACACTTACTTATAAAATAAAGGGAAACTAAAAACTATACAGTATTATGATGATGGCAATTGCTGTTAACCGTGGACCACCCACAATGAACGTAGAATCGCAAGCGAGAGACTTTTACGAATTACAGAGTAGCTTTTAAAACTACCAAGAAAGATGTTAGAGAGAGAGAGAGAGAGAGAGAGAGAGAGATGTTTATTTGATGTTTGTTAGGATCTTCTCTTCAATTAAGTAACTGCTAAGCAAGCACTACAGGCTATAAACCGGATTCATTATTGCTACTTACTTAGTACGTCTATTTTTCTCAAACATGCTATGTAATGTTTACGTTGTGTTTCTTAAAACAGGCTTCAAAATACACCGTTGCAGGCCTAGGCCGGCAATGCCATCGTCTATTATTTCATGTCACACAGCACCATGATGTTTATAGGTCTATGGCATCATAGCATTTAGCCATTAAAAAAAAAAAACTAAAAGCAATATTTGCGTTTTGGTTCATTATGACATTCTGCCACTACGCTTATTTAAGGTAAGGTAAGATGGTGATGGTGATGGTAAAGGTGATCTGCCTAGAGAAATATTTCACCATCAACATCATCATCATCACCATCATCATCATCATATCGTCATCATAATGACGACGACGATGATGGTGATGATGATGATGATGATGGTGATGGTGCGTGTTTGAGAAAAGCACTATACAAGCCTCGGCCGGAACAGGGGTTGCCGGCCTCGTATCATACCGGCCTCGTGTACCACTCGGCCGTCAACTTAAATACTCGGCCGGCAACCCCTTAAGTCCCGGCCTCTGCAGTAATGTACTATTTCAAGCTATATTCATAGCAAGCATATTCTATAGTCCAACAAGCTCGTGCGCGGCCTCCGCGGAACCTTGTCGCAGTCAGCATTTGCCGCACTTATTAAAAACAATCTTGTTAAGGACAGCAGAGGCTCCCTGCGACAGAGTTCCGCCGAGCGCCGCGCACGAGCTTGTCGGACTATAGTAAGCCGATTCCAAAAATCGCCCCCTCGGATAGAAAAATTACTAATGTGTAAGAGCCTTTCTTAAGGTTTATTACCTTTAATGTTACCTATTTAATACCTATTTAATGTTAATATATTACACTAACTATTTAATGAGGATTACGTACTCAGTGGTTCTTAAAATGTTAACATGTGCGTGACAATTAGTGAAGGAATTAAATTACTGTTATTGCTTTTTGCGCGGCCATGGTTAACTGATTAAAAGCGGTAATAGAGCAATTTATTGCTATTATTTGTTTTACGGTTTCCAAGCATGTGATTATTTCATGTTTCCATAAAACTCCATTGAATTGCACTTTTTTCATTAAGACCCGTACCTAATGAGCTTTATTTATTAGGTTCATAATTATTGTTTAATGCTTTTCACATTCTACTTAAATTGCAAGTATGATATCGAGAAGAACTTTTCTGTTCTTGTTTAAGAGCTAAGTAAGTAGGTACGAATACAAAACTTTGTTAAGGGTTTTTTTTTAGTTGAAGTGAATGAATTTTCATGAACGCAACGTCAAAGTCATTATTTTATTCAGCTTCAATTTAAGCACTTATGAATGTCGAAGAATCTAACACCGTTTCAGAAAAACCCTGTTGAGAAGAATCCGGCTTGCCGCATGATTTTCTTGAAACTCAACAAGTATATTTCAAACAGATCTACAATGTTATTAAATTACATAAATTAAAAAAAAAAATTACAATTATTTTTTTTAACGCAGCAGATACGCTATTTGACACTAATATTGTACCTAAGGATCGACAATGCGAATAGGAATTATTTCCAGAAATCCCTGTCCATTGTATAAACATTAATTTATAGCACGCCTTAGATATTAATGTTTTCTTGACAATATATTTGACGATAAATGCAAGTATACGATTTTACAATAACACTGTTTAAGTTCGGGATGCTAAATACTTAGATAAAAATTTACAAATTTCATTTTCTTGTCTTTTATTTTCCGTTTCATAAGAAATTGGTAAGCGCAAAATTAGTATTTTCTTATGGGAAATATTTAAATTTTGTCTGTGCAATCGGCCATATGACCAAAAACACATTCAATTTTATTCGTTCACTAACTTTTTGCAATCAGTAAATTGTGCAGCTGTGTTGTGTAATCGTTTACCTCAACGCAAATTCAGCTCCAGATATATTATTCATAACTTTATCTTAAAAGGTGTTTGTAAAGTATTACAATAAGCATATATACAATAAGAGGTCGATGCATTTATCAAGTATCTAATAGGTAAATAAACTTAACTCGGATAAAATTCAAAATATCATAGAAATAGTGTGTTTAATTTTTTTTTTATAAAACTTAACCCTAAAACATGAAATATAGATTTGGTTTATTAATGAAAAAAAAAACTTTCAATCTGTTCTTTCGTACCTTGTTCGTACAGTTAAACTCATGATTCTGTTTTTCGGTCAGATATTGATAAACCCAATAATTATTAGCCATAAAAAAGAAGTTCTAACGGCACAACTGTATAATTGTGAATTATTATGCATATGAAACAATAATTAAGTATCCTCTTTCTATAATTCAAATCCACTAGCACGAAATTAAACTCTTTTCCTTCCTTTAATATAGATGACACATCCTAAAAGGAAAGTACGGAGGTCCTACACATTTTTGTGTGATTGCCTTTATTTATTTAATCTGAGTTGTGCGCCTATCGAGCAGAACATCTGGCAGAGACGATAATGTGCAATTCAGATGGGTCATATCAATAAAGATCTGCGTCGCACCTGTGGCACACTTCTACGGCTATGTACGGCAGACGGCCGCTACGACTTGACGTTTAGGTACTTATAGCTATTGCAAAAGTTATTTCCGTCTGTTATTTTTAATCTTTATCACTTTTATTTTATTACGTAACCAGTTAACATAAATGGATATCGATGAGTCACGCCTGAACTGGACATAAGTAACTTGTGGATGCTGAAATTTTGGCGGTTTATAAATTATACTGCTCATGTCTTAGTATGTCACATCATTAATTATGTAGATGAATATGTGATAAATTGTGATTCGTTGCTGCGTGTATATAATTAACGTCAGCAAACTGTCAAATTCCCAAAAAAAAATCTTATGCCTATATACTTAATGAAAAAGGACCTACGAAGAAAAGCATTATATCTTAGTAAAATAACTGGGGATTGAAATATCAGCCGTAAGGAAAATAAAATCACCATAATATTTAAAACATACAACTGGTCACAACTTTGAAGATCTTCTTGACAGGGAGATGAAGAAGACATATTACGTTACGATACACGTAAGACCAAAATCATGGCCGCTATACCCTAGTCCTTCAGCTTATCGCATGTGACCGTATTCCTCATAATGGGCGGACGGTGTCCCGTTTGGCGAAATGAAGAAGCCTTGACTTAATATACGCTGGACTGTTCGGGATTCCGTGCGCCGGTCGGTAGCACGCTATGCGGTCACTCAACCGACTCCAGCCCGTTACGTCAGTGGTCGCATGCCACAATTAGATCACATGCGAGTAGGCTCTGCACGTTTGAAGATTTTCCTGGATAGCACAAGACATTAACTTAATCCCACGGTTTCAATACGGTGGAAAAATGAAAACTTGGCTAGCTCTCTATCTAATGGAAAACATGAAAAATCCCTTCCTAGTAACACCCAGAGGTGTCTGTGACCCTCGAAGAATATTTCTGCCAAAATTTCCAGTATTTCTCTAGTGATTTAAGCTTTTCGTCGTCTCCCAGTCCCGCTACTCTTATTTCTCTTCACGCGGCAATCTCGGCAAGTTCTGAAAAATATCTTCAGCTTTTATAACTACCTAGACCTAGGTACTTGCTTGCGTAACACTTCAATTATCTAACAGTCCGCCAGTGAATCAGTTTGTCACGTCACTCTTTTATAGGTAAAAAAAAATGAAAAAAATGAAATGTCAATTTTATTATAATGTCTACTTGTCAGTATTTAATTAACTCATCAGCTTATATCGCTTATCGAGCTTTAAAAAAATGCCGAACGGTAGAATAGTAAGAAAGTTAGCCAGATAGAAAAAAAAGATGCCTTACGAATCTCGTAATAAAACTGGTGGTTTTCACAGTGGTGGTCCATTCACTTTTTAGCGGGTCTCATTCTAAATCCCTAACATCGTTTGTCCTAATGTAATGTTTGTCCTAATGATCGATTGTCCTAACACTTTTTTTCTCGGAAACCGTGAATTTTTCTGGAACTTTGAAGTGATTATCCTCTAGAACTCTATAAGTTCATCCAGAACAATTAGTATATTTTAAATAAAAAGAGTTAGGACAATCGATCATTAGGACAACCATTACATTAGGACAAATAATCATTAGGGATTTAGATATAGAGCCCTTTTTAGCATAGGGAGCACTCAAAACTTTGTTACTATCAGGTACTTGCTTAAAATCATAAAAAGTAATTTATGGATGCCAAGGAATAATATCGACTTGGCGGAAACACTGCCGTGCCCCTTGATTTCGTTGCGTTTCTAAATTACGATTTTAGGAACGATTTTTGGCTCTTACTGTGTCTCTTTAAACTCTATATATTTTTTTCCATGTTCTTGTTTTTCTGTATTGTTTTCTTTGTGGTGGATAATAAAGAAAGAGTCATTATATTGTACTGTATTGTTCTACTCAAGTTATCTTGTCCTGCTCCGTAACTTGCGGCATGCCGTGGTCAACCTACGTGCTAAACTTGTAGCGCTTAGACCAGACGCCAGCATACCCACATGATTTAGAACCGTTAAAAGTAGCTTTTTCTATGAACTGATGCGGTATTCTGGGTCTCTTTGGTCGCGTTCAATGCTAACATACACAATACATGCATAATGTAATCTCGAGTTCCTACCCTGCTATATCTTATCTCTATCGTTTACGTGTCAAGTGTGCTCGCGCAAAGAATGTGTCAAGTTCGTAGTGCTTATCAATGCACGAAATTTTTGCTCATGTCTGTTTAGGCTAATTTGTAATGTTATTTTATTACTGGCTGTTGCCCGCGGCTCCGTCTGTAAAGAATAGGGCTATAAAAATAGCCTACGACCTCAGACCTACCAAGTATAGAGATAAAAAATCTTAAAAACCGGTCATGCCGTTTCTGAGGAGTTCGATAACAAAAACCATGACACGAGATTTTTATATATTACGTACACAAGGATACATTTGTATAATTTGTCAGCCATACCAATAATAACATGCTACACTTTTATCCCCCAAGGCGTGGTGGTTTTGTGGTTTGACCTAAGGCCTCTCAAGCAGAGGATCGTGGGTTCAAGCTCGCGCTCGCACCTCGTGAGTTTTTCGGAATTAATGTGCGAAAACACATTTTGAAATTTACCATGAGCTTTACGGTGAAGTAAAACACCGTAAGGAAACCTGCGCACACCTGTGTGCGTGTGTGTGTGTGCTGTCCCGCGTGGGAACTACTGCCCAACCCCCCTCATTCTGAGAGGAGGCCTGTGCCCTGCAGTGGGAACTATATAGACTAGGACGAGGATGATGACACTTTTTTTTAGCTAAAGAACATCAACAATCACCTCTTAAAAGTAGACAGAGTCGAGAGTGGTTGAATTGTATTGTATGTACCTGCAGCAGGTAAATTAAGGCAGCGATAACTTTTTAATACGCGCGCCGATCGCACAACTTTTTGTAGGGCACGCGTTTGCGGCAGACAGAATGTTTGCCCCGAGTTTTATGGGAAATTAAAAACGGGGATGAAATTCCAAATTATACGCAAGGAAGTTCGTTTAAAAGCAAATAATAGGGTTGCACGAGGCTGTATCGTAAAACCGGTGATTATTCCAAGGATTGGACAAAATAACTATATTTTGGACAGCGTTTGATAATGAACCTAGGTATAATAGTCTTGTCTCGATATTCAAGTAGCTTTCACACGACTTGCCTTAAAGCCTGCCTCGCTGTCTGTCTTATTGGCTGTCTTAACAGTTAGTTTAGGTTAAACGCGCCTTATCTTAGTTAATCAAGTTTAGTAAACGGTAAAGTGTACCTGCTCACAATGTAATTGAAACTATCAACACGTACCAAACTACAAAATGTTCGATATAATGAAATGTAAAGTCCTACATCCCAATTAAACACTGGTGTTTATTCTGAGCAAATAATTATTTAAGTACTTACTTAACTTTAAACATCTAAGCAGAATTAGACGCGATGTAAATAATTTAAAACGTATTTGAATACGAGTGTAATGTTAACGAGTTAAATTTAAAATGCAATTTAAAGTTAGTCGACAAGTTTGCGTTCCCTTTGGAGTAAACATCTTAGTTCTGCGGTGATCCAGACTCACTGCTCGCTTCTTTGCGGCTTTGCTTCACTTAATCTTTCAGCTAATTGGACTGTGTTTAGAATCATAATAATTTGTTAATTATTTTCACGTATATAACTAGGTGTGTACAGTACCTAGTACGTGAATTTGAGCTCTTTATCTATAAATTAACCAATGAACTTTGACAAAAAGAGGGAAATGGAGATTCCGATCTTTCATTTCTCATTTTACGCTTTGACTTTTTAAGCCACACAGAAGAGACGTGGGACGGGGGCGCGTCGCAGTCGCAGCGCCCATTGTTTCAGTTTTCATACTAAATGTATAGAAGCGTCGCGAGAGGCGGAGACGCGGCCTCGTTTCTTCTGTCTGGTTTGGATCGCGACGCTTCTATAAATTTAGTATGAAAAATTTTTTAATCGAAAATTGAAATCCAACCAAAATGAACAACAGATAAATAGGTACAATTGAAATAAATAATAAAAAAAAACTAACCTAAAAATAACCTAGCTATATATACAATTCGCCTAAGTCCTGTCCCTGCGGAAGAGTGCCCATAAGGCTGGCAGCATTTCCGCGCTGGATTGTGATGCCAATACGTTGGGCGAGAAATGCACCAGCCTTATGGTCATGGGTAATTTCGAACAATTTATGTTTTATTTGGCCAAAAAGTTTGTGAGCGTCCGGGCTCCACGGACCTAAGGTTTCTACAGCAAAAGCTGCAAATACGTAGTCTCTTGAGAGCTCTGCGTATTTGCGGCGTTTTGCTGATTCAGCCTGTACTGCTGCCCCGCCCGCCTTGAGTGCTGATGAAGCTAAATGGGACGGCGCTAGGGTATCCACACATGTTGCATCCCAGATAAGAGGCCGACCCATTTGCCAAGGTATGAGCATCAAACCGTCGGGTCTCTTTCCATCGTCGCGAGCAAGGCCGGGAGGCTCCAAGATAGCCGGCACATTTACGCTAGAAAGAGTTAACTATGAAAATTGATTAAAGGGGCGCCGCGAATGCGGCGCGCCCCCATCCCACGTCTCTTCTGTGTGGCTTGCGCCTTAGTTTTGTCAATATTTCTAAGAGCAATGCCATAATATTATGTACAGACCTACTTAAGATTCTTCGGTTTCAAAAATTGCATAAACTTATAAGATCTAGTGATCTTCGCCATGCTACAAGCAATTATTGTTGATTTAATGATAAATTAATTCATTTCGTTTCGACGTAATCCTACGTACGAACATAAACAATTCAATTACTAAACGTGTCAACATTGGTAATGGTTGTTATATTATTTGTGATGATAAGAATCATTTAGGTCTTTATTTACCAATGGTATCATAAAACTTACAAGCGCGTCCGGTTCAAAATATAGGTACGGTCAAGTGCAAAAATATATATAGGTACCTACGTTAACAAGGTGTCAAAAATTTGTCTACAACTCTATGACATTAACCATACAGTTGATGTTTACATATTTTGACGCGATTACTGCATACATATCTCTGCTTTCGACAGTACGTAGGTAAGAGTTACACCTACCTATAGGTTTGCGTTCGTTCATTCGCCTACTGAATAAATCATAACATCGATTCAAATAGAACTGTAAATATAAGGAGTGACGTGAAAATATCGAGTTCTCGGAATCGTTTTGTGTCTTGATTATAATATCAAACGGCTTAATTACTTCACTACTGATTTTATTACAAGTAAAATGTAATGTCGCTGTACTGTTTTTGGTGTTCAATAAAGAATATTTGTATTGTATTGTAATATCAGCATACCTGTTATATTTATAAGGTAGTTTTAGATACGATGATATATGGTCTAACAAAATGATGGCAAATCTTGGAATTGTAAAATAGTGGCATGACATACGATAATAAGTAAGTACTCGATAGTGAAATATGCAAAATAAACATTCGTACTTATTTAAAATAAACAACGCAGAAAAAGTACCTACACAGTACTACAGAATATTAAATTCTAAAATAACTGGTATAATTTTACCCGAAAACTTGAATTAATAAGTAACTATAACATAGCTAATTTTAGTCGCAAAATCTCGCTTTTCGTTCCTATAGAATCTTCCGTTTTCTAGTTATAATCTTACTGGAATCGAAATTGGTACTCACTCATATATCCAATCATTCATTTGAGTTGATTAAAACATAAAGCAATTGTTCAATGTAGAAATTACAAAAAACGTCGTTATAATTTATCAGCAGTGTATACCCCGATATCACGACAATATTGGCCACATTTCATCTTAAAAAAATTGTCCTCCATCCTAAGACACGTATACATTTGGTGAATTTTACCTGCATATAGTTTCCAACGGAACCCGGTGGACCCATTCTTCGCATAGCTTTCAAAGGCTAGGTATTTGAAAGAGGATGGTTAGTACAAAGCGGTATTGAAGCTCTCGGTTGCAGGGCGCTTGTCTCAAGGGCTAATACTCGATCGGGCTCCCTTGCAGACCTACTTTATCCGTCATATCAGGCCGTCTATCTATTCGTTGTGCCTACGTAGCCTTGTCAAGTTATTTACTCCTGCGAATAAATGAGAAAATTAGCTTATAACTTTACATTTCTACGACATTTTAGAGATTTCATGGCATAGAAAATAATCTTTATTATGATTTGTTAAACTTGAAGAATTTTTCGTAATTGTCTCAATCAACTTTTAAGAGTGGTTATTCTGCCCCGAGACTCAGGAGAAAACAGTAATACAGTTGCTTAGATAAATGTTTGTAATGTACTAGCATGCTTATGAGAAGAACTATGAAGGAATTAACTTGTTACTGACAAAACTGCTAACTTTTTGTGTTGTACATAAAATCATACTTTTAATGAGTTACCCAGGAGACATTACCTACCATAGTTGATTGACCCAATTAAGCTACATGGTTGGAGCGTTTTACTAAGCTATACTGACATTTTAATTTTTAATTTTAAAAATATTTGACTGTTATTGATTATGTTATTATTATTATTTAATAATTATTGTTTTTTAGCATTTTTGACATTATTTTATTTTAATTGTATCGCTGCGACAAATGTTTGCACGCCTGCATGCAGGCTGAATACATTGGACATATTTAAAATTAACAATGTAACATCTGCACAACTGTATTCTGAGCAAATAAATTCTTTGAATCTTTGAATCTTTATAGTAAAAAAATAATAACACGAATTAAAATCAATTGACCTTGCCACTACATGATCATAATCATTTCATTGAATAACTTTGTAGGTACATTATAATTTAAATAAATAAGAAATCTTGGCAAACTAAAAGATTTCGCTGTATGTACGTACCCATACCTGCTCGGAGTGCTCGGCTTATACATAGTGAAGCATCATGGAGTGTAGGAAACTGAGTTCAAGTCCTAGCTCCAGCTATCTCACCTGATTTTTCTTTGTGTTCTAGTTTCGGTATGATTTCAATTAGAATATTTAAGTAACTACCTAAGCATAGTCTCATAATAATATACAGGATGGAAAACGAACATGTTCCACTCGTACTGACACATAATTACCCAAATTTTCCTCAAAATATCCTTTAAAATACCTACTGCATTCACGGACAATCAGTTAAAACTTACAACTTTAAACCTACATATTGACGATATAACAGGCACGTACGACAAAATTTTGGACACCATACAGTAATTTATATATTTGCATTCAATAGCATTGCATTGCCAAATTCATGTCCGCATAACTCTTGTGCGTCATGAATCACTTCAATACTCATCGGAAACAGTTAAAAGAATTGAGATACACCTGTATAATTATTTCATATTGTGTTGTTAGGTACGTATAATTTAAAAAAATCAATAAATATTTATTTTCAGATAATAAAATCCATAGATCCATAAATTAAGTACACATTTTTCTTAATATATGTTTTATCACTTACGAAGAAAGCTCAAGGTCACTCAGTGGGCGATGGAGAGGCCTATGTTCGGAGTTTCTCTGCGGGATCGCATTAGAAATGATGAAATCCGCGCAAAAACTAAAGTCATCGACATAGCTCGAAGAATCGCCAGACTCAAGTGGCAGTGGGCAGGGCACATCGCTCGTAGAACTGATGGCCGATGGGACCAAAAGGTTCTCGAGTGGCGTCCACGGACCGGAAGACGCAGTATAGGTTTGCCTCCAACAAGATGGAGCGACGACCTGGTTAAGGGAACGCGTTGGATGCGGGAGGCACAGGTCCGATCTGTTTGGCGAGCCTTGGTGGAGGCCTATGTTCACCAGTGGACGTCTTTCGGCTGAAATGATGATGATGATGGTAACTTATGGTGATAAACGAGCAAGGTCAACTGAAGCTAAATGAGTTCACGGATATCCGCAACACCAGACTGCTAAGATACTCTAAGCCATAACACAGCAGCACGAGCACTGCTGTTTGGCAGGATTAGCGAGTAAGATGATGATAGCGGTTTGGACGGATCTTGCATAAGGTTCCACCTTAATGTATTCATTTGTTCATATCAAAACATAATTATGGATATTTTATACGGAAATTAAATACAATAATTGATTTAAGATAAATGGTGATAAGTGGTGGTCCAGCGGTCTAAGTGCAGTTCCGCACTGAGCTTGCGCGGGATAGACATCTCCAGCCCCCCTCTTTTGAGAGAAGGTCTGTGCTCAGTGCTCATTATATTGAAAAGTTATCCGTCAGATATGACAACTCTATCTTCTCAAGTCAACTATAGCGAGGGCAGTTGTTATGATACATATTGTGCTAGAAGCAGTATAGTCACCTATATTGTGAGTCAAGACACATCTGCAGTTTTATTTTGGTAACCTGTTGAGTGTCCTACTGCTGGGCTGCGACCTGTTATTGTTATGATAAATAGTCATAATCATATCGTCTATTGCATTATGTGGTATAAAAGGTCTTAAATCTATTAAATACATGCAACAACATAAACCCTGTAAGGGCACCGTAATTTGCTGAACATACAATTTGCTCTACTTACAAAAAAATTTTCGATGCACTTTTGTAATTATACTGTGACTCAAAGCAGAATTTGTAATTTGAAATAATAATAATATTCACACCAATTGACCTAGTCCCAAAGTAAGCTAGGAAAGCTTGTGTTATGGGTACTAGGCAACGGATAAACATACTTATATAGATAATACATACTTAAATACATATTAAACACCCAAGACCCGAGAACAAACATTCGTATTTTTCATATCTGCCCCGACACGGGAATCGAACCCGGAACCTCAAGCTTCATAGTCAGGTTATTTAACCACTAGGCCATCTGGTCGTCTAAACTGTAACTGTAGAGTTGCCACATCTGATAGTGAGATACGTTTTAAAGCCTTTCGTTATAATGTATTTAGTGCGGGGTTAAACGCAGTTCGAAAATTAAGTTATTTGTATTAGTAGGTAATTGAACGATAAGGTTCCTTGGCATTTTATGCGAAGTCATCATCTCGTCATCCCAGCCTACAAACGTCCCACTACGGGGCACCAGCCGTTACAACAAACAACTGCAAAATGGGTGGTAGAATAAAAATAACACGCTTAATGTAGTACTTAGTACAGTCCGCTGACTACATTATCCACAGAATACCAGTTGTAAAGACTATGATACATGATTTACATTCGCGTACGAGTGGCGAGACGAACTGCGGGACGAGCCACGAGACGAGAGTGTGAACAGGCGCGCCTCGCGCCTCGTCTCGTGATTTGCCTTGATTTTGAGGCTCGCGTCCGGAGCGAGACGACGAGGCGAGGCGCGAGGCGAGGTGACGAGGCGAGGCGCGAGGCGAGGTGACGAGGCGAGAGTGTAAATCAGGTATGAATGTAGTGGACAATGCAAGAGCTGTTATTCCAGCAGTTTGTTCACAAAAGAACAGTGAGAAAAAAGTCAAAAATTATGTTGACTAATACTGATTTGGCCCTAAGCTACATTTGTTTAGAGGTCAAAGGTTGATCAGTCAATTTATCTTTACCTACGTATTGAGAGTAATTTTGAACTTATATCCTCATTACGTATCCCTAATTGAATCATCAGGCTACTGCCGTTGAGGTATGTATGATATCACCTTGTTTATCATATCGATACTAGATACGTAAGTAAAGGGATTGTAGATGTCTATATAAACCCAGTCGTTAAGTTTTACAATGTTAATTCAATCTTAAGATTCGTCGAAATTATCTTAATTTGTGATTTACATTGTGAAATTAAAAAAAATATTCTTCAACTTTTGTCAATTGGAAGGACCGACGTCGATTATTCGCAATTTATTAATATTGAAAGTACAAGGTAGATAGACGGCCTTTGTATTTTGTTCGCTGATTTATCGCCCACATATTTAGCAACTAGCATTCCGTACAGGGCTTATCTCCACCGCCAGGTTCAGGTCTGCAACACTCGTTTTATCTAGAATATTTATCTTTAAGCAGGTAGATACTAAAAGACTATAAATACATTGATTCTTCACAAAATCCCCGTGTAACTTAAAGGTCAGTGAACGTGAAAATAATAAAGGTTTTTCAGGCTGGTCTCATGAGACGGTAAAATACATAAAACGATAGAAACCTTAATAACACGCATGTTACAAAAGTTATCAAACAAATAACGTGTCCCGAAATGCACGATTGGCATTCTAAATTTACAATAAGATGAGCATTGAATAAGAGTCACGGACGAATAGCCCGTCTAATGCAGGCAATATAAGAATCCGCAAGTAATTTGAGTTGCAAATAGGAGCCATTCAAAAGAATGAACGCGAACTCGGGATGCATTGCGGGTCGACGAGACTGCGTTACGAGGTACGTTGTCATGACAAATATCCCTGATACAATGAGCTGGCCATTCTGCGCAATCCTACACATGCTGCCATTGTGCTCGGACAAAGCGCCGCATCACCGTGGGCTCGAGAGCACCAAGAACTTAGACCAGGAACTTAAAAACTTGAAAGGAAGTATTCTGAGCAGAGGGCATTCCCATCGTGAGCACATTTCAAATAAATATTTACCGCGGGCAACTGTCACAGAAATTTATATTTTAATTTAAAACAGCACCAGTGTCAGATTGCTATGAATTCTCAATTTGTCACAGTTGTAATATAGAGCATGTTCATCGGAAAGATTAAAAGCACTACAGTTGCAAAAGAGTTTTCCGAATCGGTCCTAGGATTAAGTAACATCGGAAACTGCTATGGAACGAGAAACTTTTCTCTTTATGTCGCTAGTGTCGAATTTAATGGTATCTGGAGCAATTGCGTGAACATGCGGAGTATAATTACGTGCTGTTAGAGGATGAGTCAGCGGTCGTCCACGTAGCAACCTTATCATTACGACCCGACCGGCGGATAATGAAGTGCGTCATGCATCCAAGAATGAGCTTAGCGCAATGCAATATTTCTGTAGCTTTCAATGTAAAATCATCCACACAAAGAGGTACAAATTTTACTAATATTTACGCGAAAGTTTGTACCTATGGATTTTATGGATATGTGCGGATTTTTAGGGTTCCGGAGCCAAAATGGCAAAACGGAACCCTTAGGCTTATAGTTTCGTCATGTCTGTCTGTCCGTCCGTCCGTCCGTCCGTCCGCGGCTTAGCGTAGAGACCATTAGTGCTAGAAAGCTGTAATTTTGCATGGATATATGTAGCAACTAGCTGTTGCCCGCGACTCCGTCTGCGTGGAATTAGTAATTTGGGCAGCTTATTTTTTTTATCCAAATTGCTTTTTCATCAATTATGGCTCTCCTTAGTGTTCCTCGATATATAAGAGTCTAGTTATTACAGTTTAGTCTAGTTATTATAGGGTCACTCGGAATCGAATATATAAATCCCGTTTTTTCCCGTTCCCGTGGGAATTCCCAAAAATCCTTCCTTAATGGATGCCTACATTGTATAAGGTATCTTTGTGCAAAATTTCAAGTCTCTAGGTCCAGTGGTTTGGGCTGTGCGTTGATATATCAACAGTCATTTAGTTTATTTAGACATATTTCAAACTAAATACAAACTGAAATATAGATGCACAGAAAAAACCCCAGAAAAAAGACCAATGCTGGGACCAGCATTGGTCTTTTTTCTGGGGTTTTTTCTGTGCATCTATATTTCAGTTTGTATTTAGTTTGAAATATATGGTTTCACGGGATGACCGTAAAAGTAATAAAAAAATGAAGTTGAAGAAAATAAAAAATAAATAGAAAAAGATACTTCATACTTAACTTGTTTATTTAGACGTTTCAACCCCATCGCACCCCATCCAGGGAGATGGTATTTTACGTCTGCCACGTCGGATTTTAAAACCGTTGTTGTTTTCATAACCAGCGACCCGATAAACCATAGAAACAACACCCATGTTGATTTTCAGACTTTGTTACCCCTTTCCCCCCTTTTAGGGGTTGAATTCTCAAAAAACCTGAAACACGTGTTTACTCATTTATCATTAGGAGTACTTCTGTGAAGTTTCGAATAAAATAGTCGAACTAATCTTGTTTCCCCATACAAACTTTGGACTCCCGTTTCACCCCCTTTGGGAGTGAATTTTGAAAAATCCTTTCTTAGTGCACCCCTAGACCTTATAAGGAACCTACGTGCCAAATTTGGAATCTCTAGGCCCAGTGGTTTGGGCTGTGCGTTGATATGTCAGTCAGTCAGTCAGTTTCTTCTTTTATATATGAACTAAAACAATTACTTTGCTCACCCGCGACCTTACAATAGTTACGTTTATGCAAGAAATGTGCGTTCATGCAGTTCCTCCACCTCCACACTCTACGAACACACACAAATCACATAAACCCAACCATCACCACCACCAAGCTACACTGACGCGTTTCGAACTCAACCAGAGCTCATCTTCAGAGTTACCACAACCGTATGCTATGCTACCAACTGTTAAACTAACAAACCAAAACAAATGTTTTAACTTGTCACTGTAACTTCTCAAGTACCCACTTTATTTTTCTTATTCTCAAACTACCCCACAAAAATTAACTTTTATTGACATATTATAAAACTACCTTGAATTTTTTGTTTATTTATTTATAAGGCATATTTGATTAATACTAACTGTTCAAATTCGACCCAAGCCGCAGTAAAGGAGAAGATACTAAATTTACCTGTTCATTAATAATAGACCCCATAGTGTTGTACCTAATTATTTCCATGCATTCCAGAGCATCCAGACGCAACCCCTTGCCGCAATAATGTAACACTTCATAAGAATCTGAATCTAACAATGAATGATTTGATTCCAACAAATGTTTTGCAAAATTCGATCTATCTGGATGCTCATTCCTATATGCCGAAACATGCTCTTTAAATCTAGTATTAAAACTTCGGCCTGTCTGTCCTACGTATATCCCATTGCAGTAATTACAAGTAAGCTTGTATACCCCCGATCTAGTTCCCTTATCTACCTGTTCTTTGTGGTTACATAGCCTAGAGTACAAAGAGTTGTTAGTCTTAAAGGCAACATTAATATTGTTTGATTTTAAAATGCCATAAATCTTATCAGACAAACCCCCGACGTAAGAGATGCTAGATCTATATTTGTTAGTAGACTGAGAAGGTAACGCAGCGTAAAGCATGCTATTTACTAACCGTGCCTGCTTCTTTTGAACTAAACTATCTACCATTGATTTTGTATAACCATTTGAGATCGCTATCTGATAAATAGTACTCAACTCTAAATCAAAATGTTCCTTAGAAAGAGGCACAGTCAACAATCTATTAACATAACAATGGAAAGCAGCCAGTTTATGCTGCCACTGATGATTAGAAGATGCTGGTATAACAGCATCTGTGTACGTGGGCTTACGGTATATTTTAAATTGATGTTTACCATTTAATTTTGAAATCGTTAAATCCAAAAAGTTCAACGAACAATTTTCCTCCAATTCTTTTTTGAACCTTATCTTTACGTGCTTGTTATTCAAACCATTAATAAACACGTCAAGCTGTCTCATACTCCCTCTCCAGCATAGGATCAAATCATCAACATACCTAAAATAGTACACAATATTACTATTACCCACAATATACTGATTCACAAAATGATCCATAAATATATCTGCCATTAAAGAACTCAGAGGTGAACCCATAGCTAAACCATCACTCTGTAAGTAATAAAGACCATTGAACCGGAAATAATTTTGTTTCATGCATAAAGTTACCAAATCTATTAATTCACAAACTTCACCCGGATGCAACCGCTTCCTTTCTAAGTGGTCTTTTAGAATTTCTAGTGTCTCACTATATGATACGTTAGTAAATAAACTGTCTACATCCAAAGAAAGCAACGTTGCATTCGGCGGTATGCCGATGTCCTTAATTTTACTAACCAAATCTAAACCATTTTTTAAACTATAAGAAGATTAGAATGATTTAGTGGTGACAAAGGCAGACAAAGGAAATTGTATTGTTTTATTGGATAGGTATCAATATAATCGGAAAGTTTTAGATATCGTTCAAGGGGACGGTTTTACAGTTTTACGTAAGGACCCTACAATTACATTTCACAAAGATCTAAAGAGACTAATAAAGGGTTCTTTGTTTGCCTTTGAAACCGAACAACAAAAGAATTTTGTAATTCCCATGAATCCGCAGGCGCCAATTCTATATGGATTACCTAAAATTCATAAAGATGATGTGCCTGTTCGTCCAGTTGTCTCATACGTGAGTGCTCCAGCATATAAATTGGCGAAGAAATTAAATAGTATTATTCGTGTGAAGGCTTCCTTTAAACCTTCTTATAGTTTAAAAAATGGTTTAGATTTGGTTAGTAAAATTAAGGACATCGGCATACCGCCGAATGCAACGTTGCTTTCTTTGGATGTAGACAGTTTATTTACTAACGTACCATATAGTGAGACACTAGAAATTCTAAAAGACCACTTAGAAAGGAAGCGGTTGCATCCGGGTGAAGTTTGTGAATTAATAGATTTGGTAACTTTATGCATGAAACAAAATTATTTCCGGTTCAATGGTCTTTATTACTTACAGAGTGATGGTTTAGCTATGGGTTCACCTCTGAGTTCTTTAATGGCAGATATATTTATGGATCATTTTGAGAATCAGTATATTGTGGGTAATAGTAATATTGTGTACTATTTTAGGTATGTTGATGATTTGATCCTATGCTGGAGAGGGAGTATGAGACAGCTTGACGTGTTTATTAATGGTTTGAATAACAAGCACGTAAAGATAAGGTTCAAAAAAGAATTGGAGGAAAATTGTTCGTTGAACTTTTTGGATTTAACGATTTCAAAATTAAATGGTAAACATCAATTTAAAATATACCGTAAGCCCACGTACACAGATGCTGTTATACCAGCATCTTCTAATCATCCGTGGCAGCATAAACTGGCTGCTTTCCATTGTTATGTTAATAGATTGTTGACTGTGCCTCTTTCTAAGGAACATTTTGATTTAGAGTTGAGTACTATTTATCAGATAGCGATCTCAAATGGTTATACAAAATCAATGGTAGATAGTTTAGTTCAAAAGAAGCAGGCACGGTTAGTAAATAGCATGCTTTACGCTGCGTTACCTTTTCAGTCTACTAACAAATATAGATCTAGCATCTCTTACGTCGGGGGTTTGTCTGATAAGATTTATGGCATTTTTAAATCAAACAATATTAATGTTGCCTTTAAGACTAACAACTCTTTGTACTCTAGGCTATGTAACCACAAAGAACAGGTAGATAAGGGAACTAGATCGGGGGTATACAAGCTTACTTGTAATGACTGCAATGGGATATACGTAGGACAGACAGGCCGAAGTTTTAATACTAGATTTAAAGAGCATGTTTCGGCATATAGGAATGAGCATCCAGATAGATCGAATTTTGCAAAACATTTGTTGGAATCAAATCATTCATTGTTAGATTCAGATTCTTATGAAGTGTTACATTATTGCGGCAAGGGGTTGCGTCTGGATGCTCTGGAATGCATGGAAATAATTAGGTACAACACTATGGGGTCTATTACTAATGAACAGGTAAATTTAGTATCTTCTCCTTTACTGCGGCTTGGGTCGAATTTGAACAGTTAGTATTAATTAAATATGCCTTATAAATAAATAAACAAAAAATTCAAGGTAGTTTTATAATATGTCAATAAAAGTTAATTTTTGTGGGGTAGTTTGAGAATAAGAAAAATAAAGTGGGTACTTGAGAAGTTACAGTGACAAGTTAAAACATTTGTTTTGGTTTGTTAGTTTAACAGTTGGTAGCATAGCATACGGTTGTGGTAACTCTGAAGATGAGCTCTGGTTGAGTTCGAAACGCGTCAGTGTAGCTTGGTGGTGGTGATGGTTGGGTTTATGTGATTTGTGTGTGTTCGTAGAGTGTGGAGGTGGAGGAACTGCATGAACGCACATTTCTTGCATAAACGTAACTATTGTAAGGTCGCGGGTGAGCAAAGTAATTGTTTTAGTTCATTAATATGGACCTCCGCAAAGTAACGCCTGATTTAATAAATCTTTTATATATATAGATGTACAGACACCGACTTGTTACAGATTTATTATATGTATAGATTAAACCGATAAAGTGATAAAATAAAATATAGAAAAACAATTTTTAGGATACCTCCCATAAACGTAACGCAAATCATCGCGTCTTTTCAAATCATTGCGGGGTTTTGAAGACGATTTTTCAATACAGTGATACGTTTGCAAGATTTTTTTATTTTTTCACACTTACAGTTTAGATTTTAGAGGAGAGGAGTGATTTTAATAAAAATGTACAATTTTAAAGTGTAAATTTTTGTTAAAATCGGGACCCCTCCTCTAAAATGTAAACTACTTATAGGTATGAAAATTTAAAAAAATGAATGATGAGAGTAAGTAAATATAATATCAAATTAACAAGGAAAACTATAACGGCTAAGTTGACTTGTAAGCCGGACCCTTCATATAATATACCTACTGGGAAGTTCCGTACGAAATACAAAATCCTTAGAAAAAAATACTTGTTGAATACATATTTATAGTACACGTCGTAACGGCTGCGGAACCCTATCTTGGGCGTGTCCGACACGCTCTTTGCCGTTTTTTTGTTACTCTTTTACGCTAAAACGGTTGGCCGGATTCTGAAGAAAATTGGAACACAGCTAGTTTGTAACCTGAATTAAATTATAGGATACTTTTTATCCCGGAAAATTGCATAGTTCCCACGGGATAGCGATAAACAAATTCTTTGCAGACGGAGTCGCAGGCAACAGTTGGTATTTTTGTATGTGATCCTTAGGAACACATCTATAACAGTTGGCTTGCGACATCTACAGGTGTTTGAAAACTAGCAGTCGAGACTTTAGACTCTTTCAATTCAAAGCATAATTCTGACACGAGCAGTGAACTTGTCAGGCAAATTCGTCCAATTATGTGGACAATTCAGGCGTCACTCGTGAGTCACTTAATAATGACAATGCACTCAATTTTCGGGGACGAGCAGTTTATACGGGTCCTGCGAGAATCTAAAGTGGTTGTTATTTCTGTCGCATTAACCGCGGTGTTTGTTAGAAATAGACTCGCTCTGGCCAGGATCGATTGTCTAATGAGTCAGACTCGACATGGTACTGCACTTGGCGGCCCCGCCTCACAGTGACGGAGGGATGACAAATCGCTTTTGGATCCCATACCCGTACTACGTTATTCCTTTTGTTTTATTAACAATAATTAAAGTCTTTTTATATCACTGTAATACCGCGCGAGTCGCGCGACGCTTTTACTCTTTTGTTTTTAACGGTTTGTTCGTTGGTTGGACGTTGTTGTTACCTTTTTCAACTCCTCGTTTGCGGTCAGCGAACATGCAAAGCTACTAAGAAGTGTATGATTGGTGCTGGGAAAACATGGCGCATAATATACATCGAAATTTTGTTTAGTGAGGTTAACTAATTTTAGTGATATCCTCATCCTGGTGTCATCATCCTAGCCTATATTATGTGCCCCCGAAGGGTACTTGTCACCTCTGAAAATGAGAGGGCTTAGGATGTAGTTGCCACGCGAGCACGGTGCGGCTTGGGAGCTTCACACATACCATTGAATTTCTTCGCAGGGGTGTGTAAGTGTCTGCACCATGTTTTTTTTATGTAATTTCGCACATAAATTCCGAAAAACTCAGAGGTGCGCCGGGCTTAATCCCACGAAAGTCAAACCTTTCGACCATACCAAGTCTTTCGACTACGACATTTTCATCCCAGTGCAGCTAATATTTCTTATAAATATTTCTTTCTTTCTTTTCTTTCTTATTAGGTACTATACTTAGTTTACAATTGATTTCATTGATTTGAATCACATTTGAAGCAAGTAACATACTTGAGGATATCAGTAAATTGAAGTGTGTTAGGATGTCATGTATTTCGCGGAAACGAGACATGCACGCGTCTACCCGCCTGCACTGGTATTATTTCTATGCAACATAGTTTAGACGGAAAGCGGTGCATTCCGTGTGGACAGTAAAAGTAGAAATTCAATAAGGGTCGATACTTTTTCCGTATCCATTTGTATTTTATGTTTTTAATTTGTTGACGTTTGAACGTGGCAAAAATTTCGCAAGAAATTTTTTAGCTTCTATTGTTTTATCCACTTTTTGCTGTGGGAATGTACTGCAGTAAGCAGAATCACTTCTGCCGCCGTGGATGCAATGTGCCGTTGTGGAGCTCAAATTGGTCTACACTGGGTAGTTCATTTTGAGCTCTACAAACGCCAATTCTGCTTATGACAGTGGCTGCAATGTTAAAAATTAAAAATACTTCATTGCAGCCTAATAATGTAACAAAAACACATCACAAATTAGACACAACTCGTGTCATCTAACCTTTAAACGAGCAATTCTTGTGTACATATATAATCAGGAATCCCGGAAACGGCTCCAACGATTTCGATGAAATTTGGTATGTGGGGGTTTTCGGGGATGAAAAATTGATCTAGCTTGGTCTTATCTCTGGGTTTTCCCAGTATCCCGGTACCGAGTTTCAGCCCAAGCGGAGCTCGGTCGCCCAGGTACTCTTAATTACTTTTGGATCGCTTCATGATTGTTTCACCAATAATGGTCAATCAGTTTAATGACTCATATTTTACTTTTTAAGTACCTGTGAGCTAAACTTATTTTTTCTAAGAACACTAGTTACTATACTATGCGAGAATTTATTGCATAATATTTCATGAATCAGGAATAAAAATACCTAAATATAAATTCAAACATTTCCGATTTTGTACTGATCTTTAAAACTAATTATTTGTGTTCTTAATGGTTTATTTTGTTAGTTTTGTTACCGAATTATTATATTTTACTAGCTGTTGCCCGCGACTCCGTCCGCGAAGAATAGGGGTATAAAAAATAGCCTACGATCTATTCTCAGACCTACCAAATACAGAGAAAAAATTTGATAAAAATCGGTCAAGCCGTTTCGGAAGAGTTCGATAACAAACACCATGACACGAGATTTTTATATATTAGAAGAAGAAGATGAAGAAGATGTACAAAAACGATGTATAAAAAAAACTAGTAAAACGATTTGTAAGACACGTTGAGATTTTAACATATTATACTGAAATATTATAATAAATATAAGGAGATAGCAGGAAAATTTTGGATGCGTATGCAAGGGATTGATCTGACATTGCGCCAGACCGGGAGTTGTGGAGGTCAAGAGCAGAGGCCATTGCCCAGCATTGAGACTACTAGATTAGTAAAAAAAAACTATAACGAACAGCAAGTCTTGGTCGCGTGTTACTTGTACCACCCCGCTCAGTCAGTCGTGCAGTGTGAGTATAGAAACAATGCACCCACGTCGCAATGCCAGTCGCAAGGACTTTCTTTCCTACGTTTGACACGGATAAACACAAAGAAAACGTCATTTGCAACTAGGTTTTATAGCAGTGTGTTTCTCCTTGAAACAACCGAAGACAAATACGTGCATTCTTTCTTTGTGATTTGGAAAACTGCAAACTAAGTAGGTACATTTTCGTATCTAGTTGAAGTTGCATGTTGATTTTAATTTTTCACAATACGACAGTTACTGCAGTACGCCATAGTAAACTTTTATAATGAAAACGCCGCGGTTTGAAATAACCCAGGAAAATGGTAAACATTTTCTTCATGTCTACAGATATCCACGGTATTTTTATCAGAACCATCGCAACCCAAATACATGTAAAATTGAGCAATAGTTCTTATAAGCGCCTTTGCTTTCTTGTTTCGATTCAGCCACTTCCCGAAACCTTTGGTTATTTATAGTTAGGTAGATAAAATATTGTGTGGAATGGGCAGCGCAATCTTCCTTTATTTAACAAGCCAGACAGTTCGGAATTCAATAAAATGGCCGAGAAAGGAAAGCGTGTTTTCTATTTGGTAAAGTGTGAATTATACTTGCCCAAGAAGAAAAGAAAACTAGCGGCATTCCGTAAAGTAGGGATCCACTGACGTAACTTTTCGTCGAAGGGAAAGGAATTACTTACGACCGACAAGGGGAAAACAAACTACAAAAACAGTTTAGCATAACGTGTTGTTTCAGAGAACCCTTTTCGGCGTCCCAATACAATGGTGTGAATTGAAATAAACAAACAGCACGGATATTTGACACATAACATCCAATTCAACTGCATAAACGCAGTTTAAAATGTTTAATTGAACAAGGCAAAGTGTAGGGCAGGCCGTAACCGTTATGCCTATCAATAAAAGTAATGTGAACTACGCACAAAATAACGAATAAAACCCCTGCCGTTTATACACGAGAAGAGCGGAGTAATCCGCAAACTGCTCCTAAAGCACTGCAAACTCTAAACCCGGGAAAGAAAATCCTCGGAAAAAGTGGTGCAAACTCGAATTAAATAGTCGTATCTGGCTGGCGACAGTGGGAATCCATCAGCGGCCTCGATTGGAGCGATAAACGCTCCCCGCGCCCCGCGTCCCGTTGCCGGATAAATCGCAATTTGATGGCGCCATCTAGCGGCGAACCTACTCCGCAATCAGCCACGAGGACATGCTCCAAGCTTCCATTTTTGTTAATAGTACGTTGTGTTATGTGCGTTTGGGGTCGTACTTTGATGGATTAGGTTAGGTCAGTATGTCGTCAAGGTGCACAACACTGAAACTATTACGAATGGAAGCAGAAAATTAAATTTTCACCCATTATATAGATCACTAGCTCTATCTAGGTAAAACTAGCTCATACACAAAGCGTTGAAACTCGAGGCTTCGCAAAGAACAAAGAACTATTTTGTCCTAATTTAGGCAGGCGGCATACAAAAGCTTTCATTGACATTTTGCTCTCTGGTTGTTATTAAATAATTCAATATGAAATCATATCTAGCGTATTATTGCTTTGTGGAGTAAGCATAATGTTTATGTTCTTATTTTAAAAGAATACCTACCTACTACTTCGAATACCCAAATGTAGGTTAACATAATGTAATGTGTTCATTTATAAATGAAAAAGTTTGTGAAAGTGTTGAAATGTTTGTATACGTACTTCGACGTTTTATGTTTGGACGTTTGGATGTTTGTATGTTTGTTAGTCAATCACGCAATAATGACACTTAAATTTGGAAAAAATTGGCACTTATTAAAATTGTGGAATCAACTCCCATCAGCGATTTTCCCTAATAACTATGATACAATACAATACAAATATTCTTTATTGATCACCAAAAAAGTACAGAAAAAAAAATAACAATAAAAAATTAGGCAGACAACAGGCGATCTCTTCCAGACAACCAATACTGGATACATGTACAAATATGAACAGGTTTATGTAGGTGGCGGAGACAACAGACAGGATACCTATTGTTCCCTTAAAAACTGGCAGCGGACAAGCGATTCTCTTGAAATGCTGGTTCTAGTGGGTGATCACCGTTACCATCAGCTGACTCGCACGTTCATATTCCTCCCTCTACGTTTAAAAATTATGAATTTGAACTACGATTAAGCAAAGGAAGTCACTTGCAGAACTTAATAAAGAGCAAACATGGTTCTATTCTAAGCGTAGGCGTACACGCCGGGGCCCGGGGGCGGATCGCACATCAGGGATCACATCCCGGAGGCTATATTTAAGAGCCACTAGGACGTATCACCCAACATGAGACTAACAAGGGTCTGATAGCGGTGATTGGTTAAAGATAACCCGTAATCAGTTCACTCATAATCGTACTTCAAGCCCGTTTACCTAAACCACAGAATCCTAAACCATTGAAGTAATCTCAAAAATGACCTAAAGTTTTCCTTGTTGACCACACATCAGAAAGTGAAGTGAATTGTTGATAGTCAATTTAAAATAAAAATGAAAATTGCTTGAGAGTTTAATGTTCCAGCAGTGTTGCATACAAACTCCATTGCTGCCTAGTTAACAACGTTTTTAAATGTAGAAATACCAATACTGCCGTCGTAATTATAAAAGGCACAACTGCAAAATTGCTCAAAAAAGAAACATCGTAAGTTTACAAAGAACAAGTGTGCACTTAGGCCTTTTCTGTTCCACAAAAAATTCTAGTTGTGCCCCTTTTTCTTACGACGGCAGAATACAAGAATTAAGGCCCAAGACTATACACACCGAATTAAGAAAAAAGTTAGTACCTATGTCAAAGTTTTTATCTGTACCCACCCGCAAGCTTTAGGAGTTTTGGCAAGAAAAATACACTTCTTCAAATTAAATTTAATCGATAAAAAACCGGCCAAGAGCGTGTCGGACACGCCCAAGGTAGGGTTCCGTAGCCATTACGAAAAAATTAAGTGATATTTTTTTAAGGATTTCGTATGTGTACGGAATCATCCAAGTTTAGGTATGTTTTATACCTTAGGCTACTATTTACTCTTAAACTACAAATAATTTCCAAGCAATCTTAGCCGCTATAATTTTCCTAGTAAATTTGATATATTTACTACTATTCTGAATTTTTTCAAATTTTTCCACCCAACTGTTTATATCACTGAATAGAAAAATCATGTTAGCAACCCTGCAATGGTTTTTAAAGACCTATCCAACGATACCCCACACTATAGGGTTAGTCGAGAAAAAAAATCACCCTCACTTTACGTCTACGGGAGGTACCCTAAAAAAATTTTTTTTAGTTTTTTTTATTTAATCACTTTGTCGGCGTGACTGATATATATATATTCATGCCAAATTACAGCTTTCTAGTACTAACAGTCTCTGAGCTTAGCCGCGGACGGACAGACAGACAGACAGACAGACGGACAGACATGGCGAAACTATAAGGTTTCCTAGTTGACTGCAAAAAACGCACAAAGAAGCAATAAATAATTTCTAGTTAGTCAGATAAAACCACAGAAACACACAGATTATTCGTCATTCATTCATCAGCAAGTCAAAATTGAAATAAAGCCTCAAATTCATCTTTCATTATTTTTTTCGTCGAAAAATATCAGCATATATATACACGAGAGCTAGCGTTACGCATATGATAACCGCGTTGTATAATATTTATTCAGACAGCATTCAAACGCGTGGGTGTGAAGTTATCAAGTCTACCGCCACGTACAGCAAGCAATGACACCCAGACTGATCTCAACCCTATATGAAATAACAATAAGGGTCGAGATATTTAACGAATTATGGGTTGAACATACGCCGTCATGTCCTTGACGGGATGTGCTCATATACGCAGCCTGATTATAAAAGATCTGCGTTTCTTAACTGATGATCTTTAAACGAGAAAACTAGGGAAGTAGGTAGGTATATAGGTTGATACAGCTTGTTGTTTTTGACCTGGCAATTTTTGCACAAGTTTGTTCGGAACATTCTAAGATCAATTAATACGCGCTACCGTTTGCAAAGATATGGACGACACAAAATTAATAGAGCTGTTAGTGCTAAATTAAATATCTAATATATAAAAATCTCGTGTCACTGTGTTTATTATCGAACTCCTCCGAAACGGCTTGACCGATTTTTATGAAACCTTTTTCTCTATTTTCGGTAGGTCTGAGAATAAATAGGTCGTTTAGCTTTTTTTTATACCTACTACCTACCCCTATTTTTCGCGTTCGGAGTCGCGGGCAACAGCTATAGTAATAACTATAAATTCATAATTTTAAAAACCCCCAACGCAATTAGGTCATACATATGTTTAAAAATAAAGTAAATGCCCATTAATGCGCTTAAGATCCCTTCCGCAGCTAACAAAAGTGCTGATAACTTTGAAACGGCTAAACCAATTTTGATGATACTTACATTTCTAAGAACCATAGCCAAGAAACCTGCTTTAAAATAAAAAAACTGCATCCAAATCGGTTCACCCGTTTAAGAGCTAGAGCTATGATGCCACAGACAGACTGACACGCACAAACACACACACACACACACACACACACACACATAGCGGTCAAACTTATAACACTCCTCTTTTTGTATCGGGGGTTAAAAATTAGCAAAGAAATCGAACTTAATTAGGGGTAAGAAGGTGAAAGATAGTTACCAAATATATAAAAAAACCGGCCAAGAGCGTGTCGGACACGCCCAAGGTAGGGTTCCGTAGCCATTACGAAAAAATCAAGTAATATTTTTCTAAGGATTTCGTATGTGTACGGAATCATCCAAGTTTAGGTATGTTTTATACCTTAGGCAAATAATTTCTAAGCAATCTTAGCCGCTATAATTTTCCTAGTAAATTTGATATATTTACTACCATTCTGTTTTTTTTTTAATTTTTCCGCCCAACAGTTTAGATTTTAGAGGGGGGGGGACGGTCGATTTTAATGAAATTTTTCATTTTAAAGTTGAATATTTCGCAAACAGATAACTGAATAGAAAAATCATGTTAGCAACCCCACAATGGTTTTCAAAGACCTATCCAACGATACCCCACACTATAGGGTTAGCCGAGAAAAAAAAAATCACCCCCACTTTACGTCTATGGGAGGTACCTTAAAAAAATTTTTTTTTACTTTTTTTTTATTCAATCACTTTGTCGGCGTGACTGATATATATATTGATGCCAAATTACAGCTTTCTAGTACTAACAGTCTCTGAGCTTAGCCGCGGACAGACAGACAGACAGACAGACAGACGGACAGACATGGCGAAACTATAAGGGTTCCTAGTTGACTACGGAACCCTAAAAATCGGACAAGCCATTTCGTTTTATTTATTGAGAAGATATAATATATCTGTAACTTGTCAACATTAATAATTTCAAATCAACTTCTGCGAGAGTTTAATCACAAAAGCTTTTCTATTTTTTTTATTTATCCGCGAAATCGAATACAAAAGAAAGTCTATTCCCATTTATAACACAAACAGTATTTGCTACGTTGATTTCGACATCACAGTGAGATACAGATTGCCGCACAGGCTGAATAACTGCTGGTTTGATGTTTGTTGGTCCCATCTTAATAAAGTAAATATAGGTCAGTCCCTCAATCACACGCTTGCGCCTAGCGAGAGTCCATGGGAAAACTGCTTCAGTCAGAACCATTTATTTTATCACAAAACTTCTATTTTCATATTCTTTACGCTTAAATCTAAAACAAAGCTCTTGATTGCAAACCTTTGACATGGACGCAATTGTTTATCTAATAAAATAAACTTCTTATAACTTTAATAAAGTCCACGGTCTATTTCCGTAATGCCTATGTAAACGATCCAAGCCAAAGTATGTAGTTTCCGCACTATCTCTCTGTTATTGTTTTTGATAAAAACGCTCAGAAAGTCATCTAAAAGTCTATACAACGGTGTCATTTACCCCAACTGCGAAACCCGCTTGAACTCTTGTGGGCACAGGCGATCAAGTTCAAAAGCAAGGTACCTTTGTTGTCTGCGAGTTTGTAGCATAATCCGGCAACCTGTGAGCAGGGACAAAAATCGTTCCTTCTCTTTATATCCTAAACAGGCTTAATACAAAGACTAAAAGATAGTAGTAGACAACTTAAACGGCAGGATGGGACATAAAAGAAATTGGAAGTCAGGCACAACATTTGCGACGCAAATAAATACACAATGCTAACTCCCTTACTCTAAATATAACTTTGAGAGCTCGCAATCATAGCTCCACTAGTGTGTGTGCAGGCAATGAAGTGAATAAACTTCTCCGCATGCTATTGAGTCACACGAATTTTGTTGGCGCAAATTTACTATTGACAACGTAGGTACCTGTGTGTCACATGTTTTCGAATCAAAACAAATGATGAACAGGCCCAGACATAATGGTAGACGCGTTCTGGTCCTCAGCGTACCTGTCCATAAATCTTTCGTAGAGTGAAATATCTCGGAGACAGTGATGATAAATAGTAGCTATCAGTTAAACGAGTTAAAGGCGTTTACGCGTCTCAGATCCTTGACCCTTGCGTATTGGGTCGCGGGTAGGCGGCCGCGGGCAGACAGTCGCCGCCACCCTTCCCGAACGAAGTAAATATCAGTATGTAAGTCTACACTGCGCGATAACTCATGCAGCCTACTGTGTGACTTGGTGTTAACTAGCGCGACATCATCTTTCTTGAAAGCATTAAATTAAATTTTATGCTTTAACTGCATATCTGCGCCAGATAACTTGAGTAACAGTATACTTTATTCCAAGCTAACTTGTAACCGTACGATAAAAATATGTTATACGTAGTATAATACATACCTATGTCAGCTAAGTAGGTACTACTATAAGATACACATGTACAATTAGAATCGTAAAAACCTTGACTTTGCCGGACAAAGGACCGATAGTTAATAAATCCCCCAGGGCTGTCTTTTATAGCTAATGGATACTATCTTTAACATACAACATTAATTTATTTGCAGTAGACTTTTTTCCTGTCAAGTACATTTTCAGTAAGAAATTTATTCTAATATTATATAAAAATCTCATGTCACAGTTTTTGTTATACAATATGTAATTTTAATTTTTTTTTTATCTATATTTGGTAAGTTTGGCAATAGGTTGTAGGCTATTTTTTATACCATTATTCTTTGCAGACGGAATCGCGGCCAACAGCTAATCTTAATATATAAAAGAAGAAACTGACTGACTGACTGACTGACTGACTGACTGACTGACATATCAACGCACAGCCCAAACCACTGGGCCTAGAGATTCCAAATTTGGCACGTAGGTTCCTTATAAGGTCTAGGGGTGCACTAAGAAAGGATTTTTCAAAATTCACTCCCAAAGGGGGTGAAATGGGGGTCCAAAGTTTGTATGGGGAAACAAGATTAGTTCGACTATTTTATTCGAAACTTCACAGAAGTACTCCTAATGATAAATGAGTAAACACGTGTTTCAGGTTTTTTGAGAATTCAACCCCTAAAAGGGGGGAAAGGGGTAACAAAGTCTGAAAATCAACATGGGTGTTGTTTCTATGGTTTATCGGGTCGCTGGTTATGAAAACAACAACGGTTTTAAAATCCGACGTGGCAGACGTAAAATACCATCTCCCTGGATGGGGTGCGATGGGGTTGAAATGTCTAAATAAACTAAATGACTGTTGATACATCAACGCACAGCCCAAACCACTGGACCTAGAGACTTGAAATTTTGCAAATAGATACCTTATACAAATTTGGCATAGAAGTAGGTAATTATAATAGTAAAAAACAGTTTTAAGGATTTTCGGAAATTCCCACGGGATAAGGAAATAACGGGATTTTTCGTTTTACTGGTCGTAGAAAGCTGAAATTCGGCATGTAGGTTGCTTGGGGAGTGTAGAGCTGGATTGAAAGAGGACTTTCCAAAATTCCCACGGAAACGGGAAAAAACAGGATTTTTCGTTTTACTGGTCGTAGAAAGCTGAAATTCGGCATGTGGGCCATTCTACTTTTAAGTAACCATTAATCTTTCGTGAAATATAAGGCATACCTGGTGATTTTTTTCAAGTGTAAATAACTTATATGAAAACTGAAATAACTAAATTTAATATTTTAAAGCAAAAAATCTTTAAATTCAAAGAAATTTTGTGGAAAAAATTGGTAACTCAGCGGAAAATACACCAATTTCCATACAAATGGCGGGGACACGCATGTCCACTGCGTTACCTACTTTATAGATAATAATGATTACTTTTTATGCGTGGTGATAATTTTAAATATAAGCTTAATTATGTGCCTATTTAAATCTTTAATGATAAAACCGAGCACTTTACCGTTTTTGTAAAAAAAATATTTGAAGAGCACATTACTAAGAATGACTGGTCAACGAAAAGTAGAATGGCCCATGTACGTTGCTTGGTGAGTGTAGAGGAGCATTGAGAGAGGACTTTCCCAAATTCTCACAGGAACGGGAAAAAACGGGATTTTTCGTTTTACTGGTCGTAGAATGCTGAAATTCGGCATGTAGGTTGTTTGGGGAGTGCAGAGGAGCATTGAGAGAGGACTTTCCAAAATTCCCACGGGAACGGGAAAAACGGGATTTTTCGTTTTACTGGTCATAGAAAGCTGAAATTCGGCATGTAGGAAAAACGGGATTTTTCGTTTTACTGGTCATAGAAAGCTGAAATTTGGCAAGTGGGTTCCTTGGGGAGTGTAGGGGAGCATTAAGAAAACATTTCCCGAAATTCTTACGGGAACGGGAAAAAACGGGATTTTGCGTTTTACTGGTTGTAGAAAGCTAAAATTTCAAAATTCATAAGTTTATACTGTAAGTAGGCCGCAAAGGGCTCTTTAACCGACTTCTAAAAAAGGAGGAGGTTATGCATTCCACTTTTTTTTATGTAGGTATGTTCACCGATTTCTCGGTCAATTGTGGACCTGCTTGCTTGCTTGCCTGTATGCTTGCTTGCTTGATATCTTGGTTCTTTGTAATACTCATAGTACATGCGAGCGAAGCCGCGGGCAAAAGCTAGTTGTAATGTATTTTCCAATGCTCAGCCAATCGTAAATCTACTTCATAGAAATTCCATTTGAAATTTTGTGCCTTTCGATGTCAGTATTTAGTATAGATTGGTACCTATTTGCTAATAATTGAAACATTTTAAAATTCAATTTCTTAAATAAAATTATGTGAAAAGAAGTCGGAAACGTATAAAATAGTAGGCTGTGCAAACCAACTTTACAGCTCTTATAATATTTCACTATAGCGAACGAGCTATTCTTTTCATCGCCCTGGCATTCTACCAAGCGACTTTTTATTCAACAACAGAACTAAGGGTGGGGGCGCAATCAATGCTCTACAGAAAGATCAGAGCCTAAACGATTTCATTTTATTTTTCATACGACTATTAAACTCTCTGAACCAATGTTTTACGTCCTATCGGGCGTTCCCTCTCCAATGTTTTTGATAACTACATCTATAAAATGGCTGTACAAACGTAAGAATCATTTATTTGTTGCTTCCCTTGTTCCTTATTTTATGTCTTCATCTACCATGTGACTTTATTTTAGTATTAAACTGACTTTTATTTACTACGAGCTTCAAATCGGTGACGTCGACAGCTGAAAATAACAGGAAAGTATTTGAAGAACAAAATGTCTTCTAAACTTATGTAATTAATGTTTTCCGGAAGCTTTTCGCCCACATAAGAGCTCTGGTTATATGGGTTATCTCAGAAAAACTGCGGCGACGAAACTTTCCAACAAGTTACAGAGTGCGACCGGGAAATGTCATTGACAAATTGTTGAATAAAGAAATTCAAATTTATGCTCCCTTCGACCTTAAATGGATCCTTGAAAAATGTAAATCTTACTCAAGACGTTGTAATTATATTTGTTAAGTATTCTTTATGATATTCAGACTATAATGAGGCAAGAATAATATATTTTTGTTGTTGTAACAACATTTGTTTATAAAAACAGCAGGACAAAACAATTATGGATTTAGAAATAATATTTTCGTCACTAAATAAATAAATATTCCTTATTATTGTTGTATTTTTAATAAAGTAATGGTTAAGGCAGTTTTAAGTCACAAAAATGTAGACGCAGTTAATTGAAAAGTCCTGAAATGGTATCAAAAAGGACCGGAATTATATTTCCCCGAGTTTTGATGTTATCTTAACAGCTTCCTTGATTTATATGGTGAACCATGGACTTTCTGAATTTATCTACAAAATAAAAAAACCGAATATGTCCGAAATATGTAAAAAGTTAATTTAAATCGCTGGAAGATCAGGCTATCAATCCAGCTAGATTTTGTCGGCAACTTGATCGATGTTTTCTTTTGATTTTGTCTATGCAGGGATTGCAGGGTGTAATCAGACATTCATTAATAGGTTTACTTTATGCGTTTAAACCCGCAATTAAATTTTATAGTAGGTAGATATGTTGTAATTAGTTAATAGTAGTACCTTTTGTAAGAATAAATGAAATAAAATGAAAAGCTACATTTTTCGATATTTATACCAGATATTTTTTCCCTTGTTGGTTCACCGACTGTCGTAGGAGGGTTATGTTTGTAAAACAAATCACTTTTAATTTTTTTGTTTACTGTAGTTGCATTGTCATTCAAAGTACATAATTATCCTTACCAAATTCTTAGTCAATCCGATCACTGTAAAGAGTTGGGTGAAATTGGCTTACAAGATTTCACAAAAACAAACCAACATTGCAAATTAAATAAAGGTATATAAAAGTAATTATTCGATATTTAAATCAGATTATTTTTCGCCCGTTAATTAAAAAATTTAAGCGCTCTCGCAATACAATCGTCGACATAATACAGCGTTTTATAACGGCGTGTTTTAGCTCAAATATTACGCTGTACACGAAATTAATATTGCGGTTGTCATGGGGTTCGCAGTATTAGTAAACGTCACGTGCAGGGGTAGTGTTACCAACGTTCACGCTACTGATATGTTTTCCTACTAATATTATAAATGAGAAAATTGGTGCAGATGTTTGATATTCGGATGTTTGTTACTCAATAGTGCAATAAATTCTAAATGGATTTGAATTAAACTTGGCGTATGGAGATACAAATATCTGGATTAAGACAAAAAGTTGGGGAAAGTGCAAATTCGCCTAAGTCGCAAGTCACACAGAAGTGACGTGGGCAAGGGCGCGTCGCAGTAGCGGCGCGGCGCCTCTTGAATTAGTTTTCGTACTAAATGTATAAAAGCGAGAGGCGCAGACGCGGCCTCGTCTCTTCTGTCTGCTTTGGATCGCGACTTTTAGTATGAAAACTGATTCAAGGGGCGCCACGCCGCGACTGCGACGCCCCCCGTCTCACGTCTCTTCTGTGTGGCTTGCGCTTAACTGGCATTACATAATTTCACGTAAGTATATGACAAATTTAGCCAACTAAGCCAACTTCCAATTTTTACTCCAAATTCGTTAAAATAAAAAAAACGAAGTTAAAACAATCCCGTGTAAAACTACACGTAGAGCAAATCGTAGATAGACGGATTTGCACTATCCCCAATGATAGATACAATATCGGTAGTGGGTTTCCGTGGGATTGTATTTTAACTTTAAATCTGGGGCTCTAGTGAAAAAGGGGTTAAGGCTGCAGAAATTAAACAGCTATTTTCTATTTTAAAAGGGGGTTAAGTCGGAATAAGCCCTCTATTCTAATTTCAAATAAGAATAGAGGGCGATGTCAAAGAACGTTGATGTACCGTCAAGTGCAAAAATAAGTATCGAAGGACCAAAAATGTCGGGTCTACTTGTAGTGTAATAGACCTTACATTTACGAATGTTGTATGTTGGTGTTACGTTGTAACTGTTATAATGTTAGAAGAACGGATTGTTAATTAAAAGATGTGGCCGTTCAGGTTGAGTACCTTTATTGCACTAAAAAATAGGTATATAAAAATAACATATTTTACTTATTATGTAAACGGAGTGACGTACACAGCGGGTGCAGCGTCAGCTTAACATTAATGTCGAGCGTGCTCGTACAGATTTAATCCTCCCATCGTTATATACCTACCTATACCTTAATTCGACGACATAATTAAGAGCTATGGGACATACTTATGAGCAAGTTGTGTGCACCCATATTTTTACACTTGACTGTACCTTGGCTGTCAATATGACATGTTATCTTTGTCTGCTATTAATTAATATTATAGATGGCGCTGCCCAAGTGAACGTCGTGCTTTAAAAATGTTGCCGGAACCACTTTTCAGGCCAAACTCTAAGGTTGTAAAAGTTTCTTGTGAAGGTATAGGTAACGCCACCAGAGTTGAGGTAAAGCACACAACAACATCTCATGTAATGACAGCGGGATTTTGACGTTTATTCGTACCGATGGAAAGTTCAACAGACTCAACAGTGAATTACAAGACTGACTAAAAATTTCATCAACCTATTTCGTTAAGAATTATTTAAGAAAATACATCTAGTACAAACAAAACAGAAAATAAAATATTTTGATCTATTTTATTTAATTTACCGATTTTTTGTTGCGAATATTTCTTACCAGTTTCAAATTGTTTTATTTCAAAAATAAGTTATATGATAAAAGAAAAATTATAATATACATAGTATTGCGTAGGTAGGTATTTCATAAGATCATACAATTCACATTTTCATTCACTCACTCATTTCATTCATTCACTACTTTTTTTGCAATCAGTACTTTATGTAGCTGTGTGTGTAATCATTCGCCTCAACTCTCGTGGCGTTACGTATAAGATTTGTAACGTGGGCGAAGCTAGTCTTAAATATTTGGTTGATATTTGACAATTATATTCAACTAGCTGCTGCCCGCGACTCCGTCTGCAAATAATTCGTTTATCGCTATCCCGCGGGAATAATGCAATATTCCGGGATAAAAACTAACCTATGTCCTTCCCAGGGTCTCAAAGTATCTCCATACCAAATTTCATCTAAATCAGTTCAGCGGTTTAGGCGTGAAGAGGTAACAGACAGACAGACACACTTTCGCATTTATAATATTAGTATAGATATATGGATAAACAATTCCGCATATTACCTACACAAATTCTTTGAATGAAGTGTTGTGTGCGGAAATTTTGCATTAAACAATATAACTAAATTAAGTAATTCAATCTGACCCGCAAATTATTCCAAACTGCAAAGTATTCATAACAATTTATCCCTAATCTCCTAAGCTGTTTTTCTGTACTTAAGCATATTTTATGAATGGTTCATTAACAATTTGTATCATCCAATTTATGCACGGCGGTCGGCACAATAACCGTGGTTATTTATTACGTATTATGAAAAAATATTTAGCAAAATAAACAACTAAATTTAGATTGATCTCCTTCAATTTGAAATTAATATTCGTCCTCCATAATGGTCTTAGCGCAGACCCTTCGATTCAAGCTACTGACTTAAGTAATTAATATTCATCATCAGCCTATATTCGTATTGTTCGTCCACTGCTGGACATAGGCCTCTCCCATGGCACGCCGCTGAGCATGATCCTCGGCCACTCTCATCCAGCTCTTATTGATATTATTTAACTGAATACTGTTAACCTCTGATCATTGGAGACATAATAGGCTGGGTGCTGGATATGCGTTAATTAACATGGGTACAATACGTTTACTTTTAGTTTACCACTGACATTATTGCTTGCCTTCATTTCATTTCCAACTTTAACACCATACAAATAAAGTAGTTATTAGAAAATCTGCAAACGTGGGTGGGCTTTATTTGTAGGGCGTTAAAGTTGAATATGAAATGAAGGCAAACCATCTGTCAGTGGTAAACTTTATGTAATTTTACTGTACTGAGCAGCACGTCATCATCATCATCATCATCACAGTCTATACTTCGTTATTTTATCATTAGAAAAAAGTTAAACAATCTTAAAGTCTTTTTATTGAAATATGCTTTTTACAAAATTGTAACTATTACATATGAAACCGAAATAGTTCAAACGGCCATATCTCCTTCCTAATTGTTACATATTTGCTATGACTTATTTTTCAAAAGTGTTTTTCAATAAAAAACACGTCAAGATCGCTTACCTTCTTTCTAATGCTAAAAAAAACGAAGTATCTAATATATAAAAATCTCGTGTCACGGTGTTTGTTACCGAACTCCTCCGAAACGGCTTGACCGATTTTTATGAAACTTTTTTCTCCGTATTTGGTAGGTCTGAGAATAGGTCGTAGGCTATTTTTCATACCCCTATTATTCGCGGACGGAGTCGCGGGCAACAGCTAGTATACTAGTGAAAAACTTAAGTAAGTCACCTGTTGTATGTAGTAGTGCACGGAATTAATATGGAACTTAAGTCATTTTTGAAATTTGGAACGTTAATTTGTTTATACGGACACGTTACTACTCATACAACAGGTGACTCACCTAAGTTTTTCACCTATACCTCCTACCTACTGCAGGGCACACGCACTCTCCTTTTTTCTTACCCACCACGAAGCATACATGCGTTTCGTGGTGGATTACAAAAAAGGAAATTTCCATACAAATGAATCAGGGCATTTGGGCTGTGTTAGACGGCCGGATAGCCTAGTTGTTAGAGAACCTGACTACGAAGCTTGAGGTCCCGGGTTCGATTCCCGGTCGGGGCAGATATTTGTGTGAAAAATACGAATGTTTGTGCTCGAGTCTTGGATGTTTAATATGTATTTAAGTATGTATTTATCTATATAAGTATGTTTATCCGTTATCTAGTACCCATAGTGCAAGCTTTGCTTAGTTTGGGACTAGGTCAATTGCTGTGAATTGTCCCGTGATATTTTTTATTTTTACTTTATTTAGTTACGCTCAGTTGCATTGACGCAACCTGCAAATTTCTATGCAACACGCCGTCAAAAATTAAACCTACTAATTTTTTGAGATATGCCTAAAAGTTTAAAATTATATTAGGGTTACTATTGTTTGTAGTGTAACACAACACACACAATGTGTACGGAACACTCGGCCGGTTTTTCCTGAATCAGTCATTTGACTCACATTTTCCAGTATTCATGCGAACACTCTCGCTGTCTGCCCACACTTGTCTGACCAGCACGGCTTCCGCCCACGCGCCGCAAAGGTTAAGGGCGAACCATTGTCTGCTGCAGTCGATATGGCTGTATCTCAGCTTTCAATGTGTTAAAAAGAATCTCCTTTGCAGCTGGCAGTAATGAATGAAGCGTTAAGTTTGTTTTTGTGCGTGATTTGATTATGACTGTTAGGCTCATTATTAAGGTCAATAAGGTTGAGCATCTTATCTATACTAATATTACAAAGAGGAAAGATTTGATTGTTTGTTTGTTTGCATTGAATAGGCTCGGAAACTTCTGACCCGATTTCAAAAATTCTTTTGTCGTTAGAAAGCTACATTATCACTGAGTGACATAGGCTACTTTTTACCGCGGGAAAATACCTTTTCCTACGGGAAAATTAATTTATCGCGGGTGAAGCTGCGAACGGAAGGCTAGTATTTTATATAAATACTGTTATCCTATTCATTGTTTTATATATATACCTTAGCGAACAATCGTATTAATTACAATGTAGGTAATGCACTATTTATTTATTTATGTTTGTGTATATAAATTAGCACTGGTATGTCCTAGTGAACAAAACTACTACTTAATTGTGCACTGAATTGTACAGGCCGATTCACAAGAGTTGGCACGAATGGATCGAATGAGTGAGTGAAAGTATGTATGTGTTACCTATTTGAATACACTTCACACAAATATGAAAACGACTTGACATCAGTCATTTTCCTACAAAAGTGTCAATATGACATTACTTTCGTGCAATCCATTCGTGCCAGCTCTTGTGAATCGACCTGTAATTAATAGGTACCATTGTGCGCTAAAGTATCGTATATAATCTTCTCTAATCTAATATATAAAAAAATCTCGTGTCACGGTGTTTGTTACCGAACTCCTCCGAAACGGGCTTGGCCGATTTTTATGAAACTTTTTTCTCTACATTCGGTAGGTCTGAGAATAGGTCGTTGGCTATTTTTTATCCCCCCCCCCCCCATTCTTCGCGGACGGAGTCGCGGGCAACAGCTAGTGTTAGGGTATATGTATTTTATTAGTCAGATATACACAAAATACAATTCAAAAATACAGTCGGTGAAATAAACCGCCCAGATCGTACCAGGTGTGAAGGTGCCCAATACACTAGCCGCTTTGCCCCGTTGAACCGCGATGAACAAACTAGTAGTAATATTATATGTTAAATGCGAAAGTTTTGCGTTATGGTGTGTGCGTGTGTTTGCAGTTATTCATTCACACTAATAAGTTTAGACGTATTTAGATGAAATTTTCTATGTAGGCAGCAGGATCTTAGGAATAACACACATAGGTACTTCTTTTTAATTTCGATATTCCCCACGTGATCAGGATAAATTTCCAAATTCTCAATCGTTGAGTTTAAGAGACTTGAAATTTGGCACTAGCGTTTTTCCAGCAACGAAAATCAAGCAAAATCCCGGAATTAAAATTCAAATACCATAATTAATGGATTAATATTTAATTTAATTATATATAATTAGAACAGAAGAAACATATTACTTGGAAAAAAAAAACAAATTTTAGGCCGTTATGTATAGTCGACCATGTAATGCTTTACCATTTTTTATGACAGTTCCTCCATCACAATAAAAACAATAAGGCTGATTGTCACATAGACTTGTAAGTGAAAATAGCCTTTGATGTCTTAAATCATACAACTGACATTGAACTTTAGGGTGGTAAAGGAGTTTCTTGGTCGACTATACGTAAAATGAGGATAGTTCTTTGTCATTTTAATCCAAAGTGTGGGGCATTGTTGAATAGCTTTTTTAAAAACATTGTAAGAACGCTAGGGCCATTTTTTCCATTGAGCCCGTTTGCAAAATAATTATTACGAGTTAAAGTGCTAATTTTTGCCAGCTAAAACGTTGGCTTCAAAAATTAAAAAAAAATCGTAATGGTAGCATATATAACGAAACAAAGGAAAGCTATCACGGCTTAGTACTTAGGATTTATACGTTAACGAGTATTAGTCAATCAAAAGACGACACCCAATGGAAATTTTGCCGCATTAGTACGGAAGGGTATGTATTACAATACCGAAGTACGAAAGACCGAATGTATTAAAACATCGAATGGGTCAAAACACCGACACGATTTTTTTCTGAAACCGTTAACTTTTCAAGATTGTTATAAAACAAACCTAACCTAACCTAATGGGTTGTGTATGATGCCGTTTTAAAAAATTCTGAGAAGTTTACGGTTTCAGAAAAAAATCATGTCGGTCTTTTGACCCATTCGATGTTTTAATACATTCGGTCTTTCGTACTTCGGTATTGTAATACATACCCGTACGGAACCCTACAAAGCACGAGGCTCGTCATTCATTTAAGCGGTTTATCTCATAAAAGGGTAAAATAATAATACCACCTACTATTAATTAAACAAAGTAAAAGTACGTTTACCTACTTTTGTTAAGAGTTCCATTGGTCGGAAAGGGAATAAAACGGAGCCCCTAAGCCCCGGGCACCCCATTGAATATGTTTAATTGTAGGATGAAGACTCTTTGCTTTAGGACCTACCTGCGTCTAACTATCCAACTAATATTATACCTACTTAATTATAAACGTGATGTGAAAGTAGATAGGTATGTATGAATGAATGGATATGTGGATGTTTGTTCTACCCTGCAGACCCTAAAACGCAGTAAGAGCAAAAAGCGATTAGACCAGTATGTTCCTTACACTGTGCTTGTTATAGTTCAATATTCAACAAACGTAAAAACCCTGTTACTGCTAGCATTTTAGAGTCTGCAGGGCAGTGTTACTCTTTCACTCTAAAACGGTTTGACGGATCCTGATGAAATTTGGCACACGGATAGTTTATACTGAGTTAATATGTATATAGAAAACTTTTCATCCCGGAAAATTGAATAGTTCCCGCGATAAATGAATTCTTCGCAGATGGAGTTACGGGCAACAGCTGGGGGGGTTACTACGAAATTCGAAGTTCGAAGTTCGGATCGTGCGGTCCCTCTCACTCTCGTAATAAATACCATTAGCGTGAGCGGAACGGCATAAAACGAAGTTCGAATTTCCTGCTTCGTAGTATAGGGCCTGGTACTTGAAATATAAATTATGATACCTCACCTAATACAGTAGGTACAGTCAAGTGTAAAAATATGGGTGCACACATCTTGCTCATAAATATGTCCCATAGCTCTTATGTCGTCGAATTAAGGTATAGGTATGTAACGATGGGAGGATTAAATCGATACTTTTTATTTTTGCACTTGACCGTACCTACCTACAATTAAACAAACAACTCTATTTAAATCTATTTCCAGAATTTCGAAAACGGCTCAAATTCAATTAAATTTGCTATGTGGAAGTTTTTGAAGGGCGTACAATCGACCTACTACTATACTCCATTTAATTTAGAATTATAAACCACAACAACATTCTATTGCGGCTCGTGAACTGTAATCTCTTTACAATTTGTACTAGAGTAACAATTGACGACACGCAAATAAAGTGACATTAAAACAATTTTATTTTGCGGCTCCCAGACTATTGTACTGTACTATTTGCTAGGTAAGAAATAGTTGACGAGCCGCAATATAATGATGTTGTGGTTTTCAATTCTAAATTAAATGAAGTATAGCTTGGTCTTATCTCTAGAATAATAAACGTTTTAGAGTTTTCATGTGTTTTTTTTTTGGCGGGATGAGATCGGTAATTTCAAGGTAATTTCACTCCCATCAACGTGAATGCAGTGCCTGGCTGTGCGTTTGCCTTGCTTGGGTTGGAGCTTGCTTGGGAGTTTGAATCCCGGTCAGATATAACAAAGTATTTTTCACTTCTCATGCTCGTAAAATTGCTCGTTATGTCGAGAGAATGATGCTGCATAAAATGACTTTTTATGCTCTAGTCCTTAAAGTAAAATCTTCGTCTAAGGGGATGTTTCACCACCTTATTGTCAAACTACTGGTCACGTAACCAATGAATAAACTAAGTACTGGACAAATCTGTCGGCTAGTTTTTTTTCAGTTTCACCACTCCGGTCCTGTGCAAACTAAGTACCACTTAACTAATCGTTGGTTTAACATAGAGGGGGAATGGCAACGTCATATTTCACGATCACGCGTTCCTGTTCGCAAACTTTCGTTCAAAGAGTCGCTCATTGTTAAAGCAAAAGAAATCGTAAAGTATGTAATTTTTAAATATATCTATTTTTTTGCATAAACAAATGTGTAACATTATAATTAATCTAAAAACGGTATTTATTTACGATACTTTGTTAACAATAACAAAGAAAAATAAAATCACGTAAAACGAATCGAAAAGTGGCGCCAAACCATTTGACAGATTAACTTTTTTTTTAATGGCGATGTACAAGTTCACGTAGAACAAACGATTATGCCACTGAAAAAAAGTCTGTAATTAAAAAATATTACGAAATTTTGGATTTATTTTTACATACTAAAAGCGTACCTATATTTTTTTATTCAAATCTTGATATTTGAATCCCCGTTTGCAATTTAGCATGACTTCTTTCTTTAAAAAATAAAAAATACTTTGATTTATTTTTCTGAAACCGGCTGAAGGGCTCTCCAACCATGACCACAAAAAAATTAACTGACTAATTAAAAAGTTATGTGACGGATAAAAATGCTAAATGCCACCTGATCTGATGGTCAAATTAAAAAACAGTTTGTCCGTCACTTAGCGCTAATCAAGACTGGTGAAACAGAAATTTTAAGTTCATCGGTCAAATAAGTTTATGATTAAGCTAATCCGAACTTTTAAAAAAGTGGTGAAACAGCCCCTAAGACTAATGGAATTATGCACAAACAACCACAAACAGTAGAAATTCATAAAACACTAGCTGTTGCCCGCCACTCCGTCTGCAAAGAATTCGCTATCCCGTACCTCTACCATGAGTTTACACTAGTTTACGTGACCGTACTCTCTAGCGACGGCGTAAATTATTTGTATGGAAATAAAACTATCCTATGTCCTTCCCAGGGTTTCGAACTATTTGTATACCAAATTTCATCTAAATCGGTTAAGCGTGAAGAGGTAACAGACAGACAGATAGAAAGACACGCTTTCGCATTTATAATATTAGTATGGAAGTATGGATAAGTTTTTTGTTTTTTTTTTTTTTTATATATGTACCTGGTGTTTTATATTACGAAATTAATAAAACTAGGCAAATCTATTATTATAGAAATTGCAAAGCATGAAAAATAAGAGCCTGTATATTTTATTTAATTTCCTACATGCACTTTTCGGGTAAAATGGCTCGTTTTATGCTCTTGTTGTACAATCTACTATTTACAGATATTTCTTTTTTATTTATATCAGTTTCATAAAAAGTAGGCATAAAGCAAAAGTATGCATGTGTATTAAAAGAGAGTGTAGACTTTACACAAAAAATTTTAAAATAGCTTTTAATTATTTAATTTTTAATCAAAATCAAAAGTTTTGGCCATGGAAGCTTTCCACACAAACATTAATATCACGATAGTAAATAACAATAGGTATAGTCGACCAAGAAACTCCTTTACCACCCTAAAGTTCAATGTCAGTTGTATGACTTAAGACATCAAAGGCTATTTTCACTTACAAGTCAATGTGACAGTCAGCCTTATTGTTTTTATTCTGATGTAGGAACTGTCACAAAAAATGGTAAAGCACTTACTTGGTCGACTATACATACATCGCTAGCAAAGTGAATTTGTGTGTTGTGTTATAAAATATTCTGATGAACCCCTAACATCACTAAAAACCGTGAATGGTTACAACAATAATAAAAAATTGGGACGGACTCCCCACTGCCCTTGACATAGTTGCCACATACAGGGTTATTTGTAATTCACTAGCATCCTTTTAACCCTAAACTCCTACCACATAAACAAATGTTTTTTTGTTTTACGGCTTTTGTCATAACTTAATATTTTTGGTGTAATAACGTTTTGAAAATTTGAGATTTCCTCTTATTTTTACGATACTCTCTGTGTATTTGTATGGGAAAAAAAGTGCTTCATTTTAAAAAGTCATTTGTTTGAGTGATAGGAATAGGGTTAAGAGGATGTCAGTGAATTAAAAATAACCCTGTATATCGAGTGGATGACGACGGGGGACCTTCCCGAAAACAAGTGGTAGTGTTGCTTAAACTGAACAACTTTCTCCAAGGAACATAAGTCGAAAAACGAAAAAAAATTCAGGCTCCCATACAAAATGTATTGGTTAGCTGACCGACTTACTATGGATAGGCGAAAAAAAAATTAGTTTTTCGACCTTAACTACGATTTTTAATTTCGTGGAATTCTGTCATTTCCAGGCAAAAAATATTTCCCGAAAATTTAAACGAGATAAAACAAAAACTAGGAAATACAGAGCACAAATTGGGATTGATCATTTTTCTAACCCCCCCTTTTTATTTTTTTTTATCGAAAATATAGAGCATTTTAAGAAACTAATTTGAATATTTCAGCAATTCATCACTCCAATATTTTTTTATAATTTATTGAAAATTTGAGATACGACTTCTCGTAAATTACATGCCGCGGCTGAATCTGTGTATAAACCACAGACATAATGACAAAAAAAATGTGTCACAATCGATGGTTAGTTGTCATCTGACAATGTCACTTTACATTACAATAACAATAACACTAAAGTTGCCGATTCTTCCAAGAGAATAGGTAAAAAAAACGATTTACGGCTATAGTATTTTTTGTATGTATAAAATAAAATGGTCAGAAGTGTTCCCTTGAAAGTTCTTTGGCGGATTTAATCCATACTTACATTAAAATGATCCTCATAAGAATAAGTACATCTTGTAAACTTTGAATTAACTTTGCGGCACCACTTCTCTAAATCTTCTCTAATGCAAACAATTAATTTGTTTGGGCTATTGACAGAATCATTTCCACAAGTAGGAATGAAACACTTCCTGTATATTTATTAAAATATGAAAAACGAGAAGAATGTTTTTCAAAATAGTATCCTTAGGGGGTGTTTCACCACCTTATTGTCAAACTGCTTGTTACGTAACCAATGAATAAACTAAGTACTGGACAAATCTGTCAGCTAGTATTTTTTCAGTTTCACCACTCCGGTCCTATGCAAACTAAGTACCACTTAACTAATCGTGAGTTTAACAAAAAGTCGGAATGGCAACGTCGCATTTCACGACCACGCGTTCCTGTTCGCACACTTTCGTTCAAAGAGTCACTCATTATTAAAGCAAAAGAAATGGTTAACTATATAATTTTTGAATACATCTATTTTTTTTGCATAAACAAATATGTAACATTATAATTGATCCAAAAACGGTATTTATTTACGATACTTTGTTAACAATAACAAAGAAAAATAAAATCACGTAAAACGAATCGAAAAGTGGCGCCAAACCATTTGACAGATAAACTTTTTTTTAATGGCGACATACAAGTTCAGGTAGAACAAACGTTTGAGCCACTGAAAAAAAGTTTGTTATTAAAAAATATTACGAAATTTTGGATTTATTTTTACATACTAAAAGTGTACCTACATCTTTTTATTCGAATCTTGATATTTAAATTATTTTATGCAATTTAGCATGACCTCTTTCTTTAAAAAATAAAAAATACTTTGATTTATTTTTCTGAAACCGGCTGAAGGGCTCTCCAACCATGGCCACAAAAAAATAAACTAACTTTATGTGACGGATAAAAATGCTAAATGCTACCTGATCTGATGGTCAAATTAAGAAACAGTTTGTCCGTCACTTAGCGCTAATCGAGACTGGTGAAACAGAAATTTTAATTCCATCTGTCAAATAAGGTTATGATTAAGCTAATCCGCACTTTAAGAAATGTGGTGAAACAGCCCCTTAAACTGACAGATGATAACTACGTCGAAGTGACAGAGAATAGTATAGAGAAACTAGACGGACGGCTTTTTTTTTCTTGTTGCAAAGGTTTTCAAAGTTAATGCCCACAGAAAGGTCAAACAAAGGTCAAACATTATTTTGCAAAAATACACACGATCGTTTAATATTTTTTTACTACAATGTTATAAAATGATTTAATAAACCTATTCCTCGAAATGGTTTTGGAATTAGACCACATTGTAAAAAAGTGATCAATGCCAATTCCTTACTATACACATTAAAATTTGACATAATGTAATAAATCATTAATTAATACGTAGTTAAAATATTTTTTGATCTAACTTTTTAGACGTAATAAATTATTTAACCGTTTTATGAGTAAAAAATAAATTCTCTCTGGTATCATTGCGAATCATCAACATCATCGATGAACATGACATGAACATGACAATGACCCTCATACTCATACGAAAACGTTTTGTCCCTGTTGCACCAGTTTCTTACTCTTTACTTGTTAATTTCTCCAAAATTTTTAATACCTAGTTTACACTCGCGTACGAGTGGCGAGACGAACTGCGGGACGAGCCACGAGACGAGAGTGTGAACAGGCGCGCCTCGCGCCTCGTCTCGTGATTTGCCTTGATTTTGAGGCTCGCGTCCGGAGCGAAACGATGAGGCGAGGCGCGAGGCGAGGTGACGAGGCGAGAGTGTAAATCAGGTATAAGAGTTGTCTCATGATCCGCCATTTTTGTCCAATGACTGTCCATAGTTACGTAAAAACATTTTTACGAATCCTTTTGAATAGGCAACACGTGCGGCGAAATCGAGGCCTAATGTCAAACCATCACGAGAAACAATTCATCGATGATTAATCGAATGCCTAGTCTAACGCATGTCATTAGTCGCAATGAATAACGCGCGGCCACCGATTTATTAGTGGGTCTACCGAATGTAACAACCACAGATAACAGTAGCGAAATATTACCAACCGTCCGCTCTGATATGACTTTAATGACATTTTGTAAATTGTAAAGCATTAAAACACGTTTTATTAGGTTGACCTTTCGTCTTGTAATGAAATTACAGTCGACTGTCGTAGGTCATTTTTTACTGCGAAATTAAAATGGATAGTTTAAATCGATTTTATGTATTAGAAGGTTCTAATAGTAAAGTTGCAGAATCAGATGCGGTAAAAGGAGTGGCAAGTCTTGTAGCAGTGGGCAGGACATATAGTCTGAAAACATGACTCGTGGAAGTCGTGGGTCAAAACGGTCTTGGAGTGGAGGCCTTGGGGAGAAAGAAGACCTGGTTAACTACAAATGCGGTAGAAGGATGACGTCAACGAAGTTGTAGGGACGAACCTGGATGCAAGTGGCACAGAACAGAGGAAAATGGAATAATCTGAAGGAGACCTACACCAAGATGGTTGAACAAGGCTAAAAAGGAGAAGATGGAGTACCTAAGTAATTTCATACATATTCCATTGCCTATTTTGTGAATAAAACTTACTAAACATCATAGGTATTTTTTACAACGAACCACATTTACTACATTTTGAAAGTTTAGACAACATGTTGATGCAAGTTGGTCTTTTTCTTAGTTACAAGTATTTATTAGTACCGATGTACATCAGTGGCGTGGGCCAATAACAATTCGATTCTCATCGGGATGCCTGGTACTTTTTCCACCCTTAATAAATGTTTAATGACGTTAATGATGACAAGTATGGCAAAGGTAGCAACATGAATATCAGTGAGAGACGTTGTAAGTTAGTGAATACTAACTTACACGTCTCTCACACGGCTTTTCCTCACTTGCAGCTTTAATATAAGTTATTTTTTTGCTTCGAATTATCTGACAAAAAATTTATCCCCATGCCACTGATGTGCATTATACATAATTATAATTATACATGAACATGAATAGCGCAGTGTAATTATTAACCACGTGCGCGTGGTCTGTCAGTCGCTGTGCGATATCAATTCATCACGGCAAACGACAAGATCGCTGCAATTAGAGGAGCCATGCATTGCTTATTTATTGCAAAGGGTGTCAAGTATTAGGTGGAAGAAAAATATCAATGCAACGAGCTTTTTAGTGCGTAGGTTAGTCATATAATATATTACATACCGGCGTTTTATTACTAAGCCGTGTGTCAATTCGTATGTTCGTAATCCTATACTAATATTATTAATCCGAAAATACTTATGTGAATGTGCATGCGTGCGTGCGGTAAAATTTGATATAATAGCTGAACGTCCGGAATAACATATACCTAGGCTATTTTCATCCCGATATTCCCACATTTAAAATATCTAAATTAAACCCTAAGTCTAGAAATAAGAATTTTTGCACGGGTGTTCTTCATACAACGTAAATGATGACAACAATGTATTTTTTGGTAAATTCCCAGTTTCAATTCGACTGCCAGATCTATATTTTACGCGTGCAAAGTCACGGGAAAATGCTAGTATAAGTACAATGACGTCTTTTATTATTCGATTTGCCTGGACTGAGTCCAAAGTTCTTCTGCTCTCAAAATTCAGACTTCTATTTGCTTTTAAGTTATGTAAATGTGAATGAATTATCTACCAACGTTTAGGCTGTTTTCATGGTTTTTTGAAGTAGTTCCATCTTTGAACATGAAACTACCATTAGACTCATAGTGAAATAAATGGATAACTCACGTTAATCGAGTTTAGCTGGACCTGTTTCGGACTAATTCGTAGCCCTTCCTCTAGGAGCACACGCCAGGGCGCCTGCTGCAAAACGTGCACTACGCGCCACACCGCTCTGCTCGCACGACTGCACGACGAAACTGATACCGGCGCACAACTACCCCCGTTTTCATCACCATTTTTATTATTATTATTAGGTAGCAGTGGTAGCACACAATACTAATTCTCACTGTTGACGCAGCACTATTCAACACTGTTGCTGTGGCCGAATACTCGATGGACTCGGACTCGACGCACTATATAAGATTTTATAACATTATAGGAATTGTCATTTGACAAGGCATCCGTCCGTACTTGCAAGAGAAATGTTTTTCATTCCGCGGAAGGTACGTGAAGCCATTGAGATTAGTCATCATCCGAATTTCAACCGGAATAGTAGTAGTCGGTAGGTACCGTCGAGTTAGAAAACAGGTTAAATCATAATGAAATTTGGTATGGCGATAGGTTATGACCCTGGAAAGGACATTAGATAGTTTTGATCTAGGAAAATTGAAAAGTTCCCACGGGATAGCGATAGTCGAATTCTTTGCAGACGAAGACGCCGGCACCAGCTATTACAAATGCATACATATAAAGCAGAAAAATTAAGAAGTAAGGTGAATTTGGGGGTTTGGTGTCACTAATCCTGGGCAATTGGGTATCGCACAACAATCCTTACGTCCATATTTTTTCAGCTAGTCTTCCTACACCTCTAATCCCAAAGAGAGCGCTCTGATTGTCGATAAAAAGTTATGTACTGATTAACTAAAGTCGTCTACCAACCCTAAGAGCGTTTCAGCTGCGCAGACTGCGAGAATTACATTATTCAGCCAAAGTGAATACGTTATGCCGACACACAATGTAGCTGATAATGAGAGCTGTTTAGCCACGTCCCTTTTCGCTGTACCGTGAATTCTACTATTATTTTAAACGCGAAAATTTGTGAGCAAGCCGTGGTGGCCTAGTGGTTTGACCTATGGCCTTCTCAAGCAGAGGGTCGTAGGTTCAAAGCCGGGCTCGCACCTCTGAGTTTTTCGGAGTTTATGTGCGAAATTACACTTAGCATATTTGCTTAACGATGAAGGGAAACATCGTGAGGAACACCTGCGAAGAAATTCGATGGTGTGCGTGAACTTCCCAATCCGCACTAGGCCCGCACGGGTACTACAGCCCAAGCTCTTACATTCTGAGAGTTCTGTATGTCTAAGAATCAACCTTTTTATTCTGAAAGAGTATCTGGTCGACTTTACTTACATTATGTCTGGAATAACACATAGGCTAGGTACTTTCATTTAGGTATCCCGTATTATTGGGATAAAATCTCGAAATCTAAACAAGATTAAGCCTTTCACAAATCGCAAATCGTGCGTGCAACGGGAGCGTGCCCAGCGCGTTGTATAACACCGAATCTTATATACGGTGATACACTCCGGCAGCGCGGCGCAGCGTATATGATTCAATATTATACAACGCGCTGAGCACGCTCCGTCGACGTCGCGCGCACGCTCCGCTCTGCGATCGCACGCGCATGCACGTGCATGCGCACGCTCGCTGCGATCTGTGACGTGACATTTGGCATGGGCGTTTTTTATGCCACGTTAATAAAGAACGCGACTTTTTAATTTTTGGGAAATTGCGGTATTTCAAATCGACTGTTACAGCTAATGGTTTACGAGGAAAGCCGAGGGTAAAGGTTAGATATAAGTAACTAACTAACCCTTTGGTAGAGAGAGCGGGTAGAAGGTCGATCGCGGTCGGTTGCCTTTGAAGGAAAAAAATAAGTTTTCTCTTTAGAAATTAGAAAGTTTTTCGATGTAAATTAGTTAAATAGTGTTTAAATAGTTGCTACTCCTTATTTTAAATTGGTGGTGGTTAACAGGTAAGTGGTGTTTGTCATTGTCCTTGTCCATAGAGTTGTTATAATATTATATTTTAATCATAGACGTTAATCCACGCCGGCATCCTCATGTTTGAGGGTGCTGGCCTGGATGACCCAGGGGATGGCAACTTTCTCCCTGTCTTAAGGGGTATTAGATTATCAGCACATGAGCAGTTCGAAAACTCCCTGTTAGAATTTTCTACCCCCGAAATGGGGAAAAAAATTTTTAAAAGGAACCCTCGATCTCAAAAGAATGATAATGGAAGTAGATCTCGCTCGCGATCTGGCTCGTCCTCGCTGAGGCAGCGTGAGGACAGGGACGTGGAAGACACTCAGCTTCCACCAGGCCAACAATCTGGGAATATATTTTCGCCGCCTGTTATGTCCACCCCTCCGGCTCATCTAATTACAGACCCACCGAGTGAACCTGTCTCCCAGACCCAGTCCTCCCAACCAACCAAGTCGCCCTTCTCACCTATCGGACGTGATAGGTATAACTTGAATGATCAAGGACCGTTTGTAGTTCATGTCAGAAAATCTGAATCATCTCCTGATTCCGGCACGATTCTCCATCCGGTATCTTTCGGCCTTTTCATTCAAAATAGAAAGCGTGAGTTCCCCAACATTAAAGAAGGAAGCATTAAGAGAATAGGACGAAACAGGATTTCGGTTAGTTTTCACTCTGGCGAAGACGCAAACAATTTTATTGTATCCCCCACCTTGATAAACCACAAATATGAGGCATTTGTTCCGTCGTTCAACGTCACCCGATTGGGCCTCGTGAGAGGGGTTCCGGCGGACCTGTCTCCCGAGGATGTAATCGATAATATGGAGATTCCCCTCCAGTGTGGCGGTGCTCGCCCTGTTAAGGTCCGTAGACTCAATTTTAAAAAGCCCAAAATTGATGGTGGTTACAATTGGCTTCCCTCGGAAACTGTAGTAATTACTTTTGACGGGCAAACTCTCCCCAACAGAATCTTTATGGGATTTAATTCCCTTGCAGTGGAACCCTACGCGTACCCAACAATACAGTGTTTTAAGTGCTGCCGTTTTGGGCACACTAAGGAAAAATGCCGATCGCTCCCGCGTTGTCTCAAATGTGGTGGGCCCCATTCTGGGGACTCGTGCTTAGTAGAGCAGTCCAACTGCTGTAATTGCCCTCAGGGACTGGGCCTCGGGCATTCTGCGGACAGTAAAGTGTGTCCGGAATATAATCGCCAATTAGCAATTAAAAAAACTATGGTTGACGAAAGCATATCGTACATGGAGGCATCCAACCTTCATACGAAAATCACCAAAAAATCATACGCAAATGTAACTGCAACCACTCATCAGTCCCCGCCCCAAGGAACTACGTCGTACAAAAAAACGTTTTACCGTAATCCCCGCTCCCCGCCCCCCTTGAACAAAGGATACGACAGACAGACACACGAAAGGATTATAAGGGAACCTTCGATCCCTTCTAACCCGATCCTTCCCCAGTTTCCCCCTCAAAAGTCTACTGAAGATTTGATACGAGAACTCATTAATATCATTTCTTCCTTTATGAAAGTCTTCTCTCCTTCCAGCCCCCTAGCGGACCCCTCTTTGCTATCCCACGTTGCCCCCTTTATTTCATCTTTAATATCGAATTTCAACAATGGATCAAACAGTCTTACAGTGGAATTGCCGTAGTATCTCCAATAAAAAACAGGATCTTTTCTTTCTAATCAATAAATATAACCTCTTTGTTTTAGCAATATCAGAGATATGGTTGAAAAAGGACTCTAATTTTAGACTACCAAATTTTGTCTCTCTAATGGACCCGCGGGCCGATGGATATGCCGGATGTGCGCTTTTCATTAGAGACCACATAACTTTCTCTTCTATCCCCGTTCCTGAACACAGTCCCAGTTTTCATACTGTTTGTGCCCGAGTTGAAGGTATAACTTTTTTGTCCTTGTACATTCCCAGCTCATCTTCTGCCATCCTTAGCGAACTGAAAAAGATTATAAAAACTTTACCACCTCCTGTTATCATTTTGGGTGATTTTAATGTTCATCACCGCGTATGGGGTTGTGATATTAACGACGCATTAGGTGAACAACTTTTAGAAATTCTAGACGAAACAAACCTATGTTTGCTCAATTCAGGAATCCCTACCTTACGTACTTTGCCTAATCAATCCTTAAGTGCAGTTGACTTAACTTTAACCTCTCCATCCCTCTCTTCTCTGGCCACCTGGCAAGTATTAGATTCCACCTTCGGGAGTAATCATTTCCCCTTAATTATCAGTCTTGCATCATCGTCAGAAAAAACCCCCGTTCTAAAGCCTCTTTTAATATACAATCTTAATGGCGCTGATTGGGAAAGCTATAAACAATTCCTGGACAATGAGGTTAAAGACTTTCCTTCCATTAACCCTTTATCTATCCAAGCAAGTTCAGATGCAGTGGTGTCTGCTATTAAGTCTGCTGCGGATAAAACATTTCCTTTAAAGAACTCTGCTACAGGTAAAATCCCGTCTCCCCCTTGGTGGGATAATGAATGCACCAAGGCAGTTAAGGAGAGGAAGCTAGCCGAACGTTCTTATGCTGCAAACATGTCCTCAGATAACTTCCAAGCTCTTTCCAAAGTTATGTCTGAAACAAAAATCTTGCTCAGTAATAAGAAGTCCGCTGGCTGGAAATCTTTCTGCTCTACTCTAAGCCCCTCTACACCTGATACGGTAGTCTGGAATAACATCCGTAAGTTTAGGAGATCATTTAATAGTAGTAATTGTCCCTACCCTGCCACACTTGATTGGGCGGAATCGTTTTTAGCTAGAATAGCGCCCCCCTATGTGCCGGCTGTCCTAGATTCTCCTATAGGGCTTCTCAACCTTAAGTCATCCGATCCTCTAGACCAACCCTTCTCTTTATTAGAACTCAAAAATGTCCTCTCATCCGTAAAAGATTCTTCTCCGGGCCCAGACGGTATCACTTACTCTTTCATTTCTAAAGCTGCAGACTCTTTTCTTAACTATTTCTTAGAATTAATCAATTGCATCTTAGCTTCCGGATATCCTCCATCATCCTGGAAATCTCAACTAGTTTTGCCAATACTGAAACCATCTAAAGATAGCAATGATCCTCAGTCATACCGTCCTATTGCCTTATCCTCAGTTCTAACTAAAATCCTTGAACATCTAATAAAAAATAGGCTGGAATGGTTCCTTGAGAGTCGAGAATTGCTTGGCAACTCGCAATTTGGATTTAGAAGGGGAAAAAGTACCGTAGATAGTCTAAGTATTTTCACCTCTGACATAAGGCTCGCTTTTACAAAAGGTTCATCTGTTGTAGCTACGTTTCTAGATGTCGAGGCTGCCTATGACAATGTCCTGCTCCCCATTCTCAGGGAGAAACTCCACAAGCTGAGAATTCCGGCGAGGCTGGCCTGCCTCATAGGTAATCTTCTGTCAGAACGACAGGTCACTTTCCGTGGAAGAGATCCTGACATTAACCCTTCAAGAACAGTGTGGAAGGGTCTCCCTCAAGGATCTGTCTTAAGTCCTTTACTGTACAACATTTATACTAGTGATTTGGAAGAATCAATTGGTCAGGGATGTCAAATTTTACAGTACGCAGATGATCTCCTGGTCTACTCATCTAATCTCAATATTGAGCATGCCTCCGAAATCATTTCCAACTCTCTTCATTCATTAAATTCCTGGCTCTCAAAAAATGGTCTCTCGATCTCTCCGTCAAAAAGTTGTACAGTGGTTTTCTCCCGCAAAAGAAAACTTCCATCAATTAGAGTCTGTATTGGCGATTCTGTCATCCCGGTTAGTTCTTCATATAAATTCCTAGGTGTGGTTTTGGATAACAGATTAAACGGTTCCCTTCATTTTGATCATTTAATTAAGAAATGTGAAAGACGCCTTAATACCCTCAGATGTTTGGCTGGGGTTTGGTGGGGCGCCCACCCATCCTCTCTCCGAATTCTTTACAATGCCACTGTTAGAAGTATACTAAATTATGGCTCGTTTCTCCTCGAGCCAGGAAATAGGGCGGGGTTGAGAAAACTGGACCTCATCCAATATAAATCATTAAGGATTATCTCTGGGGCAATGAAATCTAGTCCTACCAACGCCCTTCAGGTAGAGTGTGCTGACCCTCCTCTCCAACTTCGGCGTCAGTTTTTAGCTGACAGTTTCCTATTTCGAGCCTTTCAAATTTCTCATCACCCCCTAATTCATCGCCTCCTTGATTTAAAAGAATCCATCACACATAGTAACACTGATCAACCTTGTCTTGTGAAAAGTCTTATAAAATTTCAGAGTATAAAAGACCCTACTTTTCATTCGGCTAAAATCCCCCTATTTCACTTCAGCTATGAAACTATCATTTTCCTCCCTCGCGTTATTCTTAACTTTGATATTTGTAAGGGCGACCCGCATGCGGATGAGTACCTGCGCCAGATTCTCTCGCGTGAATGGCACGATTGGAATACTATTTATTGCGATGCTTCTAAGCTGTCTCCGACGGGCTGCGTGGGCGTGGGAATTTTTCATTCACAATCTGATATAGTCCAAAAAGTGAAATGTCCCCCAGAAACCTCAGTATATACGGGAGAATGCATAGGAGTATTAGAGAGCGTTAAATTCATTTTATTATTTAAATTAAATAAAACTATCATTTTTTCTGACTCACGTAGTTGTCTGCAATCGTTGTCATCCAATCCTTTCTCGGTTAGAATACATAATCCGATTATCTATCAAATCAAAGAACACTTACAGTTATGCAAATCACGTGGGTATGAGGTGGCTTTGGTTTGGGTCCCGGGACATACTGGGATCGCCGGAAACGAGAGGGCTGATCAGGTCGCAAAAGAAGCAGTGGTATGTGGTGACAAGGTTCCTTTCCGTAACTACTGTCATGATTTGGTCCCTTTGGCATCTAACTTCTTATTTCAAGCATGGACTAAATTATGGACTTTGTCAAGCAAGAAACGTGGAAGGACTTTTTCTCTTGTTCAGCCTACGGTACCAAGAAGGCCCTGGTTTGCGAAGTCCTTTGTCCCTAAAAAGTTATGTTCAATAATAATTCGGATGAGGCTGGGTCATTGCTGCACCCCTTCTCATTTAGCAAAAATTCACGTAAGGGACTCCTCCCTCTGTGAGTGCGGGCTGGACGACGGAAATCTAAACCATATTTTTTTTTCTTGCCCCTTACTTAATCATTCTGAACTTTACAATGAATTGATCAAATGCAATGTTCAGTTTCCCACTCATATCTTATGCCTGATTGATGCAAAAGATAAAGAGATTCTCATGGCTTTGGGTAATTTTTGTGAACTAAACAATTTAAAATTGTAATACATATTTTTAATCTATTATTCTTCTTCTTGTCAGTGTGTTTATATTTTTATTTTTAAGTTTGGTGGTGGTACATGTCACTAATAATACTAATTTCGTTGTTGTGTCTCTTCTGCAGGAGTAGCAATTATTAGTTGATGGTAAGTATTTCGCGTTCGTTAACCTGTTTTTATTTTTGTTTAGCTGTAGTAATCAAATCGACCCGACACTGGCTTAATCAATAGTATAGCCACACTAAAAAAAAAAAAAAACCCTTTGGTATCCTCGTCACTCAGTACAACGATGCAGCGGGTGTGAACAAAGATTTGATAACGGGGCATCTGGCGTTCGTCCGTCCGCACGACATTATCGCGAGCCTAAACACAAATAACCATTAATAAGCCGCCGTTTATCAGTACATATACTCGTAGTAACTAGATGCATAAACACCGTGTTTTCGCTAATATTCATTAAATCCGACAAATGGCTTAGTACATCGATAGAAACTACCTGGCAATTAACTTTTTGGCTAAAAAGATTTTTTTTTCTTTTCTGGACGGACAATGGCTGTAGAGTAGATAGATGACTAATATACATGTTACCCATGCAAAATTACAGATTTCTAATATCTACAAGCTAAGCCGCGTACGCACAGACGGAGAAGCCAAACTATACGGATAATACGGAACCCTAAAAACTACTACTACTAGTGTTATACTAAACTAACTAAGATACCATTTTTTCATTCTGGTTCCGGGACATTTGATCGTTATGCAAAAGTGCATAATGTAATACAAATTAATCTATATCTATATTTATATGTATAAAAGAATGTCGTGTTAGTTACACTATTTATAACTCAAGAACGGCTGAACCGATTTGGCTAAAAATTAGTGGGGAGGTAGCTTAGAACCGGGAGAAGGACATAGGATACTTTTTATGCCGTTCCCGCGAAATTCCCACGGGATAGAAATAAATGAATTCAATTTCGAGGCTGATTTTAAAAATTCTTTCACTAATAGAAATCTACACTATTCCTGATTGGTATAGACTACTTCTTCGGGAAAATAAAAAATCCCGCGGAATAGAAATAAGTAAATTCAACTTCGGCACTGATTTTAAAAATTATTTCTTATGATGTAGGGCCTGGTTAAAAAAAAAAACACTAATCAGCTACACTGGCTATGATTTTCAAAATAGGTCAAAACAGTTATTTCTATCCCGATTCCCGCGGGAACTTTACTTTGCACGTTCTTGAGATAAAATAAGCCTGTTTCAATCAGGCACAGGCCTCCTCCCAGAACGAGAGGACTTGGGCAGTAGTTCCCACGCGGGCCCAGTGCGATGTGTGTTTGGGAACTTCACACACACCATTGAAATTCTTCACTGGTGTGTGCGTGCAGCTTTCCTCGCGATGTTTTCCTTCACTGTAAAGCTCATGGTAAACGTCAAACGTAATTTAGCACACGAATTAGGAAAAACTAAGAGGTGCAACCCGGGCACAAACCTACGACCCTCTCTCTGCTTAAGAGTCCATAAAGGAAAAAGGTGTTTCACTGAAGAGTGCAACCCATGCACCAAAATACATGGCCAATAAAGAATCATTAAATACTTGATTTTTTTTATTTATATTTATTATCCTAATAAAAAATTGAACTAAATAAAATCCAAAATCTGCTCATTTATTGCCTCTTAAGGCGGAACAAAGTTCGCCGGGTCAGCTAGTAGGTAATAAATACACTTTGCATAATGCTTACCTGCACCTATTTAGGTACATAATACAGAAACAAATAACGACAAGATTCATCCTGCTACAATAAGTCATATTTGTGTTCGTATACATATCTAACTACGGTCTCTTTGCACTTAATTAACGTTCAGACCAAAATACCCTACTAAGAGCTTCCCAAGGAAAACAATTGCTTATGATGGCGTGTGCGTCTACTGAAGAAGTGATTAATGGAACTGATTACGTAGAGGTTAAGGACACATCTCTAATCCTTTTATCCCTTTAGGAATGAAATAGACGAATGAGTCACCATTAAATCTCTATAGACTACATTTTATGGCATATTCATTTACTACAATTTTAATTCTAACTCATGTAAGTGCATTTCAAGAAGCAGCAATGTTGTTATCTAGAATTTCGCTATCGTACCTTTGTGTACCTACTTATAAATTATTACTTTGGACTGTCATTAACTTCCTTCCAGACACGAGGTAAACAAATGACTATTATTTACTTACGTAGCTTATATCACTTGGTGTTTACAGTAGCAGGCGTCTGTCAATGACCATGAGTGTATACTCTTATATAGTATCTTTATTCCGTACATAAGCCAGTGTGTCCACGAGTTAAACGTGACAATGGCATTATGTTATTTAATCTAGAGATCTCATCGCATAACCGAATAAGGCTATCGATTTAAGCAATCGTCTGGTGTGGTTATGCTTTTTGTATTTATGATCACTATATCAGCCAGACGAAACGTTACGATTAACAACCCCTTTGCCGCAGACTATAGATTTTATTAACTATCATTTTTTTCTTCCCATAAATTGTTTTTGTTTCTACTTTCCATTTGTCCTTAATTATAAAGGTGTATTTTTAGAAATGTATCTTCAGTACCCAACAAGTACTCCGTCAAACTCAAAATAACAAATTGGCGCTTCAGCGCAGCCATTTAAATACTTCTCGTTGTCCGACCTGTCAGTAGCACCACCCTAATCTTTGCGAAAGCGAACAGCCACGTCAGACCTGTCACCTCTTGGGCATAAATTAAAAGAATGGAATGTTATCAGGGCTCTAGCGAAAGTGGTCGGCAACGATCAATTTATCAGCGCACCTCCCAGTGGCGCCTCGCAGTTCAACAGCCGGCCACGATCGGGTTTTAATCTTGCTATTTATAGGCGAATTTAAATACATGTGTTTTTGGCACATCTCGCTTTCAGTCGTAAAGTCAGCTGCATCTCAATAAATAATGCATGCGTGTAAGTAGCCACATGTCTACCAAGGACGCGGTTCAATCAACGTACTCGTGTTAAACAACGTACTTATTAAAGTTTTAGTATGTTCGGAGTAGAAAATGATACAAAGTATTACGCTCCCAAAACTCGTTTTAAAATTGCTAAAGATTCAGTTTTAATGAAAAGGGGCGGCGGCGAGCCGTGTGTGCGTCAAGGGCATTGCCAAGGAGAGGTGCTTGCACTTTTCATGTCAAAACAGAAAACTTGCTCGCGTCTCCTCCCTCATTAAGGGTATTTAAGGCCCTAAAATAAAATTAATACTCATATTTCACGTCCGAGTGCTCGCAATTAGCAATGTTCATTAATTATTTCACGTTTTTAATTAAATAAGCCAAGAAATTTAAAGGGAGACAAATTACAGCCTAACGTGAGAACCTCTATCAGTCTTTTTTTCCTCGTTTTAAAAAAGAAAGACGCTGTTTATTGATGAAATTGAATGGTGTTGCGAAAAATATGCGTATATTTTAATATACTGTTTTAACAATACTGTTTACAGTATTGTTAAAACAACCATTCCTAGGATTTAAGCTTAAATTTTACAGTAAGTATAGGTGTACCATGTTAAATCAAATCGTAGAGACATAATACTACTTACATCATATAGCCTTTTGGTATTCAGTATGGGAAATAGCTGCTTTGTTACTCCAAACAGCGCTCATCGCAATTCATTACTAAACCTTTCCACCTTTAACCCGTAGGCTATTCATTATGGACAGACCAAGCATTTATAATACAATCTACGTATTTCACACAAAGTAAAATTATTCTCTATTTTATGTTTAAAGTTCTCTTTGATGCGATTTTGCGCTTTTGAAGGGCATCCACCTGTTAACCTCGGAGTCAAGTGATTGCACCAGACAGGTCGGCATCTTAGGGAGACGATTATTTATTTCCATTAATCCTTAATATTATAAGCGTAAAAATGTGTTAGTAATAGCATGTTTGTTCTTTTTCAATTAATTAGATTTGTCCCATAATATATGTGCCTAACTTGATAGTTATAAGTATGTAGTGTGTTGTATCTATAGTGGTGGCAGTTTTTAACTTTTTTGTTCTAGATTGGTTGTGGCTGGTATTCTACCGAACACGGACAGCTCTACCTTACTTGACCAAAGGTCGTCTGGCAGTGTCTTATCCAACCTCGACATTGGCGGAATCATCGCACCGTTCGATGGGGCCATAACTATCCCAAAAATTGATTGATGTTTGTTCTTTCTTAACGCTTCAATGCCTCAGTCACGCATCATTGTAGTCTTTGACACGGCAAGGGACCTAGACTGCCTACCGAAGTAGTACTTTCATTTATTCCTGATGGAGTTCCTGCGGGAAATAATATTATAAATGCGAAAGTTTGAATGTGAGTTTAAACATTTGTTGCTTCTTCGTGCTAAAACAGCCGGTTAGATTTGGATGGGTGATCAAATTATTAGTACAAGAAGCTAGTTTAATAGAACTAATAGTAAACAGTGAAAACAATTAGACTTCCAAAAACTGCGCTGTGTATGAGTCTTTAAAACTATTTTTCACACCACCTGCTCGACAATGCCTTATTATATATCATGCAAACTTCTCTCAAAGTAAGTCATTATAGCCCTTGGCTTTCGCCGGGCAGTAATGTTGTATTGAATTTCATTATAACCCGCCGGGCAGTAATGTTGTACTGAATTTCATTATAACCCGCCGGGCAGTAATGTTGATTCTCACTTCTCGTAGTTCTTATTGGTATGCACTTAAAGTCTAATTTCAAAATCGCCCCGCGTGCAGGCCGGCGGCGTGCAGCTCGTGCACGCGCTGGTCGCGGCGCCGCAGCCCGTGCTGCTGCTGGTGCTCAACGTGCTCAGCCCCGCGGGCAGGCGCCGCGCCGCGCCTCATTTATTTGTAACTCGGCGGCCGAACGAAAACAAAGTCAAATACTTAAACAAAAGCCGCGAGAGTTTCAATACGCTGCAATTTTAAGTATCAAAACTGCAAAAGAAGATAAAACATTAAGAAAATATCGAGTGACGAAAGTGATTTGACTCCTGATTCCATTAAATTAGACGCCTTAGGACCACTTGCACAGTTCAGGGTAAAAAAATTAAATCGGTGTACCCTGGGTTAAGAATGACAGTTCCATACATTTTGACACTTGTTAACCCTGGGTTAGCAGTTAACTCGCTCGGAGTTAAATAGCTAACCCAGGTCTGCGCAAGCCGGCCTTAGAAATTGTTAATAATGTACTCCCAGAGAAGTCGAAGGAAAAATACTTAAAAGCTTACAAAGATTTCGACAAATGGAAAACTGCGAAAGGCGCAAAGTCATTGTCAGAATCAGTGCTTCTGGGTCTATTTCGAGTATTTTTCTAGTAGCCTTGGTTTTTATTGTCTCGCAAAAGGTGAGAAAAGTAGAGTATACTCCTCGGGGATAAAACTGATTTTGCCTTGGGCGCGCTTAAATCCTTCACTGCTCTCAGGACTCCATCTTAATTCCCTCGCTTCGCTCGGGAATCAACTAAAAACCCCCTCGCTACGCTCGGGAGTTAAATCTGGAGTCCTTCGATACGCTCAGGATTCAATATCGCGCCCGTGACATAATGCAGTGCTTTATCCCCTTGGTGTACAATCAACTATTCATTTGAATGAAAACCCAAAATCGAAGTTAGTTTGTACTTTTTTCTGCTAAAAAGAATTTAATACTCGTTTTCTCTTTCAGTTCTAAAAAAATGAGTTACAAGTTGTTTGGATTGAAGTTTAGATTAAATTACTCAGCCGACAAAATCAAAAACTATCCCATTAAGATGTTTATAAATCTAACAAACCAAGGGTGAAACAGCGGTCTTTTAATCCAATGATTATTACCGAAATCGACCAGGAATAAACTTTAGTATAATTCAATTCAGTGCCCACTGAGGTTCGCCCTCTGTAAAGATCATCTTGGGCCCACTTCCACCCATTACGGCTTGACCGTAGTTCATAATTGATTACCCCACATTTCCTTAATAGTAAACGAAGCTTTTTGATAGCGATTCAAACGAACTGATACCTTAAAAGATATCGAATGAAACAGCTCGTTATACCGACATCAATGTACGTAGCCCGTATAACAACAGCTAAACCGGTGGTTAAATCAAATTTATATTGGCATTTAGTGTTTGCAGTTTAGATATAAGAAATATGTAGAATTATAGTATACCGTTAGCGGTTGGCAGTTATTCGCACGTGGACAGAGGGCAATGACCCCGCTTAGAATGGACCACACAAGTGAATGCCCCTAGTCGCCGCATTATACCAACGCGCTTCTTGATGTTAAAATCTAGAGAATGCGTTCAATTTGTACCATACACAGCTTGCTCTAGTGACAGTAGGGTCATGAGGCCAAGACCTTACCTCTACGAGCGCCGTGTATGCTCTGTAAATCGTCATTCACATGCCCCACGGTAACACAAACATGTAGTTGACTTCAAAGCAGCTAACATTCACTGCCGTGTCCGCAAACTAAAGGACGAAGCCTATTTCCTCATCCTAAAACAACGCAACTAATCAATTCCATTAGAGGAACTGTGAACCCGGTGACGAAGCGTGAAATGTCGGCACTCCCTTGAATACAGATAACAACCTTTATGTAACAGAACGAGTCATGTGTGTACAAACGCGACTTTTATCCCGGACGTGAATAATGCCTTAAGAATAAAATCATCGTCTTTTTCATTTACCTCACTAACTTTGAAACAGTTACTTAAACATAAATGACAGAAGCTTACTTTTCAATTGAAGCTGAGAGTAGGTACGCCAGTAACAAATTGCACTTGTCGAATCCTTGAACAGAACTAACTTTCTTAACTGAACTGAAACACTCAGACGTTACAGAGGCAGGCTTTAGCAAACGTCAAGTATTGCAAACCGGAGTAGGTAATGACACTCCGGTCATGTTTTCCGTCTTAATTGAGGCGAAAACAGGCCGAAGTTGGCTGGCAGTGCTCATTAAGAACAACAAACAAGTGGCTAAGTACTGTCGCCGAGAGGCAGTCGCGAGGGAACTAATCGGCTTCTACTCCGCAGTGGATGCTACCGAAACTCGCTGCGAAAAACTTCGCATTTACATGTTGTTTGCGACGCTTATGGAAAACATGTGTTTTATATGGAATAACAAGCACGAATGGGGGACAACATGTTTCCGCAATCGAACTCGCTTTTCCGATGTGTTAGACCTTGTTGAGTATGCAATATCGTATTCAGTAGACAACGAATTCGTGTATCTACTTATCAGTATCGTGGCACCGTAACAACTTAAATTCCCACCGGGATGTGTATTTTTTATACGTGATGTTAGCGGTAGCAGGTCATTTTGGTACAAATGCCAAAATGCATAAAATGTTTAGATGCAACACTGTCAAAAAGTACAAAATTTTTGTGCCACTAAGTCCACATTTTGATAATGAGATATTTTGAAAAATTGTATATTTAGACATTTATAAATACCAAAATAACCTGTTACCATGTTAGTGATGAAAGGTTGTGTATACTAAGTGTTAGGTGTTGCGACTAACGACATACATAACTCACTATTCTCTTACTCTCCGGATTACCTTTACTACTTACTAAAACAAAGGTTTTTAATCAAATGGCGATAAAATACTAATCACTCTTATCATCGACTAGCTTTAACAACGGTACCTAAATAAATGTAAATTTTTCCGTTCGGAATAGTAAAAAAAAATGCTACATACATACATACAATCAAAGACATTTTAATTTTCCTCAAAAAAAGGAAAACAAAGCCAGCCTTTTTTTTTCTAAAAATCCGCTAAATGCTGTGTGTAACGTGGTAGTGTCAAAAGGCGTTTCTTAAGATATTACGATAAAATTTAAGACCTCAAAAACAAGTCTTAAGTTGCAACTGTTATTATAATGTTTGTTTCGTCTAACTTCAATTGTTATTATGCTGTCTAACTCACACATACTTTCCCGCAGTTAAGTGACAATGTGTCAAAAGTTCTCAACTTGGTAATTTTGTACAAACCCGCATGTGTAAACATCCTTTATACATATATTATACCTATTTATTAGAGCTCCATTAGAGTCATTGCGTTTTAATATAAAATGATAACAGCGTATTTAGGGGGCATGCGTGTAAATGTGTTTTTGTTAGTATTCAAGAGTGGTGGAAAGTGCGTGGGTGAGCGAACAACTGTTATGAAAGGAAATCTTTTCAATCCCAAGGCGTTTCATAAGGAAAAGGCAAGAGTGATTTATGTGTGTAGCTCTCCTTTGTCGGGCACACCTATTGAATGCTAAAAATACTTTACAGTTACGCTTATGTGTAAAGAAAGCTATAAATTATTATACGGCTAATGTTTCTTTCTTTCACGTATCTAACACGGAAACTTCTTTCCCGTTTCCACATAACGCGTAGGTACTATTGCTTAATCCCCTTCTATTTGATATTATTTATTAAATATCTGATAATCTGATACTAAATTAAATTTTAAGGCTTCTAAATTCAGGTGATATTCAACGACCGCTTTAGCCCAGTTGGTAGTGACCCTGCCTACGAAGCAAGAGGTAAGGGCATTTATTTGTGTCATAAGCACAAGCACGAATATTTATTCCTGAGTTATGGATGTTTTCTATGTATTTAAGTATTTATTTATCTATATAAGTATGTTTATCGCCGTCTAGTACCCATAGCACAAGCTTTGCTTAGTTTGGGACAAGGTCGATTTGTGTAAAAAAATTTAAAAAAAAAAAATGCTTACAAACTGACTTTAAAAACCGGCCAAGAGCGTGTCGGATTCTCAAGCCAACTTAGCCGTTATAGTTTTCTTTTTTAATTTGATATATTACGTTTTAGAGGGCAGGGGGGGACGCTCGATTTTTATTAAAATTTGCTCTTTCAAGTTGATTATCTCGCAAACGAATGACTGTATTGAAAAATCGCCTTCACAATCGATTTTAAAAGACCTATCCAACAATACCCCACAGTATAAAGTTAGACGAGAAATCATCCTGTTGGGTAAGTAAAGTGTGAGAGTACCTAACTATACCCCAACATTATTGACCATTGGCCATCATTTACTTTTCCTTATCAACAACGCCGAGTTCTTACAGTACCTAAAGAATTTATAATGTAAATCCTAGTTCCACTGCCAACATAACAGATTGTAATTGTAAGCAGGGAACACATTAACTAGCTTAGAAAACAAGTGAGGACAAGCATCATTTAGTACAAGGAGGGACCCTTTCGAGTGGGTTCACATGAGCGCCCACCTTTACGATTGTGAGAGGCGAAGGATTTACAGATAAGTAATAAACCCAATGCTTTCCAACCGAACGCAAAGCATAAGCTAGCAACATCCTATTATAAGAGATTAATGTTTTATTTCGCTTGTACCGTAGCGTGTAGCGGAACGACGCACGCGTTTGCCTGCTGAAATTAAATGGCTTTTTGTCTGATGCGTTGAATTTTGCGTTGCGTCATCTATAACGCAAGTTGAAGATACCTTAACAGGGAAGCCGTACCGTACCATGGTATTGTAATTCATCATCATCATCTCAGCATATAAACGTCCCACTGCAAGGCCCTCCTCTCAGAATGAGAGAGCTTGGGTCGTTCTTCCTACATGGGCACGAGGCAAGGGGCCACACTATTGAATTTCCTCGTAAGAGTGAGCAGGTTTCCTCAAGATGTTTTCCTTCACCGTTAAGCTCATGGTAAATTTCAAATGTAATTACGGAGGTAAATTCCGAAAAACTCAAAGGTGCGAGCCCGGGTTTGAACCCATGACCCTCTGATTGAAAGGCCATAGGTCAAACCACTAGGCTACCACGGCTTTATGAAATTGTACAGTGAAACTGTGAATTAGGTGAACATTGATTGAATATTCTCAAATAGACATTTTTATAGCAATAATGAATTAATGAGGTTCAAAGGGTGGCTGCGATATAAATAAATAAATATCACGGGACAATTCACACCAATTGACCTAGTCCCAAAGTAAGCTAAGCATAGCTTGTATTATGGGTACAAGGCAACGGATAAACATACTTATATAGATAGACATATACATAAATACATATTAAACACCCGAGAGCAAATATTCGTATTATTCATACAAATATCTGCCCCGACGCGGGAATCGAACCCGGGACCTCAAGCTTCGTAGTCAGGTTCTCTACCTACTAGGCCATCTGGTCGTCTAAAATCGATATGTATTAAAACTAGCCATTTGCATATTTCCTGTCTGTACTAAAGTATTTTCATAAATCAAGTATCTTTTTATTCAAATATTTGGTCTAGATCAACCAACATTAATTGATTCTTACGACGAAAAATTTTTTCTTCATACCATGCGCCACTAAGGAAAATATCCAATGAAAAAAAAACTCGATAGTGAAGCAACGCTTGATCCTTTATATTTATCGATTTCCATTATATTTGTTTTCAAACGTTTAAAAAATATCCTAATCGTGAAGATACCATACGTACTCGACGCAAATCAGACAAACAAAAATGTCTCTACAAAAGTCTTACGTATACCTATGATTATTGAGCACTAAAGTGTCACATGGCTGAGCAATGCTATCGCTGCTCACTGCTCCATATGCCAAGGTTCATGGAGCCAACTCACGGACATACCTGTAGCAAAGGCCAGCAACAAGTACGTTGCAATAACACGAACAAATCCCTCCGTGTATGTTAAATAATCCCGCCCTGCCTCTCATGCCCCATGTACGCACATAAAAGTTACCGTACCGTGTATAACGTACCTATCAATACCGACACTACCAATATGGTAATTCAGTATTTTATTTGAAATGGCAGCCTTTCAAATCTAATCAACCTTTGAAGTGAGTTGAAGGCGTGAAGTTTAATCATGTAATGATTTCTCATTGCTCTTAAATCCTACGCGACCACTTCAGACAACCAATTAATTTCATTGAGCATCAAATGAACATTTTCCGAGTCGATGAAACCTGCACAACGTTGTTTATTTACCTATTAACATGCACAAAAAGTATAAACAGAGCTTCTGTTCTGTCTTGATCCGTCAAAAAGTTGGGCGGTAATAGTTTGTAAGGCTTCTTGGGTCGTAGCGCCGCGGCCGCACGCCGCTACGACACCGTAGATGCCATCATATGTTCCGACCACGCGGCCACCGATCGATACGCGGCATGCACTTACCGTGGTCATCTTGAAGTTCAACTTTCGCTGCAACGCAGTCTCGAGGTGGAGAGCCATTGAAATATCTTGTACGGATAGCTCACGGGACACCGAGAAAGCACTTATAACATAGTTCGATAAGCAGGTGTTAAGTAATAACTTAGCGTAAGCCGTAAGTACGTTACTTGGAAGCGTGGCAGATCGCGTGTTCACGCAGCCATTTTAGCGGCCTGTCAAAACATTGCGGTTTCCACCGCGCGCGGCGCCACTGTCGGCAATCGTTACGTCTGCGCAAAAATAGCCGCTCGGCGCGGGGCAGGGGGTGGCGGGCGCACGGAAATACCGCCACCGGCTTCACACACTTTTCCGCCACCAATTGATTTATCGCCAAACTTGCAATGAGATTAAAGTTACACTCCTATAAGTACAATTTTAGATGACTTGTTATAGGGGAACTTTTATATTGTTTCTCTATTTTATTAAACAGCTTTTAGCGGCGGGAAAAACACTGTATTCTGACGTTCTTAGCGGATAATTTAGTTAAATATTCAACTTCGGAAGCAATTTTCTTCGTACAAAAGCGAGCCATTAGGGCATCTCGACAGTCGTCAGCCGCAGTACGGCGACAAGCAGCAACACAATAGAGGCACTCGTACAGGACGCGGCAATATATTTTGATTAGCGCAAAATATATTACGGGACCGACATCAAAAACGAATTACTCTGAGTACTGTGACATTATTCGAGTGACGAGTCGAGTTACTGACTCTCCACAATAAAGGGCCGTCGCGGAAAGTGCCCGAATGAATAGCTACTTATTTTATAGCTCTGGATGTGGATAAAATTGAGTTATGTTCTTTGCAAGAATAGAAACAGATTTCTGAGAAGTATACCTATGAGAAAAGTCTTCGGCTACTTATGTAGACGTAATTTTATATCCTAACGGATCATAAAACTGTTTTAATATTTCCCGTTATGAACCTTTTTCCTAGCTGAATCTTTTGAAAACAATATTTTAGAATGTCCCAGTTCAGAAGCCCAATTTATGTTTGAGAGTACAAGTTGGTTTCTTAGTGTTTCTTCTTTGCCTTTAGATCCTCCTACTTAGAGCGTTGGATCTTGGTTATCAGATATGAATCAAATTCAGTACCTCTACCATGAGTTACACTAGTTTACAGTGACCGTACTCGCTAGCGACGGCGTAAATGATTTGTATGGATAATTGTGTACAGCGCCTCTAGCGGTCACTCACGGAAGTACAATTCTCCATACAAATCATTTACGCCGTCGCTAGCGAGTACGGTCACTGTAAACTAGTGTAACTCATGGTAGAGGTACAGGAAATAGAAATCGGGAAGAACCATATAGCAAGACTGGTAGGTAGGCGCAGGAAAAGTTCAACGAGAAAGTGATATCAAACAGCAAGAAGAAGTAGGGAACAACTACAAGGACTTTTAAACGGAATTTAGATATGAAAGATAAGATAAAAAATAAGTAGTAATCTTACTGTACCATGTTTAACTAAATAAATGTTTGATTGATTGATTGAAACTCTTTATTACATATAACATTTTAAAAATTCAGTAATGGACAAAGCTGTGGGACAAAGAGTACATAGACAATCTTATTCCTAAAAAACCGGCCAAGAGCGTGTCGGACACGCCCAGGATAGGGTTTCGTAGCCTTTACGAAAAAAATCTTGCGTACCTTATTATTTATACTATGAAGTAAGTAATTATACTATTCGTATTAAACAAATAATATTTTTCTAAGGATTTTGTATTTTGTACGTAATTTGTCTAATTTCCCAAGTAGGTATATTTTATAGGTTAGCCTGCTATTTAGTCTCAAACTACTAATAATTCTCAAGCAAACTTAGTTGTAATAGTTTTTTTTGTTAATTTGATATATTTAATCTCATCATGATTTTTTCCCAAAATCTTCAAACCAACAGTTTAGCTTTTAGAAGGGGGAAGCTCGATTTTAACAAAAATTTGCACTTTAATGTTTAATATTTCGCAAACGAATCACTGGGTTGAAAAATCGTTTCCACAAGCCCGTACTTAATGATTTTAAAAGACCTATCCAACAATATCATACACCATGACGATAGACAAGAAAAAAAATAGTAGATTGTTCAACAAGGGAGGAAAATAGCCAATGTCACGCGAGGTTACTTGGCACCCGAGCACAGCGAGGGTGCCAATATTCCGAGGGTGATATTGGTATTTTTCCCGAGTTAAATACTCTGCTTTTCATTTCGACTACAAGGAAAGTAAGTAAATATAAGTATAAATAAATAAAAATGTCTAAACTGGTCAATATGATCGGTTGTAAAATATTTCAATGGAGTTTATTGTTAAGGATAATTAATTTAACAAAATTTAGAATGTTCAATATAATAATTAATGAAAACAGTAGATAAAGTAGGTATTTTAGTAAATTTATTTATAAAATATGTAAGTAACCAATTTGAACCAAGGAGTTAAGCTGTATAGAGATAGGTATATCACGATATTGGCTATTTTCCACCCTTGTTGAACAATCTACTATATCTCTATGGGTTTTTTTTTCTACGTTTAATTTTATTGTTTTTTTTTTTTTTATGTTAGAGAGGCTAGACAAACGAACTAGTGGGTCACCTGATGTTAAATGATCACCACTGTTCATAGACACCCGCAGCACTTTACGCGATGCCAGTGCGTTGTCGGCCCTAAAAGGTAGTGGAAAAAGGAAAGGGAATAGAGGAGGGGGAGAGGTATTGGGCCCCCGGCGCTCTCACTGACCGTACGAAACACAGCAGGAGTACTGCTGCTTCACGCCGGTGTTCTGTGAGAGGGTGGTACTGCCCCGGACGAGCCGGCCCATTCGTGATGCAGCGGCTAGCTACAACATGGCTTTACCACTACAAAAAACTAGACCGGGTAATTGTCGGGGTAATTGCTACATTATATTCATGCAAAATTATAGCTTTCTAGCATTCTCTCTAAGCTAAGCCACGGATGGACGGACGGACAGACAGAGATGGCGTAACTATAAGGGTTCCGTTATTGCCATTTTGGTTTTTGGTTTTGGTTTTTGGTTTTTGGCTCCGGGACCCTAAATAGGATCTATTTTAGTTAACCTAAACTCAAGCTTCACATAATAGGACGGTAATGAATTTTAGAAGAGAGCCTAGGAGAAGTTAAGGGCCTACCGAGCTTTTCGCGCTAATCGATTTTGGGTGGGCGATTTCGGGCGTGGGGGAGACAAGGTTGGTCAGACCGCGCGTGTTTTTGGATATTTTCATCTTATTACTAAAACGAATATATATTTTAAAAATGTAGCAACACTACGCCCTAGAAAACATCTTGTTTTATTAACATTCAAGAAGTCATGACGTGCCGTGCAGTATTGGCGTCGTACTACGAATTTATTTTATTTTTTAGAGACGACTTTTGATTTTTTTCTATCGAGCGAACTATAAACACTTGTCATTAGAGTGAATTCTCAAATATCTTACTTAATTTCAAGACTATATCATTACTTGTAATGATAAAGCACGAGATTAAATGAATGTAATAAATGCGCCAAAAACACGGTAGGCCCTTAAAGAGAACGATGATGATGATACTATGACACCATCTATACCATTGTATTTGGAACGAAAACTCGAACCTGCGTAAAATTACTGTCTTTTTTACTCCGCTTCACTGGTCTTACAGGTACACGCCTCCTATAAAACATAATTACAATAAATAAATAAAGTATCATTGCGTTACGAATAAAAATATCAAATGGGCGTTTAGTTATATTTATTTGCGTGAAGCAATGCGTCTAATAGCAATTGGAACGCATAAATCTCCCGTTTGGACGTGCATGCAATGTAACAAGTCGGTAATTTAGCAACACATTATTATTCCCCCTTCGCTGGAGCTAAGTTCCAGACCTACGTAGGTGTGTAGCGTACTTTATTGCCTAAATATGCTGATGGACACAATGAGTGAAGCTAGAGACCGAAACGACTGATGTTAAGTTTAAAGTTACAGAGAACACGAAGTTTGATGTCTGTGACCTTCTGAGCTATGTTACACCTTTGTATTCATGCTTGTTTTGTACCCCTTTGAGATAGCGTCCAAAGGAACTTTTGGTTTCAGTATCGGCGAGTTTTGACGTTAAATTGACGCTTTGGTCTAGTTTCAGTTTCAGCAGAAGATCTGCCGAAACCTGGACCGAAACCTGGGTTGAAATCGCGGGTTTTGATGCTTTCGGGACCATTCGGTGCCACAGAGTAGCTTCGCTGCCCGCGCATCAACTTATTAGTAGTGGCTACGTTGTTATTTATCATTAAATAGAAGAGATACTCACTTATTTCGAAGTGCTAAAGTATCAATTTATCAAATAATCGCTTCTATGCACACAAACAGATATTTACAAAAAATGAAATGAGCACCAGCTTAAAAATATCTACATCACAATCGCTCGCGAATTAAAATTCGGTTTCGGCCAAAACTGGATCAGAACAGAAACCTAAGATCGATTTCTGTTGCGATATTATTTTCGGTCGCACACCACTTTTAGAGCGCGCGCAGACAGAGAGCGGTCTGGAGTTTCGAGTTCCGCGTTCAGAGTTCTGTGTTTTGACCGCTCGAGAGTTCCGACCGCCTGCTGTGTGCGTTATCGCAAGGGACTCAGTACATTCGAAAGAACGCAGAACGCAGAACTCGGAACTCGGAACGCGGAACTCCAGACCGCTCTCTGTCTGCGCGCGCTCTGAGAGATTTGCTCTTAAATAAAATAATACAGGGTTATTTGTAATTCACTGACATCCTCTTAACCCTGAATTCCTATCACTCAAACAAATGTTTTTTGTTTTACGACTTTTTTAAATGAAGCACTTTTTTTCCCATCCAAATACACAGAGTATCGTAAAAATAAGAGGTAATCTCAAATTTTCAAAACGTTATTACACCAAAAATATTAAGTTATGACAAAAGCCGTAAAACAAAAAACATTTGTTTAAGTGGTAGGAGTTTAGGGTTAAAAGGATGCTAGTGATAATTACAAATAACCCTGTATAATATTTTTACACGTCACTGTGTTTCTTTTATAGGGGTTTGGATTTTTTCGTAACGGCTGAGAATAGGGATCCCGGGCGAATCCGACACGCTCTTGGCAGGTTTTTAAAGATATGTTGGTAAACTCAGATACTAATTTATTATTAGTAATACCTAGTAGTAAAATTGTAACAAGTAAATGTAAGTCGTGTAAGCTGTAACATCTTACAAACGTTATTCTTTAATCGTTTTCCCCATTTAAGGGGAAATTGTAAATACCTATTACCTTACCTCAGTCAACCTTAACTCAGTCAACAGGCGACCACCCTTTACTTCCTTTGGATTATCCAATCGAGTTCTGATGAACTATTATTTCCTACTAAGACTAATTCTTCTAAATCTTTAGTCCCTTTGAGGACATCAAAAGCAATGTTAGTTCGAGACAAATGTCCATTTATGGCTGAAATGTAGAGTTGCTTTTTGATTCGCGTTTTTTATAATAGAATAGAAGATTTATTTGTATAGAAGAAAAGGTGCGAGTACGTCCAAGTTATTTATTATTGTAGTATCTATTTCTTCAGCAATTTAGTAAGTAAGTATATAAATAAATCAAAACACTACTGAATATATCAAAAATACTTGTTAATGTCCGCCGTTTTTATGTATTATAACAATCAAAAACTTATAACCTTCTAATAGTTATGACTTATTAAGGCAAAAAATCTTTCTTTTTTTGTTATCCAGCCAGTAATTCAAATCATTGTTAGAACAAAAACAAGTAAAAACATATTGCCTATTTGCTTATTTAGCTAATTGTTTATTGTGTTTATAATCGTCAGAACAAGGTTTGTATGAAAGAAAATGTTTAGAAAATTGTATGAAAAAGTGAAAAAGACAGTTTAAAAAAATCTTCTTGTACAAAAGTGAGTGAGTGAGATCAGAAAGACAAGAGATTATCTTGTTAATATGTACCTACCCCCGTACGAAGCCAGCGCGGCGCGAGTGACTAGTTTACAATAATGTTCAATTTAATTAAATGTGTTGAATTTATTTTTCGTTTATTCTATAAAAAACCAGTCATTCAATAGCTTTGAATATTTATCATAATCTATTGACTATCTCCGTCTTCACCACACACACACTTTTCACATAAGTAAGTTCCTATTCCGCAGAAACTGCCTCTCACTTAACCTATTCGTTTACTACCTTCATTAAACGTTACACTTAAATAAACCCTTTTTAGACGATACGATAAATATCATACGAGTTGGAATACAGTACCACCCTCTAGTATCACCCTCTTGTACTAGCTGTTGCCTGCGACACCGTCTTGAAGAATAGGCGTATAAAAATAGCCTACGACCTATTTTCAGACCTACCGAATATAGACAAAAAATTTCATAAAATTCGGTCAAGCCGTGTCGGAGGAGTTCGATGACAAATACTATGACACAAGATTTTTATATATTAGAGAACAAAACTGAGTGTGACCGTCTGAGAAACTTTTTCACAGAAAATGTCCGTAACATCTGATTGATTAACAACATACAGCGTTATTACATTATTGTGAGGACGTTCTACAGCGAGTCCCTAAATTATTCAATTGTCTATTTTCGATTATAATAAGATAATTGAAGTAATCCCTATTATTTTATACCTATTCAGTACTTACTTCAAAGTTTTCAACGAAGTTTACTTTGAATATGAAGTAATAATGGAATTGTTCCTCCAAAATTCTCGTTACTAGTTGTTCGCATAGCAGTGTGTGAGACAAACATATTAAAGCTAGTTATGTTTCAATTTAACCCTACTTACACTATATATGTCAGATTGTATATGTATGTGTGTGTTTATTACATTCTTTTACACTAAAACCAGGGTAGTTGCACTGGGTGGAGCGGAGTATTGTGCCTGCGCTTGGCGCTCCTGAGGTGAGATTTCAGTCAGGGGTCATCGTCATTGTATGAACGGCGATCTGTCGTCATGAACACCTATAAAGGGCATTTATTCGAGCGTTTCAACCGCCTCATTTATCTGGTCACGTTTTTTAAGAAATGGCAGAAGATTCTGATAGGATTTCCAGTTATATGGTAGAGGTACAGGACTTCTAAAATATAACCGAAAGCCACATCAAAACCTTCTGCAATTTCTTAAAAAAATTGACCAGATAAATGAGGCGGTTAAAACGCTCGAATAAATGCCAAACGTAAAATGAAACGCATTCGAAAAAAGTACAACATCTGTTGTTCTGATTTGCCTTTGTAAATGTTAAAAGATTCAACTTCCTGTAATTGTGTCTTGGTCATTGAAAATTCCCATGGGAATTAAGTAGGTAAATCCCAGAATTTAAATTCAAGTCCCATATCTAACGGTCTACTCGAACAAAGCCGCGGGTGAAAGCTGGTGCTATATAATTAAGGAGTTTTCCGCTACGCTCCAAAACGATGCCCCGGGGTGTTCCATTCCAACACTTACCTACAAGAACACTACTAAGTAAAAGCTTCTGAAATTTCACTACTTATTATTTAACTAGGAACAAATTATATCCTTTACTGAAGTGGTTGTTGTGCGGCTTTGCCGTCTTAAATATTTAAGATATTTCCTTCCTGTGCTGCTATATTAAGTGGTACGATCGGTTTTGGCCTACATTTTAAACAGCTGACTATTCTCAATAGAAGTTTATTCTGAACGTAAACTTGTATTTAGATGATTATATTTTTAAGATAAATTTTACAAAATGGTTAGCTTTTTTATTTTTTCGTTGTCTGCTTTTTTATATGTTTGCTTTCTTATTTCTGTGTCTTTTTTATTTGTTAAAAGACTTAAAGGATCTAAGGTATCCATAATCGAGTCGTTTTCGTCAAATTTAAGACAAAGTGTGAAATTTTTTATTGGAAAGGGCAAAAAAAAACGTGCTGCAATAAACCTCAAGTCATCACTGTTTGTTTTATTAGCACAATACATGAGGAACGAATTTGCAAAAACTTGCAATGCGAACTATTAGCGCCAGTATCTTGCCAGGCGTCGAGTTCGCTCGCAAAATTTAGATATGTGACGTTGCGCTGCAATATGAACGTACATGTACTAGTAACTTAGAGATCTCTCGAAATATCTCCAGCCTTACTGCTGTGCACAGGACTACGTTCAGAATTACAGGACTTGGCTGTAGTACTCACGCTGGCCCAGTGCGGTTGGGAACTTGGCTTCTCGAAATATACTGCTACTGGTCAAATAACCTCCAGCTTTATTCAGCCACTTGCTCAGTTCCGCCTCCAGGTCGTCTCGCTATCTCTACCTCGGCTTGCCTTGCTGCCGGTGACAGTCAACACAATACCCACCATGTGGCTGAGTGCGACCGTCTTTTTAGGTGCATCTGGAAAACTGACCGGCCCAATCCCATTTCAGCATGACGGCCACTTTCCAAACATCGGTGATTAAAATCTTAGAGCGCAATGTGGAGTTCTGGATTTTTTTCATACAATATAGGCTTGGTTTGACCCAGGGGGGTCACTCTTACATATATCACACTTTTCATGCGACTACAGCGATCTCTGGTGTTTTATTAAAGAACTAAATTAGCGGCCATCTTGGTTGACTTGTCAAACTTGTCAGTTGTCATTCATCGGCCATGGCCATGGCGTACCAAATTGTACGGTCAAGGACTTTAAATGATAGGCCACTTGCCAATGTTCGTATTTTAGCCGTATAGTGCAAATCGGGTTTAGCCGCTTATACTTCGTATATGCTGATTTGAATTAGACGGCTAAAATACGAATAGTGGCAATTAGCCTATCAATTAAAATTACGCGTAATTATAGCTGTACATCACTACCAACATATACATATAGATAGGTATACATCTATAGATACGTCACATTAGTTCTTCACCAGGGCGTAGGGCAGCAGCACCTTCCATACATGCATATTTGACCATAGAGTTGCCACTCTTGTTCATATAATATTACAATACTCTTTGGTTTGACCACAATCACGCCTGATGGAAAGCGAAGATGAGGCCTACGATGGAGCACGCTTGCCTAGTAAATGCTCATTTACCCTAGACTTGAAAGCGGTCAGATTGTTGTTTGTTGTTGTTGTTATTATATAATGTTGTAAATCAGTCCTTTTTACACCTGAATGAAACATGATAATGAACCTTTAATGATCCAGTTATTATATTCACTCTTTTGTGTTGGAATCCAGTTTATCACCAACAAAGCTACGTACCTATGTGGCACTACAGGAACAATGGGATTTAATCCTGAACAAACAAGTAGATATACAAGATAATACGCTATAATAACGATCCAGCTTCCTCAACGCGTACCTGCCTATTTAATTAGGTATGATTGCGAATCCATGCATACAGTAAGTAAACCTGACACTTCCAATGCATAAGAAATAGAATTAGGTTAGTATTATGACTTCCAGTTTTAGTTCCAATTCGATTGCTAAAAATATACGATAAATTAGGGTAAGAGTCTACAAAAGGAAAACTAAGGTACTTATTTAATAATGCATCTTAATCGTTCATAAAAATAAAACAAAATTTCCACCCCTGCGTTATCTCGATTAGAACAACGGAACATAAGTGCTTTCCAAACTGGCCGCCGAGAGAACAATACACACACTCCGCAGCCCTTCATTCGTCGACAACAAATCTTCCCCACCGACTGTAGTTTGCTCATTTGGAAGAAATGAGAGAGCCCTCGCTGCCGAAGCCTACTCTTTTGTTGAGAACGCGTTTGTTCTCAGTGGCCATCCCACTAATTGCGACCACCTCCATTGTCTCTTCGCAAATTAGACGTGGTATTTGGCTTGATCTCGACATTTTAATTGGTTCTGGGAAAAATATAAGTGAATATTAGTTGCAGTTGGTAAAAAAAAAAACAATATGTAGTACAATGCACTTACTATGCTTCTTTAACTAATGATTTGATTGTTTCAGATTCTGCAAAATTTTAACTCCTCTTAGTATTATTTTTGTTTTTATCAGCAGTATATTTGCTCAAAGAAATCTAAGATAAAAAAAACTTACCTGAAATACCCACCTGAATATATTTTTCATTAAAAAAAACCCTCTTCTTAGGTTGATTCCACCAATATAAATAAGCCTCTTCCATAATGAATCAATTTCGATCTGAATTACTTGTTACTTATGAATCCAAAAATCAAGATTCTATGACAAAACGTACCTAAATTTAATGATGGGGATATATTTGAAAGCAAAATTCATTTAAGTTGACCTTGTAATCAATAGGGATGAGGACACTACCAATCAACTGACATACTTTTTACGAGCTGACAAAACACAACTCTCCCATAGATTTTGTATAGCAATAGCTAGTTATGACTTATGACGTCACTTCTATGCCATCTCAATCGTCTATGTATTTGTTTTAAAGCAGCGAAAAATATTTCATTTCGGTTAATAAAAAAAATAATCTTCTTTTCAGGGCTAAAATAAAGTGATTTTTGTTTTACTTAAGTCACGCCTAAGTTTTATGATGTCATCTAACCTATACATATCTATGTATTTTCTGCATAGTATCAAAGTGCGCATACAAGTCTGGAGTTCAGTAGACTGTAGAATAGCGGCTCCTCGTTAAGCCATCCAATATTCGCATTCACGCTCCCAACGTCCCATCGAAACCAGAAATTTTAAAATATAGATTGAAAAGGCATTGTGCCCCGAGCTATTCCAAACTTCATATTCGTTCAAATACTTATAATACACCCGTCTCGAATGTTTACAAACTCCTCCAAGCCTCACCTAGCCTACACAAACGAGTTTTGTGTACGAGCTAGCAATTTTTCAGTTATATTTCGTGGTGGAGGCGGAAGGGATTCTCGCTTAGCGCTAAAAATGTTTAACAGTCCTGTTAAATACAGAAGAATTAAAATTTGCAACTCCTGCGATGGCTACATTATTAAAACTTCACTCCCTTTTTCACTTTAATTGTTATACCTATTACTACTTTGTTTTATTTCTTTACAATCACAGATCAGAAGATATATAAATTAATTACACTCATCGAGAGTTTATACAGGTTGGATCGCAAGACATTTTTGAGAAGTGTATCTTTATAATTAAAACATAACCCACCTTCGGCAGTAGGATAAAAAAAGAAAGTTCTGGCTGCCCCATGAACACCTAGCCCAAATCCTAAATTGGACCAAAAAACCTGAAATTTCGCATTGTTGCCTTTATCATGAAGACAAAGAGCAAAGACGGATTTTACGAAAATTTAAACGCAATAATTTACTATCTCTTTCAACCCATTTATTTGTATTGGTGTTCTGCAACAATACTTTTCTGATGGAGTCTGCTCATAATACATACTGCAACAAGTTATGTAGTTACAACGAGACTTTAATAATTTAATTATACATATACTGTAACGAAATTCCCTCTTCACATGCATGAACTATTTAAAGCAACCATACTACTTAAGGGTCACAAATTTGATGTAACTACAGTGAAACGGGCCACATCATATTTTTTTAAGTCATCCGTAAGCCAACATCGTTAGAAATCTATGGAACTATTACAGTTGAAACATTCTTAGGTGCATGGCGGACCGCAGGTTGAGTATGGCTGACTTAAAGCCTTTATGAATATTAAAGTTCATATTTAACAAAGCAGTTACGAGAATAGAACAAACCTACATTTATTCTCAGAATTGAAATATGAATGGAACGAGGTTTGACGGTAGTGTTATGTTAATTGTATTTATAAGGCGAACGCTGCGGAAAATCTTTGCAAAGGTCTTTTACCCACGAAGCCTCGCAGTAAGCCGATTTAAAATTAGGGAACTTATTACAAACAACTCGATACTTTCCGCTCGGAAGGCGGAGTTATAAAAATACTGTTATATTGAAATTGAAGAGAAACAAGCGCCAAACTTACTACCCTATTAAGATTCCACGTTATGAGAAGCTTGAAATTTTATTAGAAAATGTTACGAATTAATAGCAAGCAATAGGTATTTTATGGGGTCTTGGGTCGTCTTCCAAATACTGCCATAGCCATTCTTATTCTTAAACTTGTGAACTATAAGAAGTATAATACACGTATTTGACGACCGGATAGCCTAATTGTTAAGCTGCGTACGGACTGCGCGCTTTACAGAACCTGACTACGAAGCTTGAGGTCCCGGGTTCGATTCCCGGTCGGGGTAGATATTTGTGTGAAAAATACGAATGTCTACGTGTCTTGTATTTAAGTATGTATTTACCTATAAGTATGTTTATCAGATGTCTAGTACAAACTTTGTTTAGTTTTGGATTAGGTCCATTGGTGTCAGTTGTCCCATGATTTATTTTATTTCACAGTTAGTTTGCACCCTATCTTTTGTTTACTGCGATTTAACTCGTGGCACAAAATAGGTATTTAAACACAAATTAATATTAGGAATTAAATTAAACAGTTATGATGTCTAATATTTAATTGTCATAGATTAAATAAAACTTCCTTTAATGTAGAACCCTGTTACTTCAAGTTAGTATAAGTGACTTAAATTATTGAACATTTTTACAAAAGCTAAAGAGCCATCTTGAAACACAATGCTTAAATGTATTAAAATAAACGAGATTTTGTAAAATACACTTCGCATTCATTACATTTCTGAGGTTCATTAATTAATGGTCGATAATTACCTTCGCATTAGACCGATTCACCAAATTAGACTCGCTCGAACAAATCTTTTGTTTTAAAGATGAACTTACCTTGGATTTTTGGATTTTATTTGGCACCTCTACAACTTTATGCTTCATAAATTTACCAGTTTTATTACCTACCGTTTTGCCAACAATAATTATTATTGATTTCATTTTCAACCGACGAAAACAAAAGGAGGAGGTTCTCAATTCGACGTGTATATTTATTTATTTATTTTATTTTATTTTTTTTATGTATGATCAATCACGCATAACTTTTTACAAAGTAGTCCGATTTTGATGATTCTTTTTTTATTGGAAAGCGTATACCCCGAGGGTGGTCCCATTTAAATTTGGAAACAATATTCCTACCCTAAGGGTAGAAAAACAGGGGATGATTAATTGTTCAGTTACTGATTGTACTATATGACCACGCATAACTAATTACAGAGTAGTCGAATTTTGATGAATCTTTTTTTATTGGAAAGCGTATACACCAAGGGTGGTCCCATTTAAATTTGGAAGTAATATTCCTACCCTAAGGGTAGGAAAACAGGGGATGATTGACTAACTTTGTACAGAGTAGTCTGATTTTCATAATTCTTTTTTATTGGATAGATAGGGTATACCTTGAAGTTGGTATTATAAATTTGGAAAAAAAATTACCCCAAGGATGGAAAAAAGTATAAAATAAAAACTTTTTGTCAAAAAATGAAACCACCGAAAAAAACTGAAAAGCAAAAAATAATACCTTTTTTGTTCGGCCTTAATCTAGGTACCAGTTTGAAGTCGGTGCCTCAGCACGAGCCAGGAGGAGTGATAGAAGCCAATCAGGTAGACGATTATAGGTCCACTCCTCCTGGCTAAGTGCTGAGGCACCGACTTCAAACTGGTACCTAGATTAAGGTCAAACAAAAAAGATATTATTTTTTGCTTTTCAGTTTTTTCGGCGGTTTAATTTTTTGTTAAAAAGTTTTGATAGATCAGCTAAAGAGGTTTAATCTAAATCGTTTTAAAATAATTCAGTAGAAGAAATCTAAGTCATACTATAACAAATCTGAAGCCGTATTGTCTTACGCGCTGACGCTTGTTATCGCATTCACTATTTCTTTCTGTCAAACGGTATAAGATGGTGGCAGAAAGACATGGTGAAAGTAACGACAAGCGCCGGTGCGTTAGACAATGCGGCCTCTGGTTGTACTCCCGACTTCACGAACAGATTTTAGTATATCTAATTTATAAAAATCTCATGTCACGGTGTTTGTTACCGAACTCCTCCGAAACGGCTTGACCGATTTTTATGAAACTTTTTTCTCTGTATTCGGTACGTCTGAGAATAGGTCGTAGGCTATTTTTTATACCCCTAGGTGATAAGAAATAATTTATACGGCGAAACAACGTTTGCCGGGTCAGCTAGTTCGACCATAAAAATTGAGAACTTGTCATTAATATTATACAAATTCCGCAATACCTTCAGCAATTCTTTTATTGAAATTCGTTCATTCAAGCGCAAAGCTCTGCCTAATGACTTATCGTCAAAATATGATAACACGTGATATTAATAGGTCAGTAATTACTTGGAATAAAACTCTGTAGTTATCTGTACGCTTAAAGATTGCAAAAAGATCCCCCATTAAAAGCCTTCCCGATATCCTCCCCCTTATCCGACGTCTTTATCAGAGACTCGCATCGCCACTCTTATCAGGATCGCGTGCAGTGCAACGCCAACTTAAGAATTCCTAACCTGTATAAAATCCTACTGATATTGTAAATGAGAAAAGTCATGTGTGAGTGCGCGTGTGTGTCTGTTAAACTTTCATGCTAAAAAAGCTGGACAGATATGAATGAAAAAACACACAGGCTAAATTTTTTCCAATTTTCCCGCGGGATCGGGATTTAGACAGGTTAAATCCCAAAATCTTAAAGAATACTTAATAGATGCATGTAATTTCGTGCGAGTGTTTTTCATAAAAGTAGTTTAAATGAAGACCACGATGTACAGTCAGCCTCAAAAGTCGCTGAACACAATAAAGTTGTCGCAATAAAGTGGTTTTTTCTCGTTCCATCAAAGAAACTTATTACTATTTAGTAAAACGTTTGTGACTAAGAAGCATAGCTGTTTCTAATTACATCTATCGTAATCTTCTCTAATATATAAAAATCTCGTGTCACGGTGTTTGTTATCGAACTCTTCCGAAACGGCTTCACCAATTTTTATGAAATTTTATAACTATAAAGACTTAAAATTTTACATGAAAATTTATATTTATTTATTTAAACACAAAATAATAACAATAACTAACTAGGTACCTACTTCGGGTTTGTAGAAATGAAATAGCATTGAAAATTTTAGTACATTTTACTATTGTTTCGCAATCGTGTATGAGTTGAAACCATCATTTTAACATGATGGCAGACACTGCGAAAGGGAAAAGCAACTTAGTCAGCGACAGGAATCGAACGTTGCGATAAAAGCATCGCATTTAAGCATTGACTAGCAGTTTAAAACTAAGCTGAGTGCACGGAGTTGTAAGCGTATTCGCCGGAAGCGGACGCGCCGCCCGACGCACGCTTTCATTCATCCCGCACTTACGTCACTATTCCACCAGACGCCAGTTTACGCTGAAACTCTATACTCGAACAGCGCGGCGCACTCTCCTTCCCTGTCACTCGTACAAAACTAATGGCCGATAGAGAGGAGCGAGCTAACAAAATCAATACTGTCTGGAACACGCCCACCGGTTCAGCACAACTGCGCTTCCTCACTGGAAATTCAATAAAATAAAAATGGATGGAAATCAGTAATATTGTGTTTAGCTTTTCAACTTAGAATTAGGGCGCTAAACGTTTTGTAATAATATTTTTTGAGTATGTTTGTCCGTGTGGCGAGGGAGAGCACATGTTTTGCACGTGGTGGGATCACGTTACAGTGTTTACCTGCGATCGCCTGGCGGTCAGGTGAGAGCCGCCAGCCGCCAGATACGCAGCTGTTGTACTACAAGTGTGCTCATATTCTACCTTAACAATTCGATTTGTTAAAGAATCATATTGCAACGATACGTAAACATAAGCGTATTGAAATGAGTTGATTTGAGACAAATTATAGGGCTTCTCCCATTAAAAATACACTTCTCAATAATATATCTTCTTATAATATTTTCTCACGGGGATCTTCTAATAGATGCATTTTCGGTATGACCCGCCTCTATGAAATCAGCTCAGCGTAGAAACTTCTGCTGTACTAAGGTAAATACCCCAGTGCCCGACGCTGCCCCAATAGCCGACACTTTCAATCTCAATCCGTAGCAATAAAGGCGACAAGCAGGGTGTCGATTATTGGAATTAAAGTGTCGAACACTGGGGTGTTTACCTTAACTAACAAACTCTTCCCTATGAAATAAAAAGATTCACTTTTATAATTCATATATTTGTAATATACAACATCAGCATCACACTTGCAAATCTTATCGGTAAAGTGGATGTGTAGACTGTGTTTTGGCCTTTTTTGTTGAAATTCTAGAGAAATATACGATTAAATTAACGAATTAGTAACAGTCTTAGCAGCCAGTGTTTACAGTACATTGTGATAATATATGATGCTAATAGAGTGGTTCTCTGCAGTAATATTTCTCTTGATCTCAATAGTTGTACCTACTTCTTTTACGTTATAATCTTGTTAATTTATTATTAAGTATCTAGGTAGCTCTACAGCTGTATTGGAAAAATAAAGACACTTTCAAATAAATGGCGTAAGTGTTAATAGGAAGTCATACTTCTTACTTAATTCTAATTCAGGCCCCTATTTGCGATCCATAGCATTGTAAGTCATAATGCAATGTTTGTCATAATGATCATTTGACATAACTCTTTTTTTTTCTCTGAAACTGTGAAATTTTTCGGGAACTTTGAAGTGGTCATCTTTTACAACTCTATAGGTTAGGTCAGGTTTATTTTATAACAAACCAGAACAATTAGTAGATTCAGAAAAAAAGAGTTATGGCAAATGATCATTATGGTAAACATTACATTATGTCTTTAAATATTTATGGATCCCAACATAGACCTGAATTAGAAGGGTCTGTTCTATAGGTACCTATTGTCTTTTTATCCGCCATCTTTCGCGAATAAGACCATAGCACGCAGCTAGATTGTAACTTGTAGATGGTATACAATACATAGCCATAGCGATAAAATATGCCTTCTCCTGTCGTCCTACTTCAAAGTCCCTCATATCTCGTATTTATTTGTCTTTTCAACGACCTCTTTAGCCTAGTTGGTAGTGACCCTGCCTACGAAGCAAGAGTTCCTGGGTTCGAATCCCGGTAAGGGCATTTATTTGTGTGATGAGCACGAATATTTGTTCCTGAGTTATGGATGTTTTCTATGTATTTAAGTATTTATTTATCTATATAAGTATGTTTATCGTCGTCTAGTACCCATAGTACAAGCTTTGCTTAGTTTGGGACTAGGTCGATTCGTGTAAGATTGTCCCCTAATATTTATTTATTTATTTATTTAACTTTATTCCGAATATTTCAGTAGGTTGGGTTAGTTTAAACATTCCTGTATTTTTTTCAGGATTTTTAATTGTTGTTGACAAATGTTTTCATCGTTGAATGACTTTCAAATTGTACCGCGTCAACGACGTGATATTATGTGATTTGAAGCTAAAAGTCTGATAAATTGAATATTCAGTAGGTACAACCTTACCTTCTATAATATTTTTAATTCTACATAGGTACAGGTAATTTATTAAAAACTCGCATACCAGGAAATGACAAATTAACACAGTAGGCAAATAAAGTCGCAGCGCATGCCGAATCGTCTCAAATTCACATGACGCTATTTACATGTACTCGTAACGCTTCGAGTACGTAAAACTTTCAAAGAAAATTATAAGCAATCCGGCATGGCCGCCGCGAAACAGCGCCGTGCCTGCGGCTACGGTTTGCATTTTTATCATCCAACGACAGCCAACATTTTATTCTGCGTGCCATAAATATGGAACTAGTGAGGAACACACGCTGGAATATACATTTTCATACAAACTTATCTGAAACTATGCATAAATAAGCAGCAACAAAAGGCTTCCTCTTCAACCTCTCTGTAAAATAAAACTCGGCAAATTGTTATTTCTTACAGCTTCCCGTTCGCAAAGCCAACAAGTATTTCGCTTAAGATTTTTTGTTGGAAACGGTTGTTATTTCGGTTTACGGGGATGATTATCTCTTTTATCTAGGTAAATAGGGGCCTTAGAGGTAATTTTGTGCTTTCGTAGAAAGTCTAACGGTTAAACTGAATCTGGTGAAGTAAAAACAACGCGGTCATTTAGTTATAAATAAACTCACTCGTATCGTATAACGTGAAAAGTAATTAATTCCTATTTTAATCCTACTAAGGCTGGATTTTACCAAAGTTTTATTCCGAGAATAACGCTTACTCTCAGATAGTAATGTCAAATTACTATGGCGGTTTGACATTACTATCTGAGAGTAAGCGTTATCTATACATATAATAAATCTGTAACAAGTCG